>CM038214.1:362268206-362510899 GCA_021442155.1 Cymbidium sinense | reverse complement strand
AATCTTAAACTAAACTTAAAAATAAAATAAAATAAAAAATATAAAATAAACTAAAATAAAATAAATAAAACAAAACTAAAAAAAAAAATAAATAAACCTGAAGAAAAAAAAAAATAAAATAAACATAAAATAAAATAAAAACTAAAATAAATAAAATAAAAATGAATAAAACCTAAACCTTAAAATAAACCTAAAAAGAAAACCTAATAAAAAATACAAAATAAAATTTAATCCCTAAACTAAAAAAAACATAAACCAAAAAAAAAAAATAAAATAACAAAAATAAAATAAACCTAATCCAAAACTAAAATAAACTAATAATAAATAAAACCTAAACCTAAACTAAATAAAATAAAATAAACTAAAAAATAAAATCTAAAAATAAACCTAAAATAAAAGCCTAAAACCTAATCCTAAAGAAATAAAATCAAAACCTAAATCAAAACCTAGAAATAAAAAATAACACATAAACTTAAAAAATAAAATAAAAATAAAACTAAACTAAAAAAAAGTCTTTACCTAAACCAAAACCTAAAAAATAAACTAAAATAAAAAACCTAAATCAAAATAAATAACGTAAAATAATGAAAAATTAAACTAAATAAATAAACCTATGGGTTTGCTAAATTTTAAAAAAAACAAAAAACCCTAAACCCTAAACTAAACCCTAAATCATACTAAAAAACTAAACTCTAAACCCTACCAACCTAAATCTAAACCTAACCCCAAACCTTAAACCCTAAACCCTAAACCCTAAACCTAAAACAAAACCCTAAACAAAACCAAACCTGAGCCAAACTAAACCTAAAAAACCTAAACCTAAACCTTAAAACCTAAACCCAAGCCTAAAACTAAAACCTAAATCCACCACTAAAACTAAACTAAACCCAGGCCCTAATTGCTAAAGACTTAAACCCTAACCCCCTAAAATAATAAACCTAAACTAAAACCAAATTGAAAAAAATAGAATAATATAAAACCCTAAACCCTAAACCCTAAACCTTAAATCCACATACCCCAAACCTAAGCCTAAACCTAAAGTAACTAAATAAATTAAAAATTAAACTTAAACCCAAACCTAATAGACCTAAACCAGAATGGGCAAAACCTTGATGGCAACATCACCGTCAACCCATCTAGTGATGGAGGTGAAAGCGAGCGGTTATCACAAATGGTGGGGATCTGGAGGTGCTAGTGGATATGGAGGCTTTGGTCGAAGTAGTGGTGGTTACGGAGGTGGGAGGAGTGACGACAGTTATAGCCATGGTTATGGCGGTGGGAGAGATCAAGGATATGATGTTGGATCCCGCTACTCGAGAGGCTGGGGTGGTTTTGATGGAAATAAGAGAAATTGAAGAACGGCTGATCCGATCTACTACTTATAGAATTGTGTCTTTATTATAGAGACAGTTCTAGTTATCTATGATTTTTTTATTTACTCTATGCATTCTAATTTTTTATCTATGTCATCGCTTGTGTCTTAATAAACTTGGTGTGTTACTTGTTTGATGAAATCGAAAAGAAGAAATATTGAATCTAAATTTTTTTCTTTCTTAAAAAAAATAAAATAAACCTAAAAATAAAACATGAACCCTAAATTAAAACAACCCTAGACTACATAAACTAAACCCTAAAAACTAAACCCAAAAACCCCAAACCCACTAACCCAACCCCTCCAAAACCATAAACCCTAAACCCTAAACCTAAACCCTAAACCCTACCCCTAAACCCTCCCAAACCCTAAACCCCACTACTAACCTCACTCCAAACTCTACCCTCTAAACCAAAAAACCTAAACCTAAACTAAATTAAACCTAAAACTAAAAATAAAATAAAAAATAAAAAACAAAACCTAAACCTAAACCTAAAAAGATAAAATAAAAATAAAACTAAATAAAATATTATAATAAAACCTAAACTACACTAAAATAAGAAACCTAAATATAATAAAACTAAACCTAAAATAAAAAATAAAATAAACCTAAAATAAAAACTAAAAAACTAAACCTAAAAAATAAACTTAAAAATAAAACCTAAAATAAATAAAAATAAAAAACCATAAACCAAAACCCTAAACCTAAATAAACATAAAATAAACTAAACTAAAATAAACCTAAACCTAAACCTAAAATAAAATAAACCTAAACCTAATACTAAAATAAACTAAAATAAACCTAAACTAAACTAAATAAAATAAACATAAAAAATACCTAAAATAAAACCTAAAACCTAAACCTGCAAATAAAAAATAAAACTAAACCAAAAAAAAAACATAAACCTAAACCTAAAAAATAAAATAAAACTAAACTAAAATAAACTAAATAAATAAAAATATACTATAAAACCTAAACTAAATAAATAAATAAAATAAAAATAAAAAATAAAATAAAATAAAACAAAATAAAAAAATAAAAAATAAACAAAATAAACATAAACTATGAGTTTACTTAATTTAAAAAAGATAAAATAAAAATAAAATTCTACCCAAAATAAAACCTAACCATAAACCAACAACCCTAAACCATAAAAACCTAAACCCTAAGCCTAAACTTACATAAACCTGACCTAAACCAAAAACCCCAAACCATAAAACTTAAAAATAAAACCTAATAAAAAATAAAAAAAAAAATCCTAAACCTAAATAAAATAAATAAATAAATAAAACATAAACTAAAACCTAATCCTAAACATAAACCTAAACAAAACCTAAACATAAAAAAAATAAAACTAAACTAAAATTAAATAAAACCTAAACTAAAATAAAAATTAAAATAATCCAAAATAAAACCTAAAATAAAAAAAAAAACTAAATGTTTAATAAAAATAAAATAAACCTAAAATAAAATAAAACTAATCAAAACCTAAATTAAAATAAACCTAAAAATAAAACCTAAAAATAAATAAAAAATAAAACCTAAAAAATAAAGCTAAAAAAACTTAAAATTAAAATATACAAAATAAAATAAGCCTAAACCTAAACTAAAATAAACTAAACTAAAATAAATAAAACCTAAATCTAAACCTAAAATAAATTAAACCTAAATCCAAACTAAATAAATTAAAATAAATTAAAAATAAACCTAGACCTAAAATAAAAAAAATAAAATATAAAAAGACACCTTAAATAAAAACCTAAAACTTAAACCTCAATAAATAAAATAAAACCTAAACCTACACTAAAAAAAAAAACTTAAACCTAAAAATAAAAAATAAAAAAAATAAAACTAACTAAAAAATAAGTATAAACCTAAACCTAAACCTAAAAATAAACTAAAATAAAATCTAAACCAAAATCAATAAACCTAAAATAAATAAACTAAACTAAAATTAAAATAAAAATAAACCTAAATAAAATAATAATAATAATAAATAAAATAAACCTAAACTATTGGTTTACTTAATTTTAAAAAAAAACTCTAAATCTAAACCCTACCACCCCTAAACCCTAAACCTAAACCACAACAAACCTAAACCCTAAAACTACCTAAATCTTAAACCCCACTGCCTAAACCTAAACCCTACTAAACTAACTAAACCCTAACCTAAACCCTAAACCTGATCCTAAACCTCAAAACTAAACACAAGCAAACCTAAACACTAAAAACCCCAAATTCCAATACCTAAAACCTAAAAACCTAAACCTAAACTAAATAAAACTTAAAATAAATAATAAAAAATAAAAACCTAAATAAATTAAAATAAATAAAATAAAATAAAATTAACTAAACCTAAACCTAAAAATAAAATAAAATAAAATAATAATAAAAAAATAAAATAAAATAAAATAAAAAAATAAAAATAAACCTAAGAATAAAATATAAAATAAAACTAAATAAAATAAAATAAAAAACATAAAATAAATTAAATAAAAAAATAAATACCTAAACCTAAAAATAAACTAAAATAAACAAAAAAAATAATCCCTAAACTAAAAAAAAAAAATGTAAACCTAAGAGAAAAATAAAATAAATGAAATAAAATAAATCTAAACCTAAACTAAAATAAATAAATTTAACCTAAACCAAAATAAACTAAACTAAACCTAAACCTAAACTAAATATAATAAAATAAACTAAAAATAAAAACCTAAACTAAAAAAATAAACCAAAATAAACCTAAAATTAAAACCTAAAAAAACCTAAAATAAAAATAAAAACCTAAACCTAACTTAAAATAAAAATAAAACCTAAACCTAAAAATAAAATAAAAATAAAACTCAACTAAAAAATAAACCTAAACTAAAATAAATAAAATAAAAACTTAAACTAAAATAAATAAAATATAAATACTAAAAAATAAAAATAAAATAAAATAATTAAAAATAAATAAAACTAAATAAACTAAATTAAACCTAAACTTGGTTTATAAATCCTAAACCCTAACCCTAAACCCTAAACCCTAAAACCATAAAAACCATATAAACCTAAAACCCGAAACCCTAAACCCTAAACTCTAAACCATAAACCCTAAACCCTAAACTAACCCTAAACACTAAACTAACCCTAAACCCTAAACCATGAAACCTTGATTAAAGATGTCATTAGGAGTAGATCTATAGAATGACCTAATCCTAATATAGTTATGGTAGCTAAAGAAAATGTCTTCAAGAGACTTTCCTTTGACTATTAGAGATTTGAATACCCTAAACCCTAAATCATATTATAATACCATATATTATAGTATAATATAGCATCATATATTTGAGCATGTATTGATGTGTTTTTGCATGTTATAAGATGTTTTGAAATGTTTTAATATATTATGGTATTGTCCCTTTAGTCCATATTAATATATATCATAAAAATATTAATTTAATAAATCGATGATTAAATTTGTTAAATTTGAATTGGGAATTAGGTTGTAGTACCAAAGGTGTGCTACTTAGTCTAAAAAGTAAGATTTTAGGTTCAAAATAAATATTATATGTTGTAGTTTAGTATAACATCATATATCATAATATATTGTTCTATGCATTTTAAATTCTTTTAGTATTTTACAATCATGCGTTGAGCTACACTTGAATTATTTATAAAATGTTGATTTAGAATTTAAAATGGTGGAATTTGGCCAAATTCATAATAGGTAGAGCATGGCATCATAATTATTATTTCAATTTAGAACATGTAAGTGATATGACTAAAATATTTAGTTTTTTATTATTTAGACTAATTTTATGATTTTTTATCTTAAGCAATCCCTTGTGATGTGATATGCAATATAATATAATATAATATGTTATACTATATTATAATATAGGATTTCATAACATAGTGTAGCATCATGGATTATAGCATACTATTGTGTATTATTACTTATTATTTAGCATAGTTTAGTTTGTTATAGTATGATGTAGTAGAGTTTGTACTTGGTATAATTCATAAAAATATTGATTTATAGGTGAGATGATGGGATTTGGCCAAATTTAAGGTAAGCTTTAGGAACATCATTGGGGTGTGCTTTATGGTCATTTAATCAAAATAATGAAATTTTGCATCCAAAATAAATGTTCATTTTCAACCAAATTTTATAAAATTTTTTTCTTAAAGTGATTTCATTTTAAGGTGTAATGTAAGATAATATATTATATGAAAGCATATTAAAATTTAATGTACATAATAATATAACTTCACATATATATGAAAGTGCTGGTGTGTTACTAAATGTTATTATACATTTTAGTGTGTTTTATTTTTGTTACAATGCATTGGGTCAAAACTCACAAAAATGATTTGAATGTTGAGATGGAAGAATTTGGCCAAATTCATAGCACACACCAAGAACCAACACCAAAATTATGCTATTTTGTACCATTTCTAATAGAAAAATTACAATTTTTCATCCAAAATGAATGTTATTCATATTTTGAGAAAATTTTATTATTTGTTCCTTTTAAGTGATTCTAATGAGGTGTAATGTTAGACAATATATTATATTATAGCAAATTATAATATAACATCATATATTATAATATAATATAGTGTGTTAATTCACTATAATATGTTTAGCATCATATTGTACAATTAGTTTGAGCTTGCACCATCACAAATCATAAAATGTTGATTATAATATTAAGATGATGTAATTTGAAATACATTGTTAGGCTTTTGGTTGAAGTATTAAAGGTGTGCATAAGAGAATAAATAAGATTTGATGAGAATTCCATGTCAAGAAATGGAGGGAGATGCTAGGGGATCACACATGCATTGGACATGACATGTGAGAGTCTATGTAGGTCATGAAGAAGAAAATCTATTGGGGATAAGGTTTGAATTTAATTTGATTATATGATTTATGGAAAGAAGATCTGCTGGGGATAAGAATCTATAATCCACCAGGGATTAAGATTGAATCGACTTTAATTTATTTTGCTTTAGTCTATGTGGAGGCAAATTTGCTAGAGATATGGGCTCAAGTCCGCTGGGGATCAAGTATATGAAGTTTCCACTAGGGAAGCAGGTTCGGGCTATCCCTTGGGGATTAGGATTTGAGTTTGATTTCATAGATTTGTTTGGGGATGTATCTACTAGGAATAAGAGTTTGGTTGGAGTTCTTTGATTTAGAATCAACTAAAGGAGTTTGTTTAATTTTTTCCTTTCGATGTGCAATAATTATGCTAGGAAGAAGGCGTAGCATACTTACATCTTCCAAAGTGAGGAACAATAGCTGGGGTGACCTGTCAGATGCACAACAAATCAAACCTGACCTAGGCCGACTACTGAGTGAATGCCACTGGGGACTTATGTCAACTCAAAGGTAGTCAAGATTAATTTTATCTTAATTTTATGTGATTTGATATAGTTTGTTTAGTTTAGTTTGCTTTTGAATTGTGGGCATATCTGCTGGGGATGTTAGCTCAGTCAAATTTAATAGATTTAATTTATGGATGATGTCAGTGTGTGATGGACCCATTAGGAAGGGGCTATATCAGACTTGTCCTATCTCAGATTTATAAATCCAAAGGATTAGTCTACTGGTTGTGGGGTAGAGCTAAACCTAAGGGTTGCCTTCTGTAACTACCATGCTTGAAAAAAAGACTTACATCTTCTAAAGTAGGGAATAACCACTTGGGGTGACCTATTGGTAGCACAAATTGACCCGACTTAGACTTAAATCGCTGGGGACTTATATTGACTCAAGAGTAGCCAAGATTCCTATAGGGAGTTTTGCTAACAATAAAGATAGGATGCCTACTTAGAAAAGCTACCACTAGGGGTGTTCTCCTAATCCATAAGTGAATATATATTTTGTTTATATGTTTGAATGGACCTTGTTGGTGTGCGGACCACATTGAGAAGGGGTTATGTAGGCCTTTACCTATCTCAGTTTGGACCGAGAGAATCAGACATCCACATGATGGATTCTCCAACCACGGATTATGAAAGGGAACTATCTAATCTAATAGTAACCTGGGTAGTGTCTAAATGTGGTTGTAAAGGATGTGATCCAAATATAGTTCCCACAAGGAAAGTGCTGCTAGGGGCGTTATCCCGAGCCCCGAATAAGAAAGCCTATAGGTGTACGGTGGCCAACTCATTGAGAAAGTGTGGAAGACTTACATCTTCCATAAGTGGTGTATCCTAAGGTGCAAGAACCAACCAACCTAATGTGTATCCATTAGCATGAGTGGTTTATCAATCAGTATAGTGAGAACCAACCAACCTAAGGTGCCTGTCGGTTTGCAATGATCAATCTAGAAAGAAAGCATGTAGGCCAATAATTTTCCAAGTGGAACGATCATCGATAGTCATCATGGTTGGATAGATGTTCGACCTAGAGTGACTAAGTAGGGAGCCGAGGAAGGGCTGGACCTAGACTTGGTCAAGGGGAAGGATCCACTAGGGGACTTATCTTAAACCTCAAATATAATTGACCATAGTACACAAAGTAATCCAAGAAGAAAGTGTAGTAGACTCACATCCTAAATGAAGCATGAGAGGTAGCTTACCACATTAAGGCCTACCAAACTAACAAGGCGCATTGGTGTGTGTGGACAAGTAAGGAAGGAAAGCATAGACTTACATCCTCCAAAGCAAGAACACCAGAGTGACACACTAGCGGTAGCACATTCACAAATGACTATAGTGTATTGGGGCATTATCTCAACTCAGAGTAGCCCGAGATAAAAGATATATATATGTTTTATATGTGTGTGTGTAGTTTATATTTATGTTGTGTCAATGAAGGATAGGATGCATCTCGGGTTCCTTACACCTACCATAAACACATCATGGCAGATTCGCAAATAAGAATACTTTTGACATAGAAGAGATTGAATTTGAAATGAAATTTTCAATGATAATAATTATTTTTGAACATGATTTATAATATTTATTTAAGTAGAGCTCATTGATTGGAAGCATATGGCACTCTCCCTTATGATTAATAAGCTAATAAGATCCTCATTGTAGGCCTTCTATATGGCAAAAGGGCCTTCCTATGTGTGTTCAAACTTGCCTCCCATCTGATGACAGGCAATAATCAGTCTCCTTAAAACTAAAATAAGCTCTCTTATTTGAAAAGCACTTGGACAGACCAACTTATTGTTATCTTGAATCATTTTAGCTATGTTCAACTTGAGGTTTTGGCATGCTCATAGGTGTCTCTCCTCCAAACCTTCTTGAGCTCTTCTAAACTGACTTGGCATTTTACTCTATGATCTTGCTACCCACAGCTATCCTTAGTGATGTGAGTTAGACTTTTAATGGTATAATGGCTTTAGATCCATACACTAAGGAGAAAGGAGTAGATTGAGTTGAAGTTGTCTATGTGGTGCGGTAGGCCAACAAGGCTTGACTAACTGCTCATGCCACTATCGCTTATTGTTGTTGAGTGTCTTCTTTAGCAAGATGAGAGTTTTGTTGAAGGTTTCTGCTAAGTCATTTGTCCTCAGGTAGTTGATGGTAGAATATTTTCAATCTATGATGTGTCTCTAGGTAAAATTGTTGATCTCGGTGCTCTTAAATGCAGTACCATTACGATATAATTCGAGGCACTCTGAACCTATATATATGATATACAAAAAATTGGAGCACATCTTGGTTGTGACCTCTCGGCGGAATCACCTTTGCCCTTTGGAAAAGTAGTTTGTAGCAGCTAAGATGAATCGATGACCCTTGGAAGAAGGAGGATCAATCAAACCCACTATGTCGGTACCACAACACTAGAATAGCCATGAGGCTAATGTAAGATGTAGAATGTTGGGTGGTTGGAATAGGACCACACTGTGTGTTTAACATTGGTGGCATCGTTGAGTTGTATCCATGCAATCTTTGATCATCGATGGCCAGTAGTATCCTAATCTTTTGATCTTAGCTTTCATTTTCAAACCGGATTGGTTGGCTCCACATAATCCTGAGTGTTCCTCAGTCACGATCTTATGGGCTTCATGCTTGTCTAAACAACATAACCACATATGATCAAAAGATCGCTGGTATAAGACACCATCCATAAGAGCATAAGAAAGTGCTCTTTGCTTCATCTGATGGGCTTGAGACTTCTCTTGAGGTATTTTATCTTTATTTAGGTAATCCATGAGTGGTTGCCTCCAATCTAACTCCTCATCCTTCTTGACAATGGCAACCTCACCTTTAAGAGAGTACTTTTTGATGAGTTCAATATCAATAAGGGATAAGACTTGTCTATTTTGGACCTTTATTGATATAGACTCATCCTTTGGACATGTCAACTCTTTGGCAAGCTTAGCTAAAGCATATGCTGCAGCATTCTCTCCTTGAGAAATTTTATAAATGGTAACCTCTAGGATTTGGGCCAACAACTCTAAGGTGTGCTTATGATAGTGATGGGGCTTAGGCTTTATAACCATATAGGACCCAATGATTTGGTTGATAATTGGCTAAGAATCCTTGAAGATGTTGATGTTCTAGATGCTTAGAGTAATGGCTAACTCCAGGCTGACAATTAGAGCCTCATATTTGGCTTCCTTATTGGTGCAAGGATTGGATAGATGATATGAGAATCTCATCACATCACGGTCTGGAGTTAAGAGAACTATTCTTACCTCTACCTTTCCTGGAATATTAGATTATGGTTTTTCTCCTCTTTCAGAGAAAGCCATGCCATCAAAGTACATCTCCCAATAGTGAATACTAGTATCCCCTATGTTCATGATTTGTTCATTGGGGAGATCATCACTAAGTGGAGAGTCAAGAAGTGGGTGTCTTTCTAAGAAATTTTGCTATCCTTTCATCGCATGGAGGGGTAATGTCAAATTGTGAGAGGATCATGGACCATCGTGCCAACCAATCGGATAGCATTTCATGAGATACTATAGTGGATTGATCCTAGAGATTAAGTTCACCATATGAGGAAGCATGTAGTGCTATAGCTTTTGGGATGCAAAGATTAAAGTTAGACAATGCTTCTCAATGGGTGGATAATTAGCCTCAGCAGGGATTAGACAGCGGCTAATATAGTAGAGTGCATTTTCCTTCCCTTCATCATTAGCTTGGGCCAACAAAGCACAAAGGGAGTCATCTAATGTAGCAATGTAAAGTATGAGTGGCTTGCTCAGGATAGGGCCTAATAGAACTGACAGTGTCTTCAGGTAATGCTTGATGTCTTTGAAGGCATGCTCATACTTGTCATCCCACTTAAAGTTGGCATCCTTTTTGATAAGTGTTGAGAATGGCTGACATCTTCACATAGGTTGGATATAAAGCATCTTAGATATACCACCCTTGGAATGATCTGAGTTGAGTTAAATTTTAGTGGGTGGAATTTCTAATATCATATTGATATTCTCCAGATTGATTTTGTTTTCTTGCTGTCAGATAATAAACCCAAGGAATTTCTCTGAAGCTACTCCAAATGTACACTTCAGGTGGTTCATTTTGAGGTTAAATTATCTTAACTATTCAAAAACTACTCTTAAGTCAAAGAGATGTTCTTTCTTTTCTTTACTTTTGATCACGAGATCATTGACATAGCACTCAACTTGATGATTAATGAGTTCATCGAAGATTCGAGTCATAGACCCCTAGTATGTAGCACTAGCATTTTTAAGGCTGAAAGGCATGACCTTATAGCAATAGATTCTAATCATGGTTCTAAAGGTAGTGTTTCTTTCATCTTCAGGGGCCAGCTTTATTTAATTATATCTAGATGAGTCATCCATGAAGAAACGCATGAGATGAAGCAATGTCCACCATCAGCTCTAGGATTGGTGGTGGAAATTCATCTTTTAGACATGCCTTATTTAAATCCCTAAAATTGATGCATATGTGAATTTGGTCATTCTTTTTCTTAATTGGAATGATGTTGGCTAACCAGATAGGGTATTTTTCTCTTCGGATGAAGCCAACATAGATCAATTTCTTGACTTTATAAATGACCTATTGTTCTATGTCTAATCACATGCATCTAGGAGTTTGCTTGATAAGGTTAGCAGTAGGCTCTATTGCTAGTTTATGGACCGCTACGTGAGGAGCCAATCCAGGCATCTCTTCATAACTCTTTATAAAGCAGTCCTTAAACTCAGTCAATAGCCTAACTAAGTCATTGGTTTCAATTTCATTCAACAAAGAACTGATGTGTGTTGGCTGTGGATCTTCTTCAATTCCTAAGTTGATCTCTTTGAGCTCATCGATGGTTGACTTGATCTCTTCTTTGAACTCCGGCAGTGCATCTTTGACTTCAAAATTATCTGGATCATCTGAAGTTTATAAGGATAGCTCCTCATATGAGTTAGTGTGATTTGAAAAAAACCTATCAATTCCAAATAATGACTATGATGTAATGCCATCATCTCATCAAATATCGAATCCTAGTCAGTCTTGATTGAGAGCTTTTGCATTTGTTCTCTTCCATATTCTTTCAAGTAATGTCGACTTGTTTTACCAAGTATATGGGATTAACCATTTCTTATGAACTAAATTATGAACACTGAAATACCAAAAAAATGACTCTAAGAATCTATGTGGATGACTTAGGGGCTTCCTTAACTACCAACCACTTACCTTTTTGAGAGGATAGTGGGGTTAGAGCTAAGATTCACAACTGATGTCAACTATTTCATATATAGACTTGGATACACTTATGCTTTGCTTTGGAGCCCGATCTTCATCACTATCTGGCTCAAGTGTCACCTCCAAAGGAATCTACTATTGAGAAGAGCTAGTTGGTGTGCTAACTATATAAGACTCATCCTATAAACTAGATTCTATGTCTATATGGATAACAGGTACTCCAAGTAGATGGGACATATGTTTGAATGGAGTAACAAAATGTGGTTGGAATCTAATGTAAGGCTCCACTTCCTCCTCTAAGTCTATTTCTACTCCCTTTTATTTCTTTTTCATTTTCTCTTCTCTTTTCTCTTTATTTTTCTCTTTCTTTTTCTTTTTCTTTTACTTTTATTTTTAAACTTTGGCCAAGTTTACGAGAATAGACTTGTTGATTTTGAGGGAGTATTGACCTCATTTTTAGAATGAGCTCTCAACCCCTCTATCTTAGGCATAAGACTCCTCTAAGACTTTAAGAGTTTCTTTTTCTTAAGACATATCTAGTGATTAGGTGGATACTCCAACCTAGCCCTATATACTTAGAAGAGTTAGCCATAGGAATAGGTCATGCCTTAGGGTGTTAGGAAAACTTCCCTGCCCTTAGCTTAAACCTTTCCTCACCTTCCTTCCTCCAAATCAATCTTAATTGATTTTCTCCAAACTCAAATCAATTCCATGATTGAACTCCATGATTGAAATCTATGATTGAAACCCATGATCAAAATCCATCAAAATATCCTAAGTCCAAATTTTGCTCAAGTCCTTAATTTTCCCTTAAGGGCTTAACAAAAATCATGATTCAAACGTATTCAAAACTTTGATATTTTCTTATACCTTATTTATATTCTCATTTATATGCACATATATAAATGAAATATAAGTTCAAACCCATCAAACCAAATTCAAAATTCAAAATCAATTCATAAATCCTTTAAAATCTTGATCAAAACCTATTCAAACTCATGGGATTTTCTCAAAACTTATTTATATTCACATTTATAGTCATATATATAAATGAAATATAAATATCAATCAATGAAATCAAATCCAAAAATTAAATTCCAATTTAAAATCCCATAAATCCATTAAATTCCCTTTAATGGATTTAACCTGAATCATGATCAAACCTATTCAAACTCATGGGATTTTCTCAAAACTTATTTATATTCTCATTTATATTTTCATATATAAATAAAATATAAATATAAATCAATACAATCCAATTCAAAAATTAAATTTCAATTTAAAAATTTCCTTAAATCCTTTAAATTCCCTTTAATGGATTTAACCTAAATCATGATTATATCACTTCAAATCCTTGAAATTCTCTCACGAGAAATTATATTCTCATTTATATTCACATATATAAATGAAATATAAATTCAAACAATCAAAACCAATTCCAAAAATAAAACTCAAATCCATTCAAAATCCAATATAAACCATTCAAGTCAAAATCTTGAACTTAGCCAAATCCTTGATTTTCTCTCATGGTTCAATCAATCCTACAATCATGAGCTCATATATAAATCCAAACTTCAATCTTTCAATCAAAACCCAAATCAAAAATCAAACCCAAAACCCTTTCATATTCTTCCTTTGAATATGAAATTTTCAAATGGATCAAAACCCATTTGACTTCAAACCACTTATAAATGGTCCATGTACAAGATCAATCAACTTCAAATCATGCTTTGACAAGCCATTTGACCCACTTAAGCTCACTTGACCCAAAGTGACCTAAAGTTCCCTTATGAGGAAAATTTTGATCCTAACCAAATTTGATTGAACCAAACTCATTTTTTTCCTCTCATCATGATCAACAATCATCACAGGATGATCAATCAGTCAAATTGGGTCAAACCAAGTCAAACCTAAGGGTTGACCAAGTCAACACTTAACCTAAAATGAAACCTTAGCCAAATTCCACCATATGCCAAAATGATTTAAACCATTGATCTAAGTTCACTCATGACCTATGTTTGAAGTTGACCAAGCCAAAATTTGAGCCTAACCTAGCCCAATTGGCTCACTCGACCCAAGTTGACCCATTTTGACCTAAAGGGTCAAAATGTGTCAAAACTTGATCTAAGCCAAATTAATTGAAACCAATGGGTCTCCATTCCAAATCACTTGTGGAACTTCACGAAAGCCTCAATTGGCCAACTAGACCCAACCTAGCCCAATTGACCCAACATGACTTAAAGGGGTCATGTTGAGCCAAAATTAAACTTAACCCAAATTGATTGGAAATAAAGATATCAATCCACTCCATATGACTAACCTAACCAAAACCTACCCTTGACCTACCTCAAATAGGTCAAATGGGTCAAATAGGTCAACTTGACCCATTTGACCTAAATGCAATCATATGAGCCAAAATCAAATATATACCAAATTAAATCAAACCAAAGCCACCAAAACATTTCAAATGGTCATATGAACTTAACTCAACCCTTGGTTTGACCTAATTTGACCTATTGGTCAACTTGACCCAAGTTGACCCATTTTGACCTAAATGGGTCAACATGAGCCAAACCCTATCAAATGGATTTCAAATTAAATGAAACTTGGAACATAGTTTCTCCACATACCCAACATGTCCAAAGTTAAAAAATAGCAAAATGACCATCCTCCCCCTAGACCATAGAACAAATTTTTTCCTAACCCATAGGTAATTTGGTCATATCCTCTTCACATTCACTTGTGTCTTTCCTAAAAGCTCAAGGGGACTTAGTGACGAGTCGTGCACCCAACCCAATGGGTTTGGATCAGTCCATTTGGTCCCTAGACCAAACACCCTTAAAATTCAATTTTCAAACTCCCTCTCAAGCTCAAATTCAAGCACATGGGAGGTTGGCAATCCACACCTTGGATCAAATTGACCATGTGCACATTCAAGACATCAAACAACCCTCCCAATATGATCAATTGGATCAAAATGGCAAGAGCATTGCCGGTCATTTAATCCTTCAAGGGGACGATATACTCCCCTAATTAAATTCAATTCTCACTTGCCCTCTATCGATTGAAGCTAAGGAACTCAGAGCAATCATCATCAGAGAGAACTCCCAAGCTTTTTAGAGAGGATTAGAATTCCCCATTTCTCGATTTTCAAAGTGAAAAAATAGGAGTTCAATCCAATCCAATTTCTTCCCACTTTTCCTTCCAATTGCTCTTGCACACTTCATCTAGGAGCTGTCAGTACACCTAAGCTTCGTTCCCATAAGGAAGGATCAAGTTGGATCAAAGATGAAGCTCAAGCAAGGAGAAGTTGGTCCATACATTAATCTACTCAACCTCAAGGGCTCATACTCTCAGCAAGGCTTCGTCTTAACCAGAGGAGGCTTCTCTAAGGGAATTGAGCACCAATGATCACCTCCAGTAGGTATGGGATTTTTTGATCACTAACCTCAATATGGTGTGGAACTTTGTGAAAGAAATTTTTATCCCATCAATTTTTGACCGTTGGATTTGCTGTTCTTTGTCTTTAGATGGTGTGGGTTGAATTTGGTTTGATTCCATGCTAGATCTATCTTGGATCTTCTACTTGATCATTGACGATATCTACTGATCAAGGGGAAGAACATGGATGATCTCATCCATCTATCCATGCATTTTAGATGGACGGCTAAGATTATTTAGCACATTTAGATATTTGTTTATCCTTTGTAAAATATCGGGGGAATCCTTAATCATCTAATCTTTGATCAGATGGTAAAGGATTAAAGCATGTTTTCCGCCGCCACCATCCGTGAGGTGACAAGTTAAGTGACCCCCTCACGGTGGAATGAGTGTAAAGGGTGCTGACCCCCACTGCCACGCGTCGCACCATGAGCCAGGGATTAGTTAGGGATTAATAAAATGCATTAATTAATTCTTAATTCACTTAGAGAGCTTTAAAAATTCATATCTCTTGCAAGAAAATTCAGAACAATATGAAATAAAATTTTATGGATAGATAATTAAACTTAAAACATTTTAAAATTAATTTTGATGAGTTTTAACTTATGCTTTTCTCTGAATTTGGGTTTTATTAGAAAGTGTATTTTGATAATTACATTTTAATTAGGAATCTAATTAATCCTAAATTTCTTGGGTAAGTTTTAGGGGATGACTTCTACTCCCATAATTTTTTTTGGGATTTATTGAGGGCTTGATTAGAGTAATTGCATATGGTTTTATTAATTACACTTCTTATGTAATAAAGCATAACTAGGATATGATTAGTGATTTTAACCTATGATTAGGGTTGATTAAGGTCAGATCCAATGAGTAGGAGATTTATAGAATATTTTTGGGGCATTTTTCCTAAGCTATTTCCTAAACCCCCCTCTTCTCTCTATAATCTCCTCTAAATTAAGGGTTAGTTTATTAATTATCGCCTTAATCAATTTCTAAAAATTCTAAAAAGTTTCAGAACTTAATTAATCTACTTTGGGTAGATGCTTAGGTTTTTAATAGCCTGAGTTCAATTAAGAAAATATAAACCCAATCTACATGTGTGAAAGGGTGTTTTGAAATTACTTAAGCTAAACCTCTTAGCTTAATTAACTTTTAATTATGAGCCAAATTGGATTAGGCCTTTTCATTATTAGGCGCATTACAAATTTAAATTCCTTGTGGGTTTTATGTCATCCCATTGGCTCATAATTATCTAGTTGATTCTTCTAAGGTGGTGTAGATAAGGGTTAATTAAGCTACTTAATTCATATCTTAACATATTCAACACACAAAAATGGATCTAATTACCTAAAAATTAAACAAAATTTCAAACACATGTGGTAATGGGTTAAAAAAAGCAAACTCATCTCACCTTTTCAAAATTAATTCAAATTTCAAACTAAACAAAAATTACAATAAAATTCACTTTGATTTATTCTAAATTTTCTTATTCTATAGGAATGTATTTAGGATTTAAGTGAAGTGAGTTTGTTTACATGCTTTCATTACTTTGAATCTTTCTCCAACATGTTAAGTTATATTCCATGTGATTTCATGTATTCATAACTTTGAAATTCAAATTTTAAAATGAAATTGTTTACTTTATGTCAAATTTGCATGTGTTGGCTAAAGTAGAAATATGAGTGGCTATTATCACTACTAAATACAAATTATTTTCAAAATATATAAGTCAAATACCAAATTTGAAAGTGTTTTGCATTAATTATAAGTTTGCATGTGATAGATTATAAAGTCATGCTTAGTATAGGTTTCCTTTCTTTCTTATGTTAGCATAGTTTTGAATAGTAGTTGGTAAGATGTAGGGTTCATTTGAAAAGAACCTATCACTTACTAAATTTTATACCCTATTCATTCCTTTTCTATCACCTAAGAATGGTGTGTATACTTGCATGCATAAATTGCATAAGATAAAATGAATCCATTAAACAACTTTTGCATTTTCCTTTTCTATTTATTTTTATATACATATTTGTATTTAAGGAAAGTGGTGTATTAGTCTGGACAACCTAGAGGTTGTGAGGCTTTAAGTAGCCCTAAGTAGGTCTTGTACCTTACACCTCTGGTTAACAATGACACTGTACTCACTTATGCCTTTCTTACTTTCATGTATGTATGTGAAAATTTGCATAAGGAAAACCCTTCTTTTACTTAAGAAAATAATCATGCATATTAAACTCTTAAAATTCCTTAAATTTATTACTTAGCATGCATCATAAAGTGTGTTAAATACTTTTATTTTCATGTATAGATATGCTTAGAGTCCGTCCATGTGCATGTTATGTATGCTGGGAAAAAAATGAAGTAATGTGTGTTATATGAGTTTTGATTCATTTTATTTAATCTTAAAATGCCTTTCTTTGTGAATAGGTATGTTTAGAGTATTATCTAAATGTACTATTAATCAAAAGATGTAATCAAAATATTTGCCTATATGAAAATAAAATGTGAATCTACTTTAGAAATTACTTAGGTTAGGGAAGGAAAGAGAGGTTCTCTTCTCTTTCCTCTCTTCATAACAATTAATTGTAGATCCACTTAAACCAAATCAAAACATGAAATAAAATCAACCCAAAACACATAAACAACTTAAATGAAACTCTCTTCTAATTTGAACATGTTCTTCACACTTAAAAAATTTGAACTTAAAGCCATAGCTAAGCATACCACAGAAACCTTCAAAGCACACACATTTGCCTAAGTCTCATCGATGTTATGTTGGTGCATGGTTTGATGTTATGTTTTGTTTTGTGATATATATTTTAGACTGGATGTTTGGGTGTATTCTCATCGAATGAATGGTAGGACATGCTTAGTCTACCTATTCTTTTATGCACGAGATTGTGCTTAAGGGGCGCTATCATAAATAAAAATATAAATTCTTTTGCTTGCAGGTGCTTTATACACCTAAGCATAATCCATAGCCTAGGTGAACTTAGTCACCCATGTGTGGGGTGATAAGTCCAATGTACATGCTTGAGATTTGTTTGGTATGTTTTAGCTAACCTTTATTTTGCAGGTGTTAGTTAGATTTCCACTTTTTTCTTTTCATGTAAAAATTTGTATAATTAAGATTTTGGAATGATTATTATGGGAATTAGGATAAGAATTAGTCCTAAGATCCTATCTTATGTAGCATGTAAAGCCTTGGAGCATCCACCTTGCAATCATCCAAAAGAAGGAACTAAAGAAAGAAAAGAAGAATAAGAAAGAAGAAAGAAGAATAAAGCTTGAAGACCACCATAATAATAAATTTCTTTGCTTAAATTGTAATTTGATTCATTTATAATGGGTTGTATAAGAGAACCCATATTTGATATTTTTGGGTTTTGTCAGTCTTTGTCGACTATAATCATTTATTCTTTTTGCGATTAGCTATAAATTGATTGATGATTTGTTTACCATTAAGTGGCATGATTTTCTAATTTCTTCCTCTCTTTATATGTATGGCTTAGGCTCTTTAGGGAAAAATAAATCTTTTACCCAACTTAACAATTCAAATTAAAATTAAACAACTCATAACCTCACCTAAAGCCTAGGTTTAAAATCAAGATAAAAGAATTAGAAACCCCTTAGTTGAGAGAGCATTTTATTTGTAATATCATGCACAAATGCATCTTATTTCACTCTTGATTGGAGGGCTTCCTCTTTTGCCAGAGAAACTTAGCCTGACCTTTGAGAGTTGTGGTGGAAACTCACCTCCTCTCTTCTCACTGATTTTGGCAAATAATCTTTTTTCTCATGCATTAATCATAAAATATCCTATTATTCTGAGTCAGAATATTTGTCTAAAAATAAAAATAAAATGAAATTTGAAATTGCATTCGATCTAGGTCATTTGAAGCATGTCCCTTTACATGATCTAGTCTCTTTAGGGAGTGAGTTTAAGGACATAATCTCTTTCTAAATAATAACAGCCTAGCTAACTTGCATAATCATACTGACTTGCTTACATGAATTTAATATCATAGGAGTTAGTTGGCGGCCATCCCCAGGCAGTTGTAAGTCCAGAGTATAGGGTAGTTTGTCTCTTGTGGAAGAAAAACAATCACCCACTATTCACCTTAGATTTAGGTTGTGCTTTGCTAGCTCCCTAGATTTAGGTTCTGAGGTTGCTTCTCACTTTTGTGAGTCATAAGCATAATTCCTCACTTCTTAGGAATTTCCTTAATATTGTGTTAAGGAATCCTAAGTCTCAAAATTCTAATGAAAAATGTAACTCAAATAAACTAAATCAATTTCTAAAATCTAAAGCCCAACTATAGGATAGTTTGAGATGCTCATTAGGTTTCCTAGCATCGTGGGCATCTCCTACTTATCTCTCATTTTGGCTTTGATAAACACTCCCTCTTTTGATCAATCTCATTTTGATCTTCAACCATAAACCAATCGATTGATAGTCCTTTCCTATTGAAATCTTCAGAGATAATGATCATTTACCTTAATAGAGAGTTTTTATAAGAGAGCCCATCCCTTAGAATGTAATTAACTATGGGGCCTTGTAGAACTTAACAAACTTTAAAATAAATCTTGCATTACTTTTCATGTAAAGTAGGGAAGAATATACATATGCAAACCCACCATCCTTAGAGTCCTTATTGAGGTGATTAGGTCCATTAAAATGTAGTGACTATCTTTCAAGATACACCTTGATGGCGTTCTTATTCACCTAAACATCCATCGATCATTGGCATCTAAAAGATGAATTTCTATAAGGGTTGAGTCCTATTTCATTTCTCACCAATAGATTTGAGACTTTGATTTTAACCATAGATTTTTTTACTCCATTGGGGATGGTTCTCTCTCCATCTTTGGTAAATGATCATTATCTTTGAGTATCAATAGTGGGTTTATACTTTGGTATGAATCAGAGACTATCCTTCTTTCTGTTGGAACTTAGCTCATTTCATTCTTGAGTTGAGTAAGCCAACATCTTTAAGTTTTAGGCATTCCTTGTTGGTCTTAAAACCCCTGTTCTCCAATGGGTAAAATGAAAAGAACTAAATAAAAAACAACTTTAAGACTTCCTCCTTATCATTTTATGATAAGGAAAGGTTCATCTAAAAGAATAAATCTTCCATAAAGAACTTTGCTTTTCAAAAGCACCTTTTCAAAAAATGCACTTAATAAAATATTTTCCACAAAATTTTGTCACCTTCATTTAACAATTCCCATAATTGTTACATGTAGCGATTTTTGAAAATAAAATTAATAATATTTTTTTCAAAAGCACAAATGAACATCTTCCTTCAATTCACTTTGATGAAGATTTCAATTTCAAAATAAATGAACACTCATCTTTTCAAAAATCAAATCATAATCATAAAAATTTTCAAAAGCATACATGAATTTTTCTATTTCAATACACTCACACTTATTGAATAGAAAGTTCATTTGTAAACAAAATCAAAATTTTCAAAAAGTGCGCATGAACATCTTCATTTAAAATACTTAAGTTTATTAAATGAAGATCATTCCCAACTAAAAATAAAATATCTTTTAGGAAATCCCACTTAAAAATATCTCACATATGTTTTAAAGTTGGAATTCCTCTCTTTCAAAAGTAATAATCACACACAAAAATTTCAAATTTCAAAAATAAAATTGATCTCCATTCCACAATACCTAAATTTGCTGAATGGAGGTCCCCTTTTTTAAAAATTAAAATTCCAACAATCATATTTCAAAAAAATTTCAAATATACATTTGGAACCTCACTTAGCATTCTCAAATTTGCTAAGTGAAGTTTTCAAATCCGAAAATCAAAAAAATTAATAATCATATTTCAAAAATTTTCAAACAATATTTGGAACTTCATTTAACATACCCAAATTTACTAAGTAAAGTTTTCAAATCCAAAATCCAAAAATAAAAAAAAATTTAAACAACATTTTGAAATTTCACTTAACATACCCAAATTTGTTAAGTGAACTTTCTAAATCCAAAATCAACAATCATATTTCAAAATTTTCAAACAATATTTGGAACTTCATTTAACATACCCAAATTTGCTATGTGAAGTTTCCAAATTCAAAATTAAACATTTTTCAAAACATATTTTGGAACCTCACCTAGCATTTGCAAAGTGAAGTTTCAAAAGTCAAAATAACAATTTCTCAAACACCTTTGGAAATTCTTCCCTTAGCATACCAAATTTGCTAAGGAGAAGTTTCCATTTTCAAAATGAAAAATAAAATCAAAATTTTAAACACACCATTTGGAATTTCAATTAGCATACTCAAATTTACTAAGTGAAATTTCCATTTCACAAAACCATGTGGGATTTCACCTTTAGCATACCAAATTTTCTAAAGTTAGATTTCCACTTACAAAACACATCAAAAATAAAATGAAGCACCTTAGAATCCCCTTAGCATACCAAATTTCCTAAGGGTTCTACCCTTTTCAAAAATCAAAACATTCCAAACAAATGAAACACTTAGGATTTTCTTAGCATACCTAAATTTGCTAAGAATCCTATTTTCAAAAATTAAACAAAAGACACTTGGATTCTTCACTAAGCATACCTAAATTTTCTAAGTAAGAATTCTAAATTTTCAAAATAAAAAAAAAATTACAAACAGAGACAATCACTTTTACTTCACTTAGCATACCTAAATTTGCTAAAAATTAATCAAATCAATCAAACAAAACAAAATCATTTGACTTTACTTTATCATACCCAAATTTGTTAAAGGAAAGGGTCCTCAAAATCACAAAATTCAAATTTAAAGATCAATGAACCTATAAGCATCCTATCAAAATTTTGAATCCATATTTCAACATACCTAAATTTATTGAAGTTTGGATTCATATTCAAATTCCACTTTCAATCAATGTTCTTAAATCAATTTAAACCTCACTTAACACTTCCAAGTTGTTGTATGTTGGTTCAAATCTTCAAAATTGAAAATTCAAAATCTATGGAGATAGAAAATTGATGCAAGCTCATTGCTCATTGTAGATTCTTTTCAATCAGTGCAGTACAGTTCAATTTCAGTTTACTATAATTTTGGATATGGATGGTTCCCAAAAATTTGTCTTCACCTTCCCTCACGGTATGGATCTAACTTTAGATCGGTGACTTCCCCATCTAGACCACACCACTTGATTCACTTTGGAAGGGGGGGCCAAGATCACTTGTGAGGGCATTCCCCTCACCAAAGTCAGATGAAGATGAGGCAAGCCGGTCATCGGATAGACTTACCTTGATTTGGATGTCTCCTCAAGAGGAAAGCTGCAGTAACTTCAACTATTACGGTTCCCAGCAATTTATAAATCAGACTCATGCGGTTTATCCCGAGTTGCCCATGTTGCCCGGTGTGCTACCATCTGTACCCTCCAAGGTTAAGGCTTCGCTGGTTTCAGGGCTTGCCTCGCCCACATTTGAATATGTGTTGAGCTCGCACTCCTCTCATCCTACCCACACTTAGTGTAGGAACAAGAACCGTATGATCAAATAGTTCCACACTCAGATAGCTAGAGGAAGCAGCTCAATCAACCATAGATGAGTCTCCCATCATCACATCATCGCTAGTTATAAAAAACCAATTTCATTCTCTCTAGGGATCAGGCAGAGAGGATGCCAGGAGGATTCGTTCATCACCTCCTCGAGTGCAGCACTTGCAGCCAACAGTTTCTAGGAAGAGGTCATATGCTGGCCTCCGATCTGTTCTATGCCAGGTAGGTGGAGCATACGGACATTCAGAGTCTAGGATGCAGTTTGACCTTTGCTCTGTTATCCCAAGTGGCGTAGGGAGGCAGATTCATCATGAGAGGGCTTGTGAGGCCCATTCATCACACATTACTAGTACAGAGCAATGGAGGTTCAGTCGTCAGTCAACCGCTTCTACTTTGGTTGATGTTCTAGCTCGATGTGCTACCCGCATCGACCATACTGATAACATTCTTCTCACTGGGACTAGCCACCATAGGAGGGCAGTTCCAGTGCATAGAGAGTCGGTGGTGTCTCCACCCCACCACTCTACCCCTCATCCACCATCGTCGATACAGGTTACAACATCTCCCATTCCATCTAAGGCCATGAAGGCCACATCTAAGGAAAAACATACCCCGTTGATGATCCGGCTATGACCAAGGGATCCTACTCCTCTTGCACCACCCATTATGGTGGGGCCAAGCTCTCCTTCTTGACCTTCTACCCTAGTGGTGGTGCGAAAGGTGTGGCAACCCCGTAGCATCATGGTCGTTCCTTCACCAACTCATAGCGAGGATGTGAGTCCTCGAGCTTTCTTCCTAGGTTGATTATTGCAAATTAATGGGCACCTTAGTTGGTTGATGTTATCTCTTAGCAACTCACGATGACAACACTCTTAGCAGATATGAGTCTCTGTGCTTTCTCCTTGAGTTGGATAATGAATACCTATTAGATATATGACTACACATGTCATTTTCTCCATGGAGTTGGATTAAGCCTTTACTAGCCCCATCCCCTATAGGCACTCTATTTGGATCAAGTCCTTTGCAACCCCATTTAGACACTACGCGAGTTACTTTTGGATTAGATAGTTCCCCTTTCCTAGTAGCCACCCCTATGGTTGGAGAATTTGCTTAGCGGATGCATAAATTTTCTCTTGGTTCAGTAAATTTGAGATAGGTCTAGGTTGATATAAGCTCCTTCTCAGTTTGATCCCTCACAAACTAACAGGGTCCATGTTAGAATAAATAAAAATTAATTCGCTTATGGATTAAAAATTTAAGGCCCCAAAGGGCCCATTCTCCCAAGCAAGCATCCTATTTTTAGGGTAGTGTCAGTAGAACTCCCTATAGGAATTATCTAACTACTTGAGTTAAGATAAATCCCAGGGTCGGTACTCACTTTGTAGTCACCCTTAGGTCAGGTTCAATCTAGTTTTCCATAAAAATAGGTTACCTCGACATTATCTCACTTTGAAATATGTAATACTATAATGCATTCTTTCTAGCATGATTATCACAAATTGATAGGAAGCCCTAGGTCGGGTTTGATTTGTTGCTGAAAGCAATGGATCGCCCCAGTGATCTTTTCTAGTGGAAGATGTGAGTCCTTGAGCTTTCAACCCTTGAATTGATCATTGCAAACTGAAAGGCACTCCTTTGGTTGGATAGTTCTCCCATTAGCCGGGAAGCTACTCCCTTTGGTTGAAATCGAGATAGATCTAGGCTTCTATAAGCTCCTTCTCGGTGATCTATCGATAGAATCCATTAAAATAAACAAATTAAAAATGAAATTAATCTTGACTATTCTTGAGCTGATTTAAGTCACCCAGTGGCATTCACTTAATAGTCAGCCCTGAGTCGGGTTTGATTTGGTGCCTAAAGCAACTGATCACCCTAATGGTTCCTTATTTCTAGAAGATATAAGTCCACTTTCTTCTTAAGACTTGACCATTATGTACCAAAAGGCATTTCCCCGGTTGGGTAATCCTACTTTGTGGTTGTGACTACTCCCTTTGAATTGATCGAGTTAGGTCTAGGCTTTTAACTTCGGTGTAGTTCATATACTTATGGGATCCATCATAATCAAAATAAAAAAAATTCTAAAAGTGAAATAAATCTTGACTATCTTTGAGCTAATCTAAGTCCCCTAGTGGCATTCACTCAATAGTCAGCTCTAGGTTGGGTTCAATCTGTTGTATTTCCAATAGATTACCCCAGCAAATGGTCCTTACTTGGAGGATATAAGTCGACTACACTTTCTTTCTAGTACAGTTGTTGCATACTAAAAGGCATCCTTTGGTTGGTTAGTCCTAATATGTGCTTAGTAGACTATGCCTTTGGATTGGTAAATTTGAGTTAGGTCTTAGCCTCCATGGCTCCTACTTAGTGCAGTCTATTACAAACCAAAATGGTTCATCCTAAAAATTTAAACCTAATAAAATTTGAAACAAATTCAACCCACTTTCCCAGTGGAATTCAAATCAAATATTTTTCTCCTCAGTGAGATTCAAATCAAACCAAACCTTTCATGCCCTTGTGGATGACTTGAACCTACTTCCCTAGTGGAAGGTTCACACTTTATCCCTTAGTGGATTCTTCCCTCTCTCTTACGTCTTGGACATAAGCAGAGCCACATTGCACTAAGCTCTGTATTCTTTCTATTCTTTGGGCTAAGAATAGATTGTTTCTATTAATGCTTGTGATCTCTCAGTGTTGTTGATCATTTTGGTCTACACCAATACGTGGTGTTCTCCTCAGTCACACCACACCTATTGGGCTACCTTTGTTGACTTCATTTTTAGAATGAGCTCTCAACCCCTCCATCTTAGACATAGGACTCCTTTTAGACTTTAAGAGTTCCTTAGTCATAAGACACATCTAGTGATTAGATGGATACTCCAATCTAGCCCTAGAGACATAGAAGAGTCAGCCGTATGAATAGTTCATGCCTTAGGGGTGTTAGGAAAATTTCCCTACCCTTAGCTTAAATGTTTCCTCACCTTCCTTCCTCCAAGTCAAACTCCAAATCAATCTTAATTGATTTTCTCCAAACTCAATTCCATGATTGAACTCCATTGAAATCCATGATTGAAATCTCTGAAACCCATGATCAAAATCCATAAAAAAATTCCTAAGTCCAAATTTTGCTTAAGTCCTTAATTTTCCAGGACTTAAAATCATGATCCAAACCTTTTCAAACCTTTGAGATTTTCTCATACCTCATTTATATTCTCATTTATATGGACATATATAATTGAAATATAAATTCAAACCCATCAAATTAAATTCATAATTCAAAATAAATTCATGAAATTTTCCTTAAATCCGTTTAATTCCATTTAATGGATTTAACCTAAATCTTGATCAAACCTATTCAAACTCATAGGATTTTCTCAAAACTTATTTATATTCATTCATTCATATATATATAAATGAAATATAAAATTAATCAACCAAATCAAATCAAAAAATTAAATTCCAACTTAAAACTCCCTTAAATCCTTTAAATTCCCTTTAATGGATTTAACTTAAATCATGATCAAACCATTTCAAACTCCTCAGATTTTCTCAAAACTTATTTGTATTCTCATATATAAATGAAATATAAATATAAATCAATCCAATCCAATTCAAAAATTAAATTTCAATTTAAAAATTTCCATAAATCTTTTAAAAACCTTTTAATGGATTTAACCTAAATCATGATTAAATCACTTCAAATCCTTGAAATTTTCTCATGATCCATTTATATTCTCATTTATATTCACATATATAAATGAAATATAAATTCAAACAATCAAAACCAATTTCAAAATCAAACTCAAATCCATTCAAAATCCAATAAGCCTTTCAAGTCAAAATCTTAAACTTAGCCAAATCACTTTCAAATCAAGCCAAACCCTTGATTTTCTCTCATGGTTCAATCAATCCTATTAATCAAATATAAATCTAAACTTCAATCTCAATCAAAAAAAATCAAACCCAAAACCCTTTTCTATTCTTCCTTTGAATATGAAATTTATAAATGGATCAAAACCCATTTGACTTCAAACCACTTGTAAATGGATTTATATTTCAATCATGAGTCCATGTACAAGATCAACCAACTTCAAATCAAGCTTTGACCAAACCATTTGACCCACTTGACTTGACCCAAAGTTAAAGTACCCTTATGAGCTAAATTTTGATCTAACAAAATTGGTGAATAAACTCTTATTTTCCTCTCATCATGATCAACAATCTTCATGGGATGATCAATCATCAAATTGGGTCAAACCAAGTCAAACCTAAGGGTTGACCAAGTCAACACGAACCCAAAATGAAAACCCAAATTCCACCATAAGCCAAAATGATTGAAACCATTGATCTACATTCACTCATGACCTATGCTTGAACTTGACCAACATTTGAGCTAACCTAGCAATTGGACCCAAGTTGAACCATTTTGACCTAAAGGTTCAAAATGTGTCAAAAATTGATCTAAGCCAAATTAACTGGAACCAATGGGTCATGTTCATTCCAAATCACTTGTGGAACTTGACTAAACCCTCAATTGGCCAACTAGACCCAACCTAGCCCAATTGACCTTAGACCCAACATGACCTAAAGGGGTGATGTTTGGCCAAAATTGAATAACCCAAATTGATTGGAAACAAATATACTAATCCACTCCATATGACTAACATAACCTAAACCTACCCTTGACCTACCTCAAATAGGTCAAATGGGTCAAATAGGTCAACTTGACCCATTTGACCTAAATGAAGTCATGTGAGAAAAAAATCAAATATATACCAAATTAAATCAAACCAAAGCCAGTTAAACATTTCAAATTATCATATGAACTTGTCCTTGACCCTTGATTATTGGTCAACTTGACCCAAGTTGACCCATTTTGACCTAAATGGGTCAACATGAGCCAAACCCTAACAAATGGATTCCAAATCTAATGAGACTTGGCCAAACCAAATTTCTCCACATGCCCAACATGTCCAAACTAGAAAAATAACAAAATGACCATCCTGCCCCTATGTCATAGAACAAAATTTGGCCTAACTAATGGGTAATTTAGTCATACCTTCTTCACATTCACTTGAGCCTTTCCTAAAAGCTCAATGGAACTTAGTGAAGAGTGGTCCACCCAACTCAATTGGTTTGGGTCAACCCATTTGGTCCCTAGACCAAACTCGACCCTTTAGATTAAAATTAAATTTTCAATCTCCCTCTCAAGCTCAAATTCAAGCACATGGGAGGTTGGCAATCCACTCCTTGGATCAAACCAACCATGTGCCCACTCAAAATAGATCAAATAGCCCTCCCAATATGATCAATTGGATCAAAATGGCAAGAGCATTAATGGTTGTCCGATCCTTCAAGGGGGATATATACTCCCCATAATTCAATTCAATTCTCACTTTCCCTCTGTCGATTGAAGTTAAGGAACTCAGAGTAATCAATAGAGAGCACTCCCAAGCTTCTTAGAGAGGATTAGAATTCCCCATTTATCAATTTTGCATAGTGAAAAAATAGGCGAGCTCAATCCATTAGCCAATTTCTTCCTCACTCAATTTCCTTCCAATTGCTCTTGCACACTTCATCTAAGCTTCTATTGGAGTTCCCACAATAAGGAAGGATCAAGTTGGATTAAAGCATAAGCTTAAGCAAGGAGGAGTTAGTCCACACATTGATCTACTAAACCTCAAGTGCTCATACTCTTAGCAAGGCTTCATCTTAACCAGATGAAGCTTCTCCAGAATGTAGGTGATCACCTCCGACAAGGTATGGGATTTTTTGATCGCTAAACTCAATGTGGTGTGGAGCTTTGTGAAGGAAATTTTCACCCCATCAATTTTGATTTGTTGGATTTCTTTGCTCTCTTTAGATGGTGTGGGTTGAATTTGGTTCAATCTTATGCTATATCTAGCTTGGATATTCCCTTGATCATGGGCGGTCTCAAGGGAAAAACTTGATGATCTCATCCGTCCATCCATGCATTTTAGATGGATGATTGAGATTATTTAACATGTTTAGATATATGTTTATCCTTTGTAAAATGCGAGTGTGGGGATCCTTAGTCACCTGATCTTTTATCGGACGGCAAAGGATTAAAGTGTGTGCACCACCGCCGCCATCTGTGAGGTGACAAGTTATGTGACCTCTTCATGGCGTGATGCATGTAAAGCATGCTGATCACCGCCATGCGTCGCGCTATGAGCCAAGGATTAGTTTGGGATTAATAAAATGCATTAATTAATTCCTAATTCACTTAAAGAACTTCAAAAATTTATAATTCTTGCTAGAAAATTCAAAAAATTATGAAATAAAATCCAATGGATAGATAATTAAACCCAGAACATTTTAAAACTAATTTTGATGAGTTTTAAATTAGATTTTCTCTGAATTTAGGTTTTATTAGAAAGTGTATTTTGCTAATTATTTTTTAATTAAGCCTTTGATTAATCCCAAATTTCTTGGGTAAGTTTTAACGGATGACTTCTGCCTTTCATAATTTTCTTGTGATTTATTGTATTCTTGATTAGACTAATTTCATACAGTTTCTTTAATTACCCTACTTATGTAATTAAGCATAATTAGGGTATGATTAGTGATTTTAACCTATGATTAGTGTTGATTAAGGTTAGAACCAGTGAATATGAAGTTTATGGAATAATTTTGGGCATTTTCCCTAAGCTATTCCCTAAACCCCATCTTCTCTCGTTAATCTCCTCTTAATTAAGGATTAATTCATTAATTATCTCCTTAATCAATTTCTAAAAATTCTAAAAAGCTTCAGAACTTAATTAATTTACTTTGGGTAGATGCTTATGTGTTTAATTACCGAAGTTCAATTAAGGAAATTAAAACTTAATTCACATGTGTGAAAGGGTGTTTGAAATTACTTAAGCTAAACCTCTTAGCTTAATTAACTTTTAATTGTGAGGCAAATTGCATTAGGCCTTTGCATTATTAGGTACATTAAAAATTTAAATTCCTTATGAGTTTTATGTCATCTCATTGGCTCATAATTATCTAGTTGATTCTTCTAAGGTGGTGTAGGTAAGGGTTAATTAAGCTCATTAATTCATACCTTAACCTAATCAAAACATAAAAATGGATCTAATCACCTAAAAATTAAACAAAAATATCAAACACATGTAAGAATGGGTTGGGAATAGGAAACTCATCTCACTTTTCAAAATTAAATTAAATTTCAAACTAAAAAAAATTACTTTGAAATTCACTTTGATTTATTCTAAATTTTCTTATTCTATAGGAATGTCTTTAGGATTTAAGTGAAGTGAGATTTTTACATGCTTACATTACTTTGAATCTTTCCCCAACATGTTAAGTTGTATGCCATGTGATTTCATGCATTCATAATTTTGAAATTCAAATTTTAAAGTGAAATTATTTACTTTATGTAAAATTTGCATGTGTTGGCTAAAGTAGAAATATGAGTGGTTATTATCACTACTAAATCCAAATTATTTTCAAAATACATAAGTCAAATACCAAATCTGAAACTTATGCCTTAATTATAACTTTGCATGTGATAGATTATAAAGTCATGCTTAGTACAGGTTTCCTTTTTTTATGTTAGCATAGATTTGAATAGGAGTTGGTAAGATGTACTATTCATTTGGAAAGAACCCAACACTTACTTAATTCTATACCCTATTCATTCCTATGAAATCACCTAAGAAGGGTTGCCTATACTTGCATGCATAAATTGCATAAGATAAAATAAATCCATCAAACAACTTTTGCATTTTCCTTTTCTATTTCATTTCTTTTATACATGCTTGTATTTAAGGAAAGTGGTATATTAGTCTGGACAACCCGAGGTTGTGAGGCTTTAAGTAACCTAAGATGGTCTTGTACCACCTACTAACAATGGCACTTGTACTCACTTATACTTTCATGTATGTATATGAAAAATTGGATAAGGAAAACCCTTCTTTTACTTAAGAAAAAAATCATGCATATTCAACTACTAACTAACCTTAAATTGATTACTTAGCATGCATCATAAAGTGTGATAAATACTTTCATTTTCATACATAGAAATAATTAGATTCCATCCATGTGCATGTTATATATGTTGAGAAAGAAATGAAGTAATATGTTTTATGTGATTTTTGATTCATTTTATTTAATCTTAAATTGCCTTTCTTTTTGAATAGGTTTGTTTAGAGTATTATCTAAACTTAGGATTAATTAGAAGATGTAATCAAAACATTAACCTAAATGAAACTAAAATATGAATCTACTTTAGAAATTACTTAGGTTAGGGAAGGAATGAGAGGTTCTCTTCTCTTTCCCTCTCTTCATAACTTAGTAATTAATTGTAGGATCCACTTAAACCAAATCAAAACATGAAATAAAATCAACCCACAACTTAAATGAAACCCTATTCTATGTTGAACATGTTCTTCACACTTAGAAAATTTGAACTTAAAGCCATATTTAAGCATACCTCACAAGTCTTCAAAGCACACACATTAGCCTAAGTCACCACTTCTAGCCATAGGTTAGGTCGGTGCATGGTTTGATGTTATGTTTTGTTTTGTGATATATGTTTTAGATTGGATGTTAGGTTGTATGCTCATAGAATGAATGGTAGGACGTGCTTAGTCTAACTATTCTTTTCTGCAGGGGATTGTACTTAAGGGGCGCTATCATAACCAAAAATATACATGCTTTCACTTACAGGTGCTTTATAACCCTAAGCATAATCCATAGGTCAAGTGGACTTAGTCACCCATGTGTGGGGTGATAAGTACAATATACATGCTTGGGATTTTTATGGTATGTTTTAGCTAATCTTTATTTTGCAGGTGTTAGTTAGATTTCCACTTTTCCTTTTCATGTAAAAATTTGTATAATTATGATTTTGGAATGATTGTTATGGGGATTAGGATAAGCATTAGTCTTAAGATCCTATCTTATGCACCATGTGAAGCTTTGGACCATCCACCTTCCAATCATCCAAAAGAAGGAACCAAAGAAAGAAAAGAAGAAGATGAAAGAAGAAAGAAGGAGAAGGAAGAAAGAAAAATAATGCTTGAAGACCCCCATAATAATGAATTCCTTTGCTTAAATTGTAATTTGATTCAGTTGTAATTCTGGTTGTACAAGGGTAGAGCTCGGCTATCCATATTTGATATTTTGGGTTTGTCTGCGGTGGTGCCCATACAACATTTATTCTTTTTGATTAGCTTTATAAATTGATTAATGATTTATTTAGCTTTTGCATTAAGTGGCATGATTTTCCTAGTTTCTTCCTTGCTTTTTGCATGGCCTGATTTATTTAGCTTTTGCTTCATGTAATTGCTTTATGTATGGCCATTTATTCTTTTTGCCATTTAGTTTTTCTTTTATTTTAATTTTTTATTCTTAGGTTTAATTTATTTTTTAAATTAGTTTAAGTTTTTATTTATTTTATATTAGCTTTTTTGTTTATTTTATTTTATTTTATTTTTTGGTTTAGGTTTAGGTTTTAGTTTAGGTTTTTATTTTATATTATTTATTTATTTTATTTTTAGAATTTATTTACTTTAGGTTTAAGTTTTTAGGTTTTTATGTTTATGGTTTAGGGTTTAGGGCTTAGCGTTTAAGGTTTAATTTTTAGGGTTTTAGGATTTAGGGTTTTAGGGTTTAATGTTTAGAGTTAGTGTTTAGTGTTTAGGCTTTAGAGTTTAGTATTTTTAGGTTTTAGGATTAGATTAGAGTTTAGGGTTAGTTTATGGTTTAGGGTTCAGGGTTTAGGGTTTATGGTTTAAGGTTTAGGGTTTAGAAGGAGTTTAGGTTAAAACTTAGTTTAGTTTAAGGTTTATGAGTTTAAGGTATTTAGTATTTAGTTTAGGTTTTCAAATTGATTTAGTTTAATATTTTTTTAGGGTTAGGTTTTATGGTTAGTTCAACTTAGTTTTATGGTTTAGGGTTTAGGTTTTAGGGTTTTAGGTTAGGTTTAGTGTTTATGGTTGGGGTTTAGGGTTTAGATTTAGGGTTTAGTGTTTACTTTAGGGTTTTTATGGTTTAGTTTAGGGTTTAGTGTTTAAGGTTTAGATTTGGGTTTAAGTTTAGGGTTGGGTTATTGGGTTTAGGGTTTCTAGTTTAGGGTTTAGGGTTTGGTTTAGATTTAGGTTTATGGTTTATTTTTTTTAAAGGAATGTATTTTAGGTTTTTTAGTTTTATTTAGTTTATTTTTTATTTATTTTAGTTTATATTATTTTTTATTTTTATTTAGGATTATTTTTTATTTTCATTTAGTTTATTTTATTTATTTTAGTGTTATTTATTTTATTTAGTTATGTAGGTTTATGTTTATGTTTATTTTTTAGTTTAGTTTTATTTTTTATTTTATTTTTTTGGTTTAAGTTTTACTTTTTATTTTTAGGTTTAAGTTTAGGTTTTATTTTATTTTTTTTAGGTTTAGGTTTTATGTTTTTATTTTAGGTTTATATTTAGGTTTTATTCTTTTGTTTAGGTTTAGGTTTATCTTTAGTTTATTTTATTTTATTTAGTGTAGGGTTTAGGTTTAGTTTATTTTAGGTTTAGGTTTAGGTTTTACTTATTTTAGTTTAGTTTAATTTAGTTTAGGTTTAGGTTTATTTTACTTTATTTATTTTAAGTTTAGGCTTTTTTTTAGTTTAAGGTTTTTGTTTTATTTTTTATTTATTTTTAGAATTTATTTTTAGATTTATTTTAGTTTTAGATTTTTTTAATTTTATTTTATTTTATTTTAAGTTTATTTTATTTTATTTTTTTGTTTAGTTTGTATTTTTTAGGTTTTTTATTTTTTAGTTTAATTTAGATTTATATTTATTTATTTTATTTTATTTTTAGGTTTATCTTTAGTTTTAGTTTGTTATTTTAGTTTAGGTTTTTATTTTATTTAATTTGTTTAATTTATTTAGGTTTAGGGTTTTTTATTTATTTTAGGGTTTAGGGTTATGGTTTATTTATTTATTATTTAGTTTTTATTATAATTTTTTTTTAGATTTTAGGGTTTACTATTTAGGTTTTAGGTTTATGGTTCAGATTTTAGTTTAGGGTGTAGAGTTTTAAATTTTTTTTAATAGTAAATCTAGATTCATCATTTCTTCTTTTTGATTTCATACTAAGTAACACACCTTTTATGACCTGGTGACATAGATAAAGAATGGTTTAGAAAAAGGTCTGGTTTTAGACATAGTTTTTAGATAGGTCGATTTCTATTTTTATTTTTAACCAGTTTAGTGGATTCATATATCTCTTATATTTTAGCTTATTTTTTTACCACCTTTATCCACCAATTAGATCCCTTAGACTTTTTATTTTGATCTAGAATGAGGTTGAAGGTGATGTTTTATCAAGGTTATTCTTAGGTTTTAGTTTAGGTTTTATGTTTATTAGGTTTATTTAGGTTTACTTTCAATTTATTTAGTTACTTTAGTTTAGGATTAGGGTTTAGGTTTAGTGTTTAGGGTTTAGGGTTGGGTTTAGGTTTAGGTTTAGTTTAGGGTTTTAGGTTTTGCTTTAGCATTTTTGGGTTTGTTAGCATTTGGGGTTTAGGGTTTAGGTTTAGTATTTTAGTTTTTTATTTTGGATTTTAGGTTTAAAGTTTAGGTTTATAGGTTTGAGTTTAGGTTATAGTATCTTAGTTTAGGGTTTAGGTTTATTTAGGGTTTAGTTTTATTAAGGATTTTAGGGTTTTGGTTTATTTAGGGTTAGGTTTTAGGGTTTATGGTTTTTTTTAGGTTTATTTGTTTAGGGTTTATTTAGTTTCTTTTTTTAGTTTAGGGTTTATTTTATGGTTTAGGGTTTAGGTTAGTTTTATTATTATTTTATTTAAATTTTTTTAATTTTTTTTTTTTAGGTTTAGGTTTATTTAGTTTATTTTATTTTATTTGATTTTGGTTTATTTTATTTTTATTTTTTATTTAGCTTAGTTTATTTATTTTAGGTTTTTTATTTTAGTTTAAGTATTTATTTAGTTTATTTTTTTTTAGTTTTTAGGTTTCATTTTAGTTTAGTTTATTTTATTTTATTTTTTTAGGTTTATATTTTATTTTAGGTTTTTTTTATTTTATTTTTTTAGGTTTATGTTTTAGGATTTTATTTTATGTTTTTTTAGGCTTTATTTTTTAGTTTATGTTGAAGTTTTTTTTTAGTTTATTTAATTATATTTAGTTTATGTTTAGGTTTAGGTTTAGTTTATTTTAAGTTTATGTTTATGTTTTATTTATTTTAGTTTAGGTTTAGGTTTATTTTTATTTTTTTTTAGGTTTAAACTTTTTTAGCATAGGTTTTAGGTTTTATTTTTTATTTATTTTTAGGTTTTATTATTAGGTTTATTGTTTAGGTTTTTATTTTTATTTAGTTTTTATTTTATTTTATTTTAGGTTTATTTTATTTTTATTTTAGTTTTACTTTTAATTTTATTTAAGTGTTTTATTTCTTACTTTAGTTTTGGTTTTTATTTATTTAATTTTAGTTTAGTTTTTATTTTTATTTTATTTTCCTTTTAGGTTTAGTTTAGCTTTAGGTTATAGTTTATGTTTTTATTTTATTTTATTTTAATAATTTTATTTTATTTTAGATTTTTTATTTATTATATTTTAGGTTTTTTTAGTTTAGGTTTAAGTTTTTAGCTTTTTCAGGTTTTGGGTTTAAAGTTTATGGTATAGAGTTTAGGGTTTAGGGTTTAGGGTTTTTTTTTTTTTGGAGGTATTTTACCACAAAAGGGTTACAAGGTCCTTAAAGGGGATAAACTCTAAAATTCTTGCTCAAGAGCTACAATTAGCCTAAGGAGTAAATCCCTATCTAAGTACATCCAAGAGTAAAGGAAAGCATAAAACAATCAAAAGATACAAGATGATTAACATAATAAGCTAAAGTAAGATTAAAGCCAATGCTCAGGATGTGGAAATGCATGATAATCTGGAGCAGCAAAAGAAGGAGAGAATCACTGCAAAGTTATAATAAGAGGGAGATTAGAAAGTTAAGGTAATACGAGACAAAAGTTAGAGGAAAATAACATAATATGAGTATGTTAGTAAGGAATGTGATAGAAGGCTCGGGGCTCAATCACATCCCAGAGGATACTAGTATGAGCATCCAAACTTAGAGAAGGGCATCACATGAGCTACTAGAACCAATAGGTGAGATCATCCATTATCATAACAAACGTGAAGGTAGCAGTTGTTGATATTCTTGTGAGCTTTATTACACAAACCTAAGCAAAATCATATCTAAAATATATAGGTAATTGCTAATAAATTTGAAGGATAAGAGTCTCATTCAAAAAAATATCATCAATATAGTCATCTTGACATGAGAATACATAAACATATGAGTGAGCCATCTTAGCGAATCTTATGAATAGCCATTTTCAGAAAGAAATTAGTTGACATATAATCCCTCCATAAGAAAATTACGAGGAGACAACTGAAAACCTATTAAATAGTCAATGAGCTTATAATTAACCCATCCCAATCACATGATATGAATCTTTGAAGAAACAACCCGGAAAACAATCCCCTTATTAATGTCGGAAGCAATAATAAAGGAAGATAGCATAGCTCAAACAGAATGAGCTGCAACCAACCAAAATAAGCACCCAAAAAAAGCGGTTAAAGCTCCAATAGCGACATTCATGGCCTCCATTGATAATCTAGATCAACAATCAATCCGAGAACAAGATAAAAAAGGCAACAACATCCAAGATAGGAAGGGACTGCCATAATACCATTCTTTAGAATAAAGCGCATAAGGCACCAATGAGGAACGTGCAGTGATGCGGTCGGAAAAATAGGAGATAAATTGCGGGAAATCTAGCCAAATAGCCAATACAACATTGGAACCCAAATCAACAAGTGAATGAGTCTCAACATTAAAATCGAGAAAATAGCAGTTAAGGCGGCAACATCCAAGAAGAAGAAGAAATTGGCCATAAAACTCCTCAATCGAGTAGACATGGCATAGATAAACAAATAAATAGAGCATAAAATAGCCATCAAAGCGACAAATCGAGAATCACCAAAACCATCACCATGGGACAACAATGTAAAGCGACTTTGAGGCATGAGACCCTGAAATTCTACAACCAATAGAGAAAGAGCCAATTGAGGTGATAAGGTAAAATTAAAAGGTAAATCTCCAAGATAAGAGACAACCAAAATAGCAAAAACCAGTTAGCTTGCCATGATGCCACTCATCCAGTACAATCAAAACATAGATACAAGTTTGTGAGAAAAAGGATAAAAGAGCGAAAAAAGGTAGATCAATGAATTCCAATGATAGGCATAAAATAAACCAAGAGGTGGTTCAAAGCAAAATCTACCAAGCAATCGGAACTTCAATAGAGACTTATAAATAATCAAAGCCCCAAGAGTAAGGTGGGTATTGATCAGATCGGCCAACAAAGGCTTAAAACCAACAAGCTATCCAAGATTCCACCCATAAACATATATCGATAAAGGAAAGGATAGATAATGAATAGCTCCCCACCATAAGCCAATCCAGTAAGTGACATTGAGAAATGGTCATGTTAGGATGCTTATTCACCATAACCAATTACGCCAAGGGTAATGACAATAGTAATGGGAATAACCCAATTATACATATAAGATAAATCATTGATTAATTCCAAGCATAACAAAGAAATGTGCTTCAAGTTGTACATGTTCCAATCATAGCATAGGATGGGAGAACAATAGTAAGGAAACAACATCCAGTGTTAGCGATCAGAAAATAGCGGCATGGACAATTTTAAGTAGTAGGACAATCTCAGATGCACAATGATAATCCTTGAAAAAATCCAAACCTGATCATGGAAGCAAGACCAAAACAAGACTAGTATTGAAAAAATAACAATTCCATTTTGCAAAGAGATATTAGTGTAGAGATGGGATATCCCAATCGGCAAAATAACAATAAAGAAAATTGCAACCAATAGGTGCTCAATAGCGATCTAAAAGCAAGCTTATGTTGCTTTGTCACATTAAAGATTGCAAAGGATATTGGATCATGTCGGTAGGCATATAGGATAGACCATTGATTTACATAGCGAAGAAGAGTAGAATGGTCTTGATTTTCATGATCTCTCAAAGCATGAAGGGTGAAAATAATTGTAGTAAAGTCCAACATCAACGCAAATGTTAACAATAAGAGCATAAAATGAAACAGAAAGAGGAGGGTAAACAGTAAGAAAAGAGCGGCAACAAAAATCCATTGCAGGATAGAGGAGACATCATTACCAAGCAAAATTTTAAGACAAAGGTCCAGAACTTGCTAAAGGAGTAGTAAGATGGCAAAAAAAAATAGAGGAGGAAAAGCGGGAGAAGCGGTAGAAAAATCTGAAGAACAAAGGGATTAAAAAAACCAAATCAACAAACAAATCAACAAACAACCATGGCAGAACCTCAAAACCCAAAAGTAATTAAGCCCAATCCATTCCAGTACAAGGATTTGACCAAAATAACCATTAAAAGACCAGTATTACAATTTCTTCCCTTGCGGGAAAGCATCTTTGAGGTTAGGCATTATATAAGCAAGGGCCATGCTGAAAGTCACAAGCCAAACCAAAATCCTTTAGATAAGTGTTGAGACCTTTATGAATTAGGCCTTTAAGGAGGAAAGAGTCCAGGAATGTAAGCATCGACCAAAGAAATACTATAATCATCAAAATAAAAATTGCCAATGCACACTAATCCATTGAGCAACATAGGTAGTATGATAAATCCATATTGTGAGAGAAAAAAGCGGATAAAGAAGTTAGTACTAAAATCCATCAAAACAAATAACTTCCTCCAGAATGGTTAATTCTCAGTTTAAAATGAATGTATCAATGAAATTAAAGTCCCAAGTGGGATTGCGGTTATAAATCCGAGTAACACAAGGCTCAAGCGGGTTCCAATTCAAGATATTGATGTGCATATAGCTCCATGATATTGTAAAAAAAAAATAATTCTTCCAACTAAAGGAGAAGGGGTAAAAGCGGCAAGTCATGGCAAAGAGCACAAGATGGCAATGATATCTATGAGTATCCATAAAGAACACAAAAGAAAAGTAGAAAAAAGGCGAAGAGGAGATTTCGAGGTAAGGAAGCCCGAGTCCAAGTTAACCGGACACAAGTATTTGGGTAATGTAAATTGATCAAAGAAGATGATCTTGTCTAATCACACCAGATTTGCAAGGTAATAACAGGCGTTACCTTCATGCCAAACATGAGTGATGGTAAAATTGGGTTGAGAGAGAGAATAGTTTGCTTGAGGAGGTAGTACAAAGCGTTGCTCATATTGGTAGAAGTCAAAAGGTCAATGTAGAAGCGTCCACCTCTATCCAAATATTGAGCCGACCATTATGAAGACAAATTTCTAGAGCTTTGTGGGGCCATAAGCTCGATATAAGACAGTCTAGAAATAAGGGGATAAGCAAATGCACATAGACTATACCCTTAAAATCCGAAAATGCCTGACGAGCCATTATGAGAGAGAGCCATCGGTATTAATTTTAATAATATGATCAAGAGGTTTTCCAAAAACCATTCTATCATTTCGATAGTAAAGGTGTGCGGAAGGTTGAGGCGTTTATTTACGATTTATAGCCTTTAAAATGTTTGTGATGAATTAAATTGGCTTTAAACAAGTCACAAATTTTGTTTTTAGTTCTAGTAATACTCATGTGATTCATACGAATCCCGATGTTTAGCTTCATTTGGTCCATCCATATGAACCAAATAAGAGTAATGGCGATTATGATTTTAATATGATCTTTAATTGCATTGTCAAAGTAAACTTCAAGAAGTTGATATAAAGTAAAAGAATAATTAAAATTGCGGTGTTGAATAGATCATCATACCAAATCCAAATTTTTGAGGCAATAGCCCCATTAATAAAACATGGTTAACATTCTCAATATGAGAACAACATTGACATTTAGAGGGTAAATAAAACCCTTTACAAAGAGTCAACGAATAAAGATTTTTAGGATATAAGTTAGAAAGAGTAAGAAGAGGGGATATTGTTATTCCAAATTTTGGAGAACACAATAGAAGAATCCAGTGTCTTTAGAAGCCACACATTTTAAGGTTGAAATCCCATTATGAGATAGCTTAAAGATAATTTGATCATGATTGTTAGGAGTGATAGGAATATTAGTAATCATATTTAAGAAAGTGGAAGGAATAGAATCTAATCTTACTAGTGTTCCACTTGTGGTTTTTTGCGAATGAATTAACTCTAATAGCGGTGGTGAGTGTAGAGTAAGTCATCAATGGATCCACCACTCAGTTGTCTTGCCAAAAGAAGGAATTGCGAGTTTATGCCCCAAAAATTAAGGATTGCATCCCATTTGGAGAACAAAGTCTTCTCCACAGAGAATCACGATTTAAAGGACAAATGAGAGGATGTTTCCTTGGCAATATTTAGAAGTCATGAAATTCAAAGACTATTTTTGCTCCTAAAATTCCACCAAAGTTTGTAGGAGAAGGCATTGATAACTTCTTTGATGGATTTACATCCCAAACCTCCCTCTTCAAGAGTACCACAAATTTTAGACCAAGATGACCAGTGCATTCTTTTAGAGGAGGTATTGGTTCCCGAAAAAATTTGTTTAGGAGCTCAATTCTATTGATGGTAGAGTTGGTAGGCACAATGGTTTGAAGAAGGTATATAGGCATGGAATTTAGAGTGCTCTTGATCAAGGTAAGCCTACCAAAGAGAGTAAATGAAATTCCCATGCCGATTTTGTTAGAAATTTTTTGAATTAGATCATCAAAAGGTGTGATCTTTTTGGCCTTTGAAAAGTGGAGCCCCAAGGTAATTAGAGGGAGTTGATTTTGCTTAAAATTAGTAATTACGGATATTTGGTTAAGTCTATTAGGAGGAATCTTAGTTGAAGGAATAAAATTGCATTTTCCTTCATTAAGAAAAAGACCACTAACTTTACCAAAATCATTTAGAGGTTCTTAATGGTTTTAACATGTTAAAGGAGCCATTGAAGATAATGAAATCATCTACAAAGCTAAGATGAGAAATAGGGAAACCTCCATGAGTTTTAAAGACATATTAGGATTATTAGTGAAAAGATCGTTAAGGCTCCTTGTCGGTAATAGCGATGTAAAAAAAGAAGGTGATAGTGGGTCACCTTGCCTCAAACCATGGCTAGAAGGAAAAAGATGGACTCACCAAAAACCGGACATTGTGATACAACTTTTTATAATCGGATAAAACTATCGGAAAAACCAAACAAATTCAGGATTTGAAGAAAAAATCCCATGAGAGATTGTCAAAGGCTTTAGCGATGTCGAATAAGATGTTGCATCCTCTAGAAGGGACATCAATGTCATGAACGTTCCAAACAAGATAGTTTGTTTGAGATGATTTTAGGAGATATTATTTATTAATTTATGAGTTTTGAAAAAGGTGTCTAATCTAAGATTGATTGTTAGTTTTTAAGGACAATAGAAGTGCTTGAAAAGTATTTGGGAATAGGATTGCCATCATGAAATCAATAACAACATCAACTAGATCGGTTTTAATAAATGGCCAACAATGCTAAAAGAAGTGGGTATATAATTAAAAGGGAGACAAGTCGGTGTTCATGTTCTTAAGAGTATTACTAATCTCCTCTTGAAGGACACATAGTGAGTAAATGATTAGCCTCTTTAATCATAGAAGGGATAAGATGGGTGTTTGATAAAGTTCCGAACATTAGAATTTAATAAAGTTTGGAAATGATGTATGACAAAATCTTTAATATCATTGTTATATCGGTTATCCATTCACCATTAGAGTTCTTAATTTTCTTAATCGAGTTTAAGGCTTTTAGTTTATTACAATGGCATGAAAATACACGGTGTTTACGTCACCATCAATATGTTTGCTTGCGCTTTTTTTGCCAATATGTTTCTTCCATGTTTGATAATTAACCAGTTATTCTTGGCAATGTTCAACTCCTCAAGTTTCTAGGATCAGTTGAGGACCTCTTCAAGAGAACAAACCTCTTGTTCCATAGCTTTAAGATTTGTGAAAAGGTTTTAAAAATGTGTTTGTTCCACCAATTGAGATTTTGTTTAAGTCTTTTGAGCTTAAGCCAAAGGCGAGTCATACCTTTAATAGAATTATCAGGAAAATAGGGGCCATCCAATTGGTAGAGCAACATTGGTGAAGTCACTATGTTGGGTCCACATATTTTGAAATCGAAAGGAGAGAGTAGGAGGTTAGGGATTTTGAAGGAAATCAAAAGAGGAGCATGGTGACAAAGTTTTGCTCACATGCTCAATAATGGTAGTAGCCTTGATTGATCCAAAGAGAATTAAAGAGGGTCTTCAAGGCGTTGCCAAAGTCTAGAGTTGTGCCATGTGAAGTTAGACCAGTGAAACCAATGTCGATCGGTGCAATCAAGGATCATATTTGAGAAATCCTCCATGGAATGAAGGTTAGGAGAACATCCTCCCCTTCTTTACTAGCTATGATAGTATTGAAATCACCTCCAACCAACCAGGAAGGTTAGAGGAAGCGAAGGTGCGTAAGTGATTCAAAGGATGTTCCTACCACTCTATTACAAGAAGCATAGATAAAAGAGCTAAAAGCGATAAGTCACCTAAGGAGATTTTGACATTAACCAATTGGTCAAGATCATCAATGATGGAAATGGTGATGGAGTTGTGCCAAAAGCACCAAATTTTATTATTAAGATTGAAGAAGAAATTATGAAAACCAAGGGATCTAGCAAGCAATCTTAGAAGAATTAATGAAAGGTTCAATAAGAACAAGTAACTTGATATTTTGAACACGACAAAGACTCCTAACGATTGCGGGGAAGAAGACCCACAGATATTCCAAATAAGAAAATTAATCATAAGGGGACAACCAAAAGGGAAAAGGAAAAAGGAAAGGAAAAGAGGAGAGAAATGATGACACATTACTTGTGTGGGGTGGAAGAAAAGCGAGTGGTTCTAGTGGGTTATTATTAGAAAATTTTGCTTTGTAGGGTTTTATTTTTAATTTGAAAGGGTCTACAGAATCCAAATTATCTCCATCAAAGTGATTGATTTTGGGTTAATAGTAGAAGAATCTTTCAATGTTTTAGAAGAGGGATTTCACCTATTCTTATCGGATAGAGTGTGAGAAATTGGGTTCAATTGATTATCACTCACGAAGGGAAATAGATGGGGAAGTTCCCATTTGTAATACAAATATCTTTCTCAATATGTTAGCCATAGGGTCATCATTGTTTTGGTCCATTATATGATTCCCATTCAAATTGTTTAATGTCCAATAAGGCTACCATTCAGATTTTAGTAGGATTTAAATGAAGCAAAGAACTATCATGGGAAACAGTATTACTAGGAGAGGTTAGGTAAATTGCCATTGGTATTGTCACACCCTCAATGGCTTTTAGTAAGGTCAAAGTGTTTTCCACTAGGCATCGTAGGAGGTGTAGGGAGGAGAGGTTCTTTTGAGTATTTTTAGGCACATATGCTAGAGTAGTGGTTTTCCCGTTCCATTAATGGTATTCATATTCTGGTAAATTTTTTTGAGATTAGGATGAAGCACAAAGCATTCAGTGCTCGTGCAGTGAATCTTGCAATGAGTGCAAAACAGGAAAATTTTTGAATTACTTTTTTGACTATATCCAAATTTTTTGAGCCAATCCAAACCTCTTTGGGATATTTTTTTGTGATGCCTATCTCAAGCGAGAATACTGGTGAGATGGCCTTTTGATCTAGTGGTGCTTGCAATTTGGAGAGCCTACCAAAAGGCCATGCGACAAACAAAACTTGATGAGTGACATAATGTATTCGCATGTTAGGAAAAAGCCAAGAGGGACAATGGGAGATTCCTCTTTGACATCAAGAGGCGACCATTTTTATTTATATGACAAAAAAGACGACGAAAACCATGATCTAAATCATTTGAGAGTTGAATAAGAATGTGTGGATCGATCAGATAGAAAGTATCCAATAATTTTAAACTATGAAAGAAAGCGAATATTATCAAGAGTAGGGCATCTAAGGGAGAATTTACCCAAGTGAACTTGAAGGGCTTAGCAAGTTTCTCAACATCGATCGAACACATTCTTTGCAATCCACGATAAGATGTCGAAATGAGACTAAAGACTTCAAGCTAGATCTTACGGATAAAGCATCTTTGAATGATTTAACGGTGCATTAACAGTGCAATCATCAAAAAACCTGTAGGGCGAAAGCTGCGGCGCGCCGAGGCGATGGGAGGATTCAGAGACCGAGCCTCACCATTGCTCTAATCCAAGGATGTCACATGGAGCGATATATGCTGCCAAGAAGTGAGAAGCGACCAATTACAAGAGCACCAATCCAGGAACACAAAATTAGAGAGAGGGCTAGAGGAGAAGTTTGGGTTTAGGGTTTAGGGTTTAAGGTTTTGGGTTTTGGGTTTAGGGTTTAGGGTTTTAGGGTTTAGGTTTTAGGGTTTAGGTTTGAAGGTTTAGGGTTTAGGGTTTTGATTTTAGCATTTAAAGGTTTGGGGATTTAAGATTTATATTTTAGGGTTTAGGGTTTCCGGTTTAAGGTTTAGGGTTTAGGTTTAGGGTCCAAGTTTTAGTTTAGGGTTTAGGGTTTTTTAATAGAGAACAAATTCAGATTTAACATTTCTTCTTTTGATTTCATTAACAGTAACACACCAAGTTTTTAAACATAGCGCAACATAGATATAAAATATTTAGCAAATCAAAATTGTAGATAATTAGAGTTCTCTTTAGACATAATTCCATAAGATATCGGCCTTTGTTTTCTAGTCTTACCAACTCGACCTCTCGAGGATCATATCATTATCCCATATCTCTCCATTGCCACCAATAACCTCTTCCTCGGCCTCCATAACCACCACTACTGCCACCACCTCCATATCCACTAGCACCTCAAGATCCCCACCACCCACGATAATTACCACGTTACTCCAAATCTAGGCGAGCTTGGTTTTATGATGTTTTAGTGCCCATTCTTAAGGTTTAGGTTTAAGTTTATATGGTTTAGAGTTTAGGTTTATTTTTAATTTATTTAGTTAGTTTAGGTTTAGGGATTGGGGTTTAGGGTTTAGGGTTTATGGCTAGGGTTAGGGTTTACGGTATAGGGTTTAATGTTTACGGTTTAAGGTTTTGGGTTTTGAGTTTTGGGTTATAGGGTTTATGCCTTTAGGGTTTAGGGTTTATGGTTAGGGTTTAGGGTTTAAGGTTTAGGGTTCTTTAGGCTTTAGGTTGGTAGGTTTATGGTTTAGGGTTTACGATTTAGGATTTATGATTTATGGTTTTTTTTGTTAAAAAATTAAGTAAACTCATAGGTTTAGGTTTATTTATTTTATTTAGTTTACTTTTATTTTTGACTTTTATTTAGGTTTTTTTATTTAGTTTAATTTATTTATTATAGGTTGATTTATTTTAGTTTAGGTTTTTTATTTTAGTTTAGTTTTTAGGTTTAGGTTTATTTTCTAGTTGAGTTTTATTTTTATTTTATTTTTTAGGTTTATGTTTTATGTTTAATTTTTAGGTTTAGGTTTAGGTTTAAGTTTTTTTATTTTTTAGGTTTAGATTTTAAGTTTTTATTTTAGTCTTATTTCTAGGTTTTATTTTTTAGATTTTGTTTAAGATTATTTTTAGTTTAGGTTTAGGTTTAGGTTTAGTTTTATTTTATTTTTTATTTCTATTTATGTTTATTTTTTATTTTTATTTAGTTTAGTTTATTTATTTTAGGTTTATTTATTTTAGTTTAGGTTTTTTATTTTAGTTTCTTTTTTAGGTTTAGATTTTATTTTTTATTTTTAGGTTTAAGTTTAGGTTTTTATTTTATTTTTTTTAGGTTTAGGTTTTAGGTTTTTATTTTAGGTATATTTTTTTGTTTTATTTTTCAGTTTAGGTTTAGGTTTATTTATAGTTTATTTTATTTTATTTAGTTTAGGTTTAGGTTTATGTTTAGGTTTAGTTTACTTTAGGTTTAGGTTTAGGTTTTATTTATTTTAGTTTAGTTTATTTTTGTTAAGGTTTAGGTTAATTTTATTTTGTTTATTTTATTTTTATTTTATGTTTCATTTTTTTTTTACTTTAGGGTTTAGGTTTTATTTTTTATTTATTTCTAAGTTTTTCTTTTAGGTTTAGTTTTTTATTTAGTTTTTATTTTATTTTATTTTAGGCTTATTTTAAGTTTATTTTATTTTTATTTTACGTTTAGTTTTTATTATATTTTGTTTTTTATTCTTAGGTTTATTTTATTTTTTAGTTTAGTTTAGGTTATTATTTATTTTATTTTAGTTTCTTTTTATTAGTTTTTTTTATTTTATTTGTAAGTTTAGGTTTATGTTTTAGTTTATGTTTTTATTTTATTTTCTTTTTTTTAATTCATTTAGGTTTAGGTTTTTTTATTTATTTTATTTTTAGGTTTTATTTATTTTAGGTTTAGCTTTTTAAGTTATTAGGCTTTAGGGTTTTGGGTTTAGGGTTTTGGGTTTAAGGTTTTAGGGTTTAGGGTTTAGGATTTAGGGTTTAGTGTTTGGGCTTTAGTGTTTTGGGTGTTTAAGGTTTATGGTTTAGGGTTTAAGGTTTAAGGTTTTTAAGGTTTAGGTTATGGTTTTTAAGGTTTACGGTTTAAGGTTAGTTTAGGGTTAAGGGTTTAGGATTAAGGGTTTAGGGTTTAGTGTGTACGATTTATGGTTAGGGTTAGGGTTTTAGTGTTAGGGTTTAGGGTTTAAGGGTTTAAGGGTTTTGGGTTTAGGGTTTAGGGTTTAAGGTTTGGGGTTTAGGGTTTTTTGTTTAGGGTTTAAGGTTTAGAATTTTAGGGTTTAGGGTGTATGGTTTAAATTTTTAGGGTTTAGGGTTTAGGGTTTTTAGGCTTTACAATTTACAGTTTAAGTTTTACGTTTAGGATTTAGGTTTTACTTTAGGGTTTAGGGTTTTTTTTATTTTAACAAAGAACAAATTCAGATTCAACATTTCTTCTTTTTGATTTCCTCAACCAAATAACACACCAAGTTTTATAAAACACAGGCGATGACATTGATCAAAAATGATATCAAATAATAACTAGATTTGTCTGGTATAAAGACCGTTAGTGTATCGGTTGTCTTTCTTCAATTTCTCTAGTTCCCATCAGAACTACCCCATAATCTTGAGTAGTGATCCACCATCATATCTCCAATCTCTCCCTCCACCACCACCACGATTGTAACCTCTGTCGCTCCTACCTTCTCCATAACCACCATTGCTCTGACCACCACCTCCATATCCACCAACACCTCCAGATCCCCCACCACCACTATGATAACCGCCTCCTCCGCCTTCGCCTCCACCAATAGATCTAGACTAAGCCTGGTAGACAATGATGTTCCTGCTGTCAAGGTTTTGCCTATTCTTGGGGTTTAAGTTTAGGTTTATGATAATTAGGTTTTAGGGTTTAGGTTTATTTTTTAATTTACTTAGTTACTTTAGGTTTAGGTTTAAGGTTTAGTGTTTAGGGTTTAGGGTTAGGGTTTAGGAATTAGGGTTTAGGGTTTAGGGTTTTAGGGTTTATGCTTTAGGGTTTAGGGTTTAGGGTTTAGGGTTTAGGGTTTAGGGTTTACTATTTTTTTTATAAATTAAGTAAACCGATAGGTTTAGGTTTATTTAGTTTGTTTGTTTAGGGTTTAGTGTTTTTTATGTTTTAGGATTTAGGGTTTTTAGGGTTTAGGGTTTGGGATTTAGGGTTTAGAGTTGTAGATTTAGGGTTGTTGGTTTAGGGTTTAGGGGTTTAGGTTTTTTTTTAAAATTAATTAAACATCAGGTTAAGGTTTATTTAGTTTATTTTTTATTTATTTTAGTTTATTTTATTTTTTATTTTTATTTAGGCTTATTTTTTATTTAGGTTTATTTATTTTCGTTTAGGTTTTTTTATTTTAGTTTATTCTTTAGGTTTAGGTATATTTTTTAGTTGAGTTTTATTTTTATTTAATTTTTTAGGTTTAGGTTTTATTTTTTATTTTTAGTTTTAGGTTTAGGTTTTTATTTTATTTTTTAGGTTTAGGTTTTAGGCTTTTATTATAGGTTTTTTTTTAGGTTTTATTTTTTAGTTTAGGTTTTGGTTTATTTTTAGTTTATTTTATTTATTTTAGTTTAGTTTATTTTAGTTTAGGTTTAGGTTTATTTTATTTTGTTTGTTTTATTTTTATTTTAGGTTTAGTTTTTTTTTAGTTTAGGGTTTAATTTTTATTTTTTAGGTTTAGGTTTTTATTTAGTTTTTATTTTATTTTATTTTCAATTTATTTTAGGTCTATTTTATTTTTATTTTATATTTAGTTTTTATTTTATTTAGGTTGTTCATTTTTAGGTTTAGTTTCCTTTTTAGTTTAGTTTAAGTTTTTATTTATTATATTTTAATACACTTTAATTAGTTTATTTTATTTTATTTTTTAGGCTTAGGTTTAGGTCTTAGTTTAGGTTTTTATTTTATTTTAGACTTGAATATTTGACGAACTCATTTATCTTCTAGTCGAGTGTTATGTTGATGATCTCATGGTCAAAAGTAGAGAAGAGGAAGGCCATCTTTTTCACTTGAGAGTAGTTTCGAACAGTTGAGACAATGTAAACTCAAAATGAACCCCCCAATGTGTGCATTCGAAGTAACTTTAGGGAAATTCCTTGGGTTTTTTGTCCGGCACTAGGGAATCAAAATCGATCCGGAGAAGATGAAGGAATTATTAGAAATGTCACCCCCTAAAAGTCTAACTCAACTCTAATCATTCCAAGGGCAGTTGGCATATCTAAGACGCTTTATAGCCAACCTATCGGGAAGATGTCAGCCATTCTGACACTTGCTGAAAAGGATGCCAAGTTCAAGTGGGATGACAAGTGTGAGCATGCCTTCGAAGACATCAAGCATTGCCTGATGACACTGCTTGTTCTAGCAGCCCCTATCCCGGGTAAGCCACTCATATTTTATGTTGTTGCATTAGACAACTTCCTTGGTGCTTTGTTGGCCCAAGCCAATGATGAGGGGAAGGAAAATGCACTCTACTACCTCAACAATCATCTAATCCCTACTAAGGCTAATTATCCACCCATTAAGAAGCATTGCCTAGCTCTAATCTTTGCATCCCAAAAGTTACAGCTCGACATGCTTCCTCATAAGGTGAACTTAATATGTGGGATCAATCCACTACAGTATCTCATGACACGACCGATAATATCTGAATGATTGGCATGACGGTCCATGATCTTCTCATAGTTTGACATTACCTTCACACCCCACCATGCGGTGAATGGACAAGTGCTAGCGGATTTCTTACCAGCACACCCACTTCTTGCTGACTCTCTGCTTAGTGATGATCTCCCTAATGAGCAAATCTTGAAGTTGCATTTATTGTATGAGATGTACTTTGATGGTGCGCTTCCTCTCAAAGGAGAAGAACCATAATTACTATTCTAGGAAAGACATAGGTAGAATAGTTCTCTTAACTCGATGATGTAATGAGATTCTCATATCATCTATCAAACCTTACCACCAACAAAAGCCAAATATAAGGCTCGATTTCTTTTTTGGGTTATCATTACTCTAAGCATCAGAACATCAACATCTTTTGGATTCTCATATTATCAACCAAATTCTGGGTCCTTTAAGGTTATAAAGCCCAAACTCCATCACTACCACAAGTACACCATCGAGTTTTTGGCCCAAATCCCTGAGGTTACAATTTATAAGATTCCTCATAGAGAGAATGCCATAGTGTATGCTTTAGCCAAGCTTTCCAAGGAATTGGCTTATCCGGTGGATGAGTCTATATCAATAAAGGTCCAAAATAGATAAGTCTTATCTTTTATTGATATTGAACTCATCAAAAAGTACTCTCTTAGAGGTTTCATTGCCTGAAGGATGAGGAGTTAGATTGGAGGCAACCATTCATGGATTACCTAAATTAAGGCAAACTATCTCAAGAGAGGTCCCAAGCCCATCAGATGAAGCAAAAAGTACTTTTTCCTACACTCTTGTGGATGGTTTCTTATACCGAAAGTCTTTCAATCATATGTGTTTACATTGTTTAGACAAGAACGAAGCCCATAAGATCATGACCAAGGTACACTCAGGATAATATGGAGCCAACAAATCCGATTTGAAGATGAAAGCCAAGATTAAAAGACTGGGATACTATTGACTATCGATGATTAAAGATTGCATACGGCTAGGCAAGGCCACCAATGTCAAATACACGGTGTGGTCCTACACCAACCACCCAACATTCTACATCCTCCTTTTTCCAAGGATCATCAATTTATCTTAGCTACTACTAACTACTTTTCCAAATGGGCAAAGGTGATTTCGCTTAGAGAGGTCACCTCAGCATGTGCTCTAGGTTTTTAGGATCCATATCATATATAGTTTCGGAGTGCCTTGATGGATTATATCTGATAATGATATTGCATTCAAGAGCACCGAGATTAATAACTTTGCTCGAAGACATAATATAGATTGGAGATATTCTACAATCAACTACCCAAGGGCAAACGGCTTAGCAAAAGCCTTCAATAAAACTCTCAATCAAATACTAAAGAAGACACTCAGCAATAATAACCGATAATGGCATGAGCAGTTAATTGAAGCCTCATGGGCCTACTGCACCACATATAGAACTCCAACTCAATCTACTCCTTTCTGTATGGGTGCAAGCCATTCTACCATTAGAAGTCCAACTCCCATCACTGGATGGGTGGCAAGATCACAGAGTAACAAAACACCAAGTTCTGGTTAGAAGAGCTTGAAGGTTTGGAGAGAGCTTAGGCATGCCAAAACCTTGTTGTTAGCTAAAATGATTCAAGTTCACAACAAGCTGGTCCATCGTAGAGCTTTTCAAGTAAGAGAGCTTATTTTAGTTCTAATGAGACTGATTGTTGGCCATCATAAGATGGGAGGCATGTTTGAACCCACTTGGGAAGGCTTTATTGCCATAAAGAAGGCCTACCAAAGAGGATCTTATCAGCTTATTAATTACAAGGGAGAGTGCCCAATGCTTCCAATCAATGGGCCCTGCTTAAAGAAATACTATAAATCATGTTTGAAAGTAATTATCATTAATGAAAATTCCATTTTGAATTCAATCTTTTCCATATTGAAAGTATTCTTGTTTATCAATCTGCCATGATGTGTTTAGGATAGGTGTAAGAAACTTGAGTAACATCTTATCCTTTATCGACACAACACAAACACAAACTACACACAAACATATAAAATAAACACATATCTTTCATCTCGGGATACTCTGAATTGAGATAATGCCCCATCACTCACTTTCTTTGCTAGGTGGTGGCGTGCTTACCACTAGTGTCACCAGGTGGTCTTCTTTCTTTGGAGGATGTAAGCCTGCCATGCTTTCCTTCCTTACTTGGCCACTACACACGGATGAGCACCTTGTTAGATTGATAGGCCTTACTACGTGGTAGGTAAGCTACCTCATATTGGCTTCATTTAAGAGGGTGTGAGTCTTTTATGCTTTCTTGGATTAGCCTTTATGCATTAACTAGGTCGAGTATATTTGAGGTTTAGGATAAGTCCCCTAGTGACTCCTTCCCTCTTGCTTAACTTCAAGTCGGTCCTTCCTCAAGGCTCCCACTTAGTAGTCTCTAGGTCAATAGCATGTCCTGACCATAGACTATCAGATGATTCTACTTGGAAAGTTGTAAGCCTACATGCTTTCTTTTCATATTGATCATTGGACATCGATGGGAAACTAAGGTTGGTTTGTTCTCATTATGCTGATGGATACATCACTCAAGCTGATGGATACACCTTAAGTTGGTTGGTTCTCGCACCTTAGGATACATCACTCATGGCAGATGAAAGTTTGCTACTATTTCTCCTTAAGTTGGCCATATTTAGGCTTTTTTCCGGGCTCGATAACCCCCCTAGTACTTCCCTATAGAAGTATATTTGATGCATCCTTTGCATATTTGACACTAGTTACTATCGGTTAGATAGTTCCCCTTTCTAGTAACCACCTGTGGTTGGAAAATCATGTGGATGTGTAGATTCTCCTTAGTCATGTAAATCGAGATAGGTCAAGGCCGACATAGCCCCTTCTTGGTGGTCCCTTGCACCAATAGTCCACACAAACATGTATATATATATATATATATATATATATATATATATATATATATATATATATATATATATATATATATATATACATATATATATATATATATATATATATATATATATATATATATATATATTTCACTTATGGTTTAGACACCTAGTGGTACCTTTTCCCAAGGAGGTATCCTATCTTTAGGTAGTAAACACCCTATAGAATGTCATTTACTCTTGAGTTGATATAAGTCCCCAGTGACATTCACTCGGTAGTCCCTAAATGGGTTTGATTTATTATGCTACCAAGTCACCCTAGTAGTTGTTCCTTTCTTTAGAAGATGTAAGTTTGTTATGCTTCTTCCTATACATTGCACAGGAAAGCAATCCCTTAGGTTGGCTAGCTCTACCCCATAAGTGACTATCCCTTTGGATTTCTAAATTTGAGATAGGATAAGTCTGATATAGCCCCTTCTCAGTGGGTCCATCGCACACTGACATGGTCCATAAATTAAATCTATTAAATTTGATCGAGCTCACATCCCCAACTAATATTCCCTCAATTTGAAATCAAACTAAACCAAACAAACCATATCAAATAACATAAATTAAGATAAATTTAATCCTAACTACTTTTTTGTTGACATAAGTCCCTAGTAGTATTCACTCAGTAGTCTCCCTCGGTTGATTTATTGTGTGCATCCAACGGTCACCCGGTGATTGATCCTCACTTTGGAAGATGTAAGTATGCTATGCCTTCTTCCACATTGCACTGCAGGACCCCAGGTTGGCTAGCTCTACCCCTGGTAGACTATCTCTTTAGATTTGTAAACCTGAGGTAGGTCAAGGCTGATATAACCCCTTCTTAATGGGTCCATCGCACACCGATAGGGTCCATACATTAACTCAGATTAAATTAAACCCATATGATTTTCTCCATTGAGTTAAATCACACACCACTTTGAGCCCCAAATCATATATAAATAGGTCAAGCAAACAAATCAAATTCAAAACCAACCTCCCTAGTGGAGCAAAATTAAACCAACTCCCCCACTAGAGTCTAAATCAAAGAAATCTAACAAAACCCTTATCCCCACCAGATACATCCCCAAACAAGTCTATGAAATCAAAATCAAATCCTAATCCTCAGTGGATAGCCCAAACCTACTTCCCAAGTGGAAGGTTCATATACCCGATCCCCAGTGGACTAGAACCTATATCTCTAGTAGATATGCCTCCACATCAAGTAAAAAAAACAAATTAAAGTCGATTCAATCTTAATCCCCGGTGGATCATAGATTCTTATCCCAAGCGAATCTTCTTTCCACAAATCATATAATCAAATAAAATTCAAACCTTATCCCTAGTAGAATTTCTTCTTCTATGCCTTCGACATAGACCTCTCAAATGTCATGTCCAATGCATGTGTGATCCCGAGCGGAACTCCCTCCATGTCCTTGGCATGGAATTCTCATCAAATCTTATTTCTTCTCTTATGAACACATTTAATACTTGAACCAAAATCCTAACAATGTATTCATTCAAATTACATCTTCTTAACATTGTAATCAATGTTTTATGATTTGTGATGGTGCAAGCTCAAACTAACTATACAATATCATGCTAAATATATTATAGTGTGAATTACACACTATATTATATATTATAATATATGATGTTATATTATAATTTGCTATAATATATATTGTCTAACATTACACCTCATTAGAATAACTTAAAAGGAACAAATAACAAAATTTTTCTCAAAATATGAATAATGTTCATTTTGGATGTAAAATTGTTATTTTTTATTAGAAATGGTACAAAATAGCATAATTTTGGTGTTTCTTCTTGGTGTGCCATGAATTTGGCCAAATTCTTCCATCTCAACCTTCAAATTAACATTTTTTGTTTTGTATTATAAAAATATATCATACTAAAATGTACAATAACATTTAATAACACACCACCATTCATATATATATATATATATATATATAAGTTATATTGTTATGTACATTATATTTTAATATGCTTTCATATAATATATTATCTTACATTACACCTTAAAATGAATCACTTTAAGCAAAAAAAATTTTAAAATTTGGTTGAAAAATGAACATTTATTTTGGATGCAAAATTCCATTCTTTGATTAAATGACACACATACACCCCAATGATGTTCCCCAAAGCTTACCTTAAATTTGGCCAAATCCATCATCCTATAAATTAGTATTTTTATAAATTATACTAGTACAAACTCTACTACATCATACTATAATAAACTAAAATATGCTAAACAATAAGTAGTAATACGCAATAGTATGCTATAATGCATGATGCTACACTATGTTATTGCATCCTATATTATAATACACTACAAGATATTATATTATATTATATTGCATATCATCACAAGAGATTACTTAGATAAAAAATCATAAAATTAGTCTAAACAATAAAAAACTATATATTTTAGTCATATCACTTACATATTTTAAATTGAAACAACATATTATGATGCCATTCTCTACCTATTATGAATTTGGCCAAATTCCACCATTTTAAAGTCTAAATCAACATTTTTATAAATAATGCTAGTGTAGGCTCAATTGCATGATTATAAAATACTAAAATAATTTAAAATGCATAGAACAATATATTATGATATATGATGATATACTATGCTACAACAAATAATATTTATTTTGAACATAAAATCTTACTTTTAGACTACAAGTCATTGGCACACCTTTTGTACTACAACCTAATTCCCATTTAACAAATTTCATCATTTGATTTATTAAATTAATATTTTTTTATGATTTATATTAATATAGACTATAGGCACAATACCATAATATACTAAAACATTTCAAAACACTTATAACATCCAAAAACACATCACTACATGCTCAAATATAAGATTTTAAATTATACTATAATATATGGTATTACAATGTGATTTAGGGTTAGAGTTTAGGGTATTCAAATCACTAATCATCAAAGGAAAGTCTCTTGAAGACATTTTTTTAGCTACCATAACTATGTTAGGATTATGTCATTCTTTAGATCTACACTTAATGATATCTTTATTCAAGGTTTAGGGTGGGTTTAGGGTTTACAGTTTAGGGTTAGTTTAGGGTTTAGGATTTAGGGTTAGTTTAGGGTATAGGGTTTAGAGTTAGTTTAGGATTTAGGGATTAGGGTTTAGGGTTTAGGTTTAGGGTTTAGGGTTTAGGGTTTAGGGTTTAGGTTTTAGGAATTAGGTGTTAGGTTTTAGGTTTTAGTATTTAGGGTTTAGGTTTAGGTTTTAGGGTTAATGGTTTAGTTTAGGTTTAGGGTTTAGGTTTTAGTGTTTAGGGTTTTTGATTTAGGTTTTATTTTAGGTTTAGTTTAAGTTTTAGTTAGGGTTTAGGGTTTAAGGTTTTTTAATAGAACAAATTGATTCAATATTCTTCTTTTGTAATTCATCAACTAAGTAGCACCCAAGTTTTCTAAGACACATGGTTCAAAAATGAGCACCCATAGAGCAAATTTAAAACCCTAGATAAGTAGAACCATCTCTTCTATAAAGACCATTCCATAAGCGTTCGGATTCTTTGGTTCTCTAGTTCCCAATAGAACCCGCCTCTTGAGTAGTGATCCTCCATCATATCCTTTCTCTCCTCATGACCATGGTAACCTCTTCCTCCCTCATACTTTATTGCTCACCACCCTCCATATCCAACCTCAAGATCCCCCACCACCTTATGATAATCATTGCCTTCACCTTCACCTCCACCTAGATCTAGATTGAGCCTTTGGTTGATGATGTTCACCGTTAAGGTTATTAGTTTTCATTAGTTTAGGGTTTAGTTGTTTTTAATTTATTTAGTTTTTTTAGGTTTATGTTTAGGGTTTTGGGTTTAGGGTTGTTTAGGTTTTAGGGTTTAGTATAGGTTTAGGTTTAGGGTTATGATTTTTAGGTTTAGGGTTTTTTAGGTTTTAGGGTTTAGGTTTAGGGTTAGTTTAGGGTTTAGGTTTAGTATTTAGGGTTTAGGTTTAGTTTTATCATTTAGGGTTTAGGGTTTAGGTTTTATTTTAGGTTTATAGTTTGGGATTTTTAGGATTATTTAGGTTTAGTTTAGGTTTAAGGTTAGTTTTAGTTTAGGTTTAGGTTTAGGGTTTAGTATTTATTTTATTTAGTTTATTTTTTAGTTTAGGTTTATTTAGTTTATTTTTTATTTATTTTAGTTTAGAATATTTTTTTTATTTTTATTTAGGTTTATTTTTAATTTTTTTTTTAGTTTAGTTTATTTATTTTAGTTTAGGTATTTTACTTTATTTTTTTTTTGGTTTATTTATTATTTTAGTTTAGTTTTATTTTTATTTTATTTTTTAAGATTAAGTTTATTTTTTTATTTTTAGGTTTAGGTTTAGGTTTTTTTATTTATTTTTTTATTTTAGGTTTAATTTTAAGTTTATTTTTAGGTTTAATTTTTAGTTAAGTTTAGGTTTCTTTTTAATTTATTTTATTTTGTTTAGTTTAGGGTTTAGGTTTAGTTTATTTTAGGTTTAGGTTTAGGTTTTAATTATTTTATTTTAGTTTATTTTATTTTAGGTTTAGGTTTATTTTATTTTGTTATTTTAGGTTTTTTTAGGTTTTATATTTTAGATTAGGTTTAGTTTATTTTAATATATTTTATTTTTTATATTTTTAGGTTTAGTTAATTTAGGTTTAGGTTTAGGTTTTATTTAGTTTTTAGTTTATTTTTTTAGTTTAGGTTTATTTTATTTTGTTTTATTAGGTTATGGTTTTATTTTTTAGTTTAGGGTTTAGGTTTTATTTTTTTTTATTTTAGGTTTATTTTTTTAGGTTTTAATTTAGTTTTTTATAATATTTTATTTTAGTGTTATTTTAGTTTGATTTATGTTTAGTTTTATTTTATTTATGTTTATTATTTTATGTTTATTTTTTAGTTTAGTTTAGGTTTTATTTATTTTATTTTTTAGTTTATTTTTTTGTTTAGGTTTATGTTTTATTTAGGTTTATGTTTTAGTTTAGGTTTTTTATCTTATTTTATTTAGGTTTAAGTTTTTTTTTATTTTATTTTATTTTAGGTTTATTTAATTTAGGTTTAGTTTTTTTAGGTTTAGGGTTTATGGTGTTGGGGGTTTATGGTTTAGGGTTTAAGGTTTAGGATTTGGGTTTAGAGTTTAGGGTTTATGGTTTAGGGTTTAGGGTTGTAAGTTTTAGGGTTTAGGATTGTAGGTTGTAGGTTTTAGGGTTTAGGGTTTAGGGTTTATGATTTAGGGTTTTAGTTTTTAGTGTCAAGGGTTTTAATGTTTAGGGTTTGGGTATTAGGATTTAGGGTTTAGGGTTTAGGAAACAGGATTTAGGGTTTAGAGTTTTATTTATTTATTTATTTATTTATTTATTTATTTTTTAAAATTAAGTAAGGTGGTATGTTTAAGTTTATTTAGTTTATTTTTTAATATTTTTTTATTTTTATTTACGTTTGTTTTTATTTTTATTTTTATTTAGTTTAGTTTAATTATTTTAGGTTTATTTATTTTAGTTTCTTTTTTTAGGTTTAGGTATATTTTTTAGTTTACTTTTATTTTTTATTTTATATTTTAGGTTTAGGTTTTATTTTTTACAATTTTATTTAGGTTTATGTTTTTTATTTTGTTTTTTTAGGTTTATTTTTAGTTTAGTTTTATTTTTGTTTTATTCTTTATGTTTAGGTTTATTTTTAGGTATTATTTTAGTTTAGGTTAGGTTTTTTTAGTTTATTTTATTTTATTTAAGGTTTAGGTTTAGGTTTAGTTTATTTTAGGTTTAGGTTTAGGTTTTATTTATTTTATGTTAGTTTATTTTAGTTTAAGTTTAGCTTTATTATATTTTTATTTGAGTTTTATGTTTTATTTTTTATTTATTTTTAGATTGTATTTTTAGGCTTATTTTTTAAGTTTATTTTTTAGGTTTAGGCTTTTATTTAATTTTTATTTTATTTTATTTTAGGTTTCTTTTATTTTTATTTTAGGTTAAGTTTAGTTTAGGTTTTTATTTATTTTATTTTAGTTTAATTTTAATTTTTTATTTTTTTTCTTATTAGGTTTAGGTTTAGGTTTTAGTTTAGGTTTTTATTTTATTATATTTTTTATTTTATTTTGGTTTAGGTTTTTTTACTTATTTATTTTTACATTTTATTTAGTTTAGTTTAGGTTTTTAGCTTTTTAGGGTTGAAGATTTTAGGGTTAGGGTTTAAGGTTAGTTGAGGTTTCAGGGTTTGGGGTTTAGGATTTAGGGTTAAAGATTTAGGATTAAGGGTTTAGGGTTTAGGTTTTAGGGTTTATGGTTTACGGTTTAGGGTTTTAGGGTTTAGGGTTTAGGATTTAGGGTTTAGGTCTAGGGTTCAAGTTTTAGTTTAGGGTTTAGGGTTTTTGGTTATTTTTTAATAGAGAATAAATTAAAATTTAGCATTTCTTATTTTTAATTTCATCAACCAAGTGATTTTAATTTTTAAGACATAGCGATGTAGATAAAAAATGAGCATGCATAAATCAAAACCATAGTAGAACCATCTCCATTTTATTCCATAAGCGGGGTATATTCTTCAATTTCTCCGGTTTATTTCAGTTTTAGTAGTTGGATCCATCATATCCTTGATCTCTCTCATCACCACCATGGTTTAAACGTATTTTATTCCACCTTCATATACCTAGATCCCCACCACCACTTTATGATAATTTTACCTTTACTCCATTTAGATCTTTGTTGTGATATTCATTAGGTTCTACCCATTCATAGGGTTGGTTTAGGTTTAGTTTTTTAGGTTTATTTTTTTAATTTATTTAGTTTTAGTTTTAGGTTTAGGTTTGGGGTTTAGAATTTAGGTTTAGGGTTTTGGTTTAGGTTTTAGGTTTATACTTTTTTTTTAGTGTTTAGGGTTTAGGGTTTTATTTAGTTAGGTTTAGGGTTATGGTTTAGGGTTTAGGGTTTCGGCTTTAGGGTTGAGGGTTTAGAGGGTTTAGGGTTTATGGTTTTTTAGGATTTAGGGTTTAGGGTTTTTATTTTAGGTTTAGTTTCTTTTTAGTTGGTAGGTTTTATTTAGTTTATTTTTCTTTATTTAGTTTATTTTATTTTATTTTATTTTAATTTTTTTATTTAAGTTTATTTTATTTTAATTATTTAGTTATTTATTTTAGGTTTATTTATTTTAGTTTAGGTTTTTTAATTTACTTTATTTTTTTTTAGGTTTAGGTTTATGTTTATATTTTTAGTTTTTTATTTTTATTTTATTTTTAGGTTTAGGTTTATTTTTATTTTAGGTTTAGGTTTAGATTTTTATTTTATTTTTTATGTTTAGGTTATAGGTTTTCATTTTAAGTTTATTTTTATGTTTTATATTTTAGTTTAGGTTTAGCTTTCTTTTTAGCTTATTTTATTTTATTTAGTTTAGGGTTTATGTTTCATTTATTTTAGGTTTAAGTTTAGGTTTTATTTATTTTATTTTAGTTTATTTTAGTTAAAGTTTAGGTTTCTTTTATTTTTTTTATTTTAGGTTTAGGTTTTTTTTTGTTTAGGGTTTTGGTTATTTTATTTATTTATTTTTAGGTTTATTTTTTGGTTTTGGTTTTCATTTAGTTTTTATTTAATTTATTTTAGGTTTACTTTATTTTTATTTTATGTTTAGTTTTAATTTTATTTAAGATTTTTATTTTCAAGTTTATTTTACTTTTTAGTTTAGTTTAGGTTTTTATTTATTTTACTTTAGTTTAGTTTTTATTTTATTTTATTTTTATATTTTTATGTTTAGGTTTAGGTTTTTATTTTATTTTATTATTATTTTATTTAGGTTTTGGTTTATTTATTATTTTATTATAATTTTTATTTTATTTTTATTTAGGGTTTAGGGTTTATAGGTTTTTAGGTTTTTAGAGTTTAGGGTTTAGGGTTTAGGATTTGGGATTTTTATTATATTTTATTTTATCTTTTTTATTTTTTATTTTTTATTTTTTTTGGGTTTAGGATTTGGGGTTTATGGTTTAACTAGTTTTAGGTTTAGGTTTTTATTTTTTAGGTTTATTTAGGGTTTTATTAGGTTTTGTTTTAGGTTTAGGGTTTAGTTTAGGTTTAGGTTAGTTGGTTTAGGGTTAGGTTTTATTTAATTATTTTTATTTTTTAATTTGTTATTTTTTAAATTAAGTAAAATAGTAGGTTTAGGTTTATTTATTTTATTTATTTTTTATTTGTATTTAGGTTTATTTTTATTTTTATTTAATTTTAGATTTATTTATTTTAGTTTTAATTTTTAATTTTAGTTTATTTTTTACGTTTAGGTTTAATTTTTAGTTTAATTTTATTTTTATTTTATTTTTTAATTTTATGTTTTATTTTTTATTTTTAGGTTTATGTTTAATTTTTTATTGTATTTTTTTAGGTTTAGGTTTTAGGTTTTCATTTTAGGTTTTATAATTTAGTTTAAGTTTTGATTTAGTTTTAGTTTATTTTATTTTATTTAGGGTTTAGTTTTATGTTTAAGTTTAGTTTATTTTAGGTTTAGGTTTAGGTTTTATTTATTTTAGTTTAGTTTATTTTAGTTTAGGTTTAGGTCTATTTTGTTTTTAGTTTAGGTTTAGTTTTTATTTTATTTAGGTTTTTTCTTTTTTACTTTAGTTTAGGTTTTTCTTTATTTTATTTTAGTTTAATTTTTATTTTTTATTATATTTTCTTTTTAGGTTTAGGTTTAACTTTAGGTTTTAGTTTAGGTCTTTATTTTATTTTATTATTATTTTTTTGTTTAGGTTTATTTATTTATTTTATTTTAAGGTTTTATTTAGTTTAGGTTTAGGTTTTAAGCTTTTTAGGGTTTAAGGATTAGGGTTTAGTGTTGGTTGAGGTTTTATGGTTTAAGGTTTAGGGTTTAAGGTTTAGAGTTTAGGTTTAGGGTTTAAGGTTTAGGATTTTGGGTTTTGGGTTTAGGGTTTTAAGGTTTAGGGTTTAGGCTTTAGGGTTTAGGGTTTTGGTCTAGGGTTCAGGATTTAGTTTAGGGTTTTGGGTGTGGAGTTTAGGTTTTATTTTATGTTTAAGGTTTTTGTTTTTCTTAATAGAGAATAAATTCAGATTCAACATTTTCTCTTTTTGATTTCATCAACCAAGTAACATACCAAGTTTTTTAAGACACAAGCGATGACATAGATGAAAAATGAGCACAAATAGAGCAAATAAAAAATCTTAGATAACTTGAACCATCTTATTTATAAGGTTGGTTTTAGTTTTCTCTGGTTAATTTTTTGATCACAATCATATCCTTGATCTCTTTTATTGTAACCTTCATCGCACCTCCTTTCACCTACTTAACATCACCTTCATATCCTTATTTGATATATTATTTTTTTTATTTAGATCTAGGTTTGATGGTAGTGTTTTTCAAATTTCCATTCTTAGGGTTTATGTTTGGGTTTAGGTTTATTAATTTTTAAGGTTTATGTTTATTTTTAATTTAATTAGTTACTTTAAGTTTAGGTTTAGTGTTTGGGGTTTAGGGTTTTGGGATTAGGGTTGAGGATTTAGGGTGTAGGGTTTAGGATTTAGGGTTTAAGTTTTAAGGTTTTAGGGTTTATGCTTTTAGGGTTTAGGGTTTAGGATTAGGGTTTAGGGTTTAGGATTTAGTGTTTTTTAGGGTTTAGGGTTTAGGGTTTAGGTTTTAGGTATAGGGATCAGGTTTTAGTTTAGGGTTTAGGGTTTTTGGTTTTTTTAATAGAGAAAAAATTCTGCCTTAACATTTCTTCTTTATGATTTCATCAACCAAGTAACATAACAAGTTTTTACAGTGACATAGATCAAAAAAATGAGCATAGAAAATCAAAACCCTAGATAACTAGAATCGTCTATTTAAGACAGTTTAGGTATCAGTTGGACATTCTTATTTCTCGTTTATATCGTTTTCCACCATCATATTTTACCATGACTATAACCTTATTGCTTTTATAAACACCACCTTTATTAGAACATCTATATATGTGATATTCCACCTTTTATATTTTTTAGGTTGAGGTGATCCCTTTTTATTTTATTCTCATGTTTAAGTTATGGTTTAGCTTTACTAGATTTTATGTTTAGGTTTATTTTTTAATTTATTTATTTACTTTAGGTTTAGGTTTAGGGCTTAGGGTGTAGGGTTAGGGTTTAAGGTTTTGGATTTAGGGTGTAGGGTTTATAGCCTAGGGTTTTAGGGTTTATGCTTTTATGGTTTGGAGTTTAGGATTAGGGTTTAGGGTTTAGGGTTTACGGTTTAGGGTTTAGGGTTTAGTGTTTAGGGTTATAGGTTTAGGTTTATAGGTTTAGGGTTTAGGGTTTAGGGTTTTTTTTTCAAAACTTAAGTAAACTAATAGGTTTCAATTTATTTAGTTTAATTTTTATTTATTTTAGGTTATTTTATTTTTAATTTTTATTTAGGTTTATTTTTTATTTTTATATAATTTAGTTTATTCATTTTAGGTTTATTTATTATAGTTTAGATTTTTTATTTTAGTTTATTTGTTATGTTTAGGTTTTGGTTTTGTTTATTTTTTAGGTGAGTTTTATTTTTATTTTTTATAGGTTTACATTTTATTTTTAATTTTTAGGTCTAGGTTTCAGTTTTTATTTTATTTTTTTAAGGTTAGGTTTTAGGTTTTTATTTTAGCTTTATTTTTAAGCTTTATGTTTTAGTTTAGGTTTAGGTTTATTTTTAGTTTATTTTATTTTAATAAGTTTAGGTTTAGGTGTAGACTTAGTTTATTTTAGTTTTCAGTTTAGGTTTTATTTATTTTAGTTTAGTTTATTTTAGTTTTGGTTTAGGTTTATTTTATTTTGTTTATTTTACTTTTATTTTAGTTTTGTGTTTTTTTTAGTTTAAGGTTTAGGTTATTTTTTTATATTTTAAGTTTTATTTTAGATTTATTTTTTTTAAGTTTAGGTTTTTATTTAGTTGTTATTTATTTTTATTTTAGAATTATTTTATTTTATTTTCGTTTATTTATTTTATTAGGTTTTTTTATTTTTATTTTATTTTTTAGCTTAGTTTATGATTTTCTTTAATTTATTTTAGTTATTTTTTTATTTTATTTTATTTTTAGGTTTAGCTTTAGGTTTTAGTTTAGGTTTTTATCTTGTTCTATTTTTTTATTTAGGTTTAGGTTTTATTTATTTATTTTATTTTAAGTTTATTTAGTTTAAGTTTAGGTTTTAAAGTTTTTATAGTTTAGGGTTTAGGGTTTAGGGTTCAGGGTTCAGGGATTTAGGGATTAGGGTTTAGGGTTAGGATTTTGGGTGGTGTTTAGGCTTTAGAGTTTAGGGTATTTAGGGTTTAGGGTTTACGGTTTAAGTTAGCTTAGTGTTTAGGGTTAGTTTAGGGTTTAAGGTTTATGGTTTAGGGTTTATGGTTTAGTATTTTATGATTAGGGTTAGGGTTTAGGGTTTACAGTTTAGGGTTTGTTCAGGGTTTAGGGTTTAGGATTTAGGATTTTTTAGGGTTGTAGGTTTAGGATTTAGGGTTTAGGGTTAGTTTTTAGGTTTAGGGTTTAAGATTTAGGGTTTAGGGTTTAGATTTTAAGGTTTAGGGAATTATTTTTAGTTATTTAGTTTATTTATTTTATTTAGTTTATCTTTATTTTAGGTTTATTTATTTTATTTTTTATTTTTATTTTAGTTTATTTTTTAGGTTTAGGTTTTGGTTTATGTCTATTTTTTAGTTTAATTTTATTTTTATTTTATTTTTTAGGTTTAGGTTTAGGTTTTTATTTTATTTTTTTAAGTTTAGGTATTTTTGTTTTTATTTTAGGTTTATTTTTAGGTTTTATTTTTAGTTTAGGTTTAGGTATATTTTTAGTATATTTTATTTTATTTTGTTTACTATTTAGGTTTAGTTTATTTTAGGTTTAGGTTTAGGTTTTTTTATTTTAGTTTAGTTTATTTTAGTTTAGGTTTAGGTTTTATTTATTTTAATTTAGTTTATTTTCGATTAGGTTTAGGTTTATTTTATTTTGTTTATTTTATGTTTAGGTTTTTTCTTTTTAGTTTAGGGTTTATGTTTTCTTTATTATTTATTTTTAGGTTTATTTTTTAAGTTTATGTTTATATTTAGTTTTTATTTTATTTTTTTTATCTTTATTTTATTATTATTTTACATTTAGTTTTTATTTTGTTTAGTTTTTTTGTTTTATTTTATTTTTTAGTTTAGTTTAGGTTTTTATTTATTTTATTTTAGTTTAGTTTCTATTTTAGATTTTATTTTGTTTTTAGGTTTACGTTTAGGTTTAGGTTTAGGTTTATTTAAATCTTTATTTTATTTTTTATTTTATTTTATTTAGGTTTAGGTTTTTTATTTATTTTATTTTTTTTTTATTTAGTTTAAGTTTAGGTTTTTTTTTTAGGTTTTAGGGTTTAGGGTTTAGGTTTTCATAGATTTTGGGATTAGGGTTTAGAGTTTAGGGTTAGGTTTAGGTATAAGGTTTTAGGTTTAGGGTTTAAGGTTTAGCATTTAGGGTTGTAGGTTAAGGGTTTAATTATTCTTTTTATTTTTTATTTTTTTATTTTTGTTTTTTCTTAAATTAAGTAAATAGGTAGGTTTAGGTTTATTAAGTTTATTTAGTTTACTTTTTTTATTTATTTTAGTTTATACTATTTTTTATTTTTTATTTAGATTTATTTTATTTTGTATTTAATTTTAATTTATTTTAGGTTTTTTTTTATGTTAGTTTAGGTTTTATTTTAGTTTATTTTATTTTATTTTAGGTTTAGGTTTATTTTTATTTTTTTATTTATTTTATTTTAGGATTAGTTTTTCTTTTTAGTTTGGGTTTAGGTTTTATTTTTTTTTTATTTTTAGGTTTTAGTTTTTGGTTTAGTTTTTTGGCTTAGGTTTTTATTTAATTTTTATATTATTTTAAATTAGGTTTATTTTTTATTTTATATTTAGTTTTTATATTATTTAGGTTTTTTACTCTTAGGTTTATTTTATTTTTTAGTTTAATTAAGGTTTTTTTACTTTATATTATTTTTAGGTTTAGGTTTTTATATTTATTTTATTTTTAGGTTTTATTTAGTTTAGGTTAAGGTTTTCAAGTTTTTAGGGTTTAGGGTTTAGGGTTTAAGGTTTTGGGTTTTGGGGTTTAGGGTTCAGGGTTTAGGGTTAGGGTTTAGGGAGGGTTGAGTGTTTAGGCTTTAGGGTTTAGCGTTTAGAGTTAGCAAAGGGTTTAAGGTTAGTTTAGGGTTTAGTGTTTAAGGTATAGTCTTTAGTCTTTAGGGTTTAGGGTTTTAAGGTATAGGATTTTTCCCCTTTAGGTTTAGTTTAGTGTTTAGGGTTTTAGGGTTTAGGATTTAGGGTTTAGAGTTTAGGGTTAGTTTAATAGTTTAGGGTTTAGGATTTAGGCTTTAGGCTTTAGGCTTTAGGGTTTATGGTTTTATTCTTTAAAATTAAGTAAACTGGTAGGTTTAGGTTTATTTATTTTATTTTTTATTTTTTATTTATTTTATTTTCTTTTATTTATTTAGGCTTATTTTTTATTTTATTTAGTTTAGTTTATTTATTTTAGGTTTTTTTATTTTAGTTTATTTTTTAGGTTTAGGTTTAGGTTTATGTTAAATTTTTTGTTTAGTTTTATTTTTTTTATTTTTTAGGTTTAGGTTTTATTATTTATTTTTAGGTATATGTTTAGGTTTTTATTTTTGGTTTATTTTTAGGTTTTTTTTTTCAGTTTAGGTTTAGGTTTATTTTTAGTTTATTTTATTTTATTTAGTTTAGGGGTTAGGTTTAGGTTTTATTTATTTTAGTTTAGTTTATTTTAGTTTTGGTTTATGTTTATTTTATTTTGTTTATTTTAGATTAAGGTTTTTTTTAGTTTAAGGTTTAGGTTCTTATTTAGTTTTTTTTAGGATTTTGTGACACCATCCTTCAAGATCTTTGATGGCAGTGAGAGCTCATGATAACACATTGCACACTTTAGAGCTGACTGTTGCAACACCGGTTGTAGCAACCCACTCCTCTTCTAGCTTTTCATTAACTGTCTATTAGGTGTTGCATTTAAATGGTATGCCGAAGTGCCCAACGGTTCGGTGAAGACTTTTGCTGAGTTGGAGCACCTCTTCATTAAGAGGTTTGCTGGAGCTCAGCAAACAGTGACTATAGGTGATCTCATTGTAGAGAAATAGAAACTCAACGAGTCCCTTGTTGAATACATTCTCAGGTGGCATAACCTAAGCATGAAATGCAAACCACAACTGTCCGAACAGCATGCCGTTGAGATTCATCTCAAGAATATTCATGGCCCGATCATTTTCATGCTTAAGGGCTTTACCATCAAAACATTTGAGAAATTAATCTACAAGGTGGCTAGCCTACAAGAAGAAGCCAAATAGTTGCCCTTTCCCAACCAATCATCTAGCCCAAGCCATAGAAGGTGTTTGAGAAGAAGCCTGGAACATTTGCGTCAGGGGACAGAGGGAAGCAGCCAGCCAAAGTATAAAATGAGAGACTAAGAGCTCCGCAGCCTTCTTTGCCATCTCCTCTTCCACCACCTTAGCCATCACATCGGCCACCACATACGCCATAATGACCATTTCCACCACCTCGGGACTACCCGGTATTCATATCCATCCGGGTACTTTCCACCCACTCTTGCCGATAGATTGAATAAGCCATATTTATTCAAGAGGGAGGTAGTCAGGAAAATCGTTAAGAATCTCTTAAAGAAACCTGACTTTCAGTTATCATAGCCTAAGAGACCGGAGGAAGTAGGTAAGTGCGATAATCCTAGCTATTTCCCTTACCACCCCATGTTAGGCCATGTCTTAGAGGATTGTATTAATTTTAAGTACTAGCTTGAGCACAACTACAAGTTGAGAGCCATAGTTATCCCTAAGGAATACTTATTAGAACAACCATCTAGTTCTATTAAAGTAATCCTTGGGGATACTTGCGATCCTCTTAAGACCAAAGAAAGTTTGGATATCTCCCTATCCCTAATCTCTAAGAAGATCATTTCTAAGATCAAGAAGCTTTTCTTATAGGTGCCTAAAGTAGCTAAAACCTCCAACACCAAGGAAGGTTTGCTAATTGCAAATGATAACTCAGGGAGGGTGATAGCCCATCAGTAGTAGTAGCTCACTATACTTGATCGGGATAGTCTAATAGCGTAGCCACCATCCGAGTCCAATACTCCCTCCATCATTGCAGCTACCACCTCTTTTGCTAGCACCTCTTCTACCGACAAGAGCATTGTATCTACGGATAAGGGCACTAAATCACTTACTCCACTTACTTTACTTGATCTCTATCATGTACCTCCATTCAAAAAGAAATTAATGAAGGAAGCTAATTCTACTTATATATTTTCTACTTCAGAAGCTCTTGATTTTAATTCTATTGAAAGCTCTCTGAGTCTAAATAAAAATAATAACACTAGTAGTTTCGATCCTTTCTTTTCTGATTCAGAGTTAGACTATCCTTCCCAAAATCAGTCGGGTTCACCTCTTTTTTGATTCAGAGTCAAACTATCCTTCCAAGAAGTCAATGAAGTCAATCTATGCAGTGGGAAAGTTCTACCTCCTAGGGTAGCACCTCAGGATAAGTGTAAGCAAGTCATTGGTTCTAGTGACTAGATAGCCCCTCCATAGGATGCTCGACCCATGGATATGCTTGTGGAGGACCAAGCTAGAGTTGATTACAATGTTCTAGCTCACCTTAGAAAGTTTCCAGCTAAGTTAAGCATATACAATGCCATTGTCTTATCCAGAGAGATGAGGGTATCTCTAATCAAGGACTTAATTGATCTAAAGATATGGTTAGCTCACCTGACCAATACTAAAGAGGAGGCATTCCACTCATAAGACATCTTAGGAGTTACATTCAACGATGAAGACTTACTCTAGGATGGCCAGAACACAAGCCACTTTCCATTACTAGATGTTGGATATAGGCTTTGGTGTTGACCTAGGTGTATCATCAACATTATGAATCTAACACTTGCCTACTTGAGGATCAACATCTCCAAACTCCAAAAGAAAGGATGATGTTGAGGATTCAATGAACATGGTGAGAGGGCCTTATGGTGTTTATTTTGGAAGTATGTAGGGGTTACTTTTTTGAGGTGATCAGGTACAACATTGAGGTATGATGTACTATCTCGAAAGATAGAGGCATCACCCTACAATGAACCTAATCACGTCATAAGGACTCTTAAGGGATTATGGGACTATGAATGTAATAGAGATTTTCCCCTTACTTTACATGGATGAATAAAACAATGTTTATATTAAACTAGCTTCTTAAGTTCCCTATGGAGGTAAGCTTCCATAGTTAACTACATCTTAGAAAATGAAATTTCTTAAGAATACTCTAGATTAAAGTAAATAATTATCATCTCCAAAAATATAAAGGTTAGACTATCAAAGGATTGGTTCTATTTGAAAAATCAATTGAGAAAGTTTAAGAAGAAGACTTATTTTTGGAATTCAAATGAAATAAGTAGGAAATGCTCATGATACTAGGAAGCCTAATGAGCATTGCAATCTATCCTATGGTTGGGCTTTATAAATTTGAAGTTGAGGAGATTTACATGTTTGGAGTTGAAATTTAATTAGATTACTAAAGTTTATAATCCACCAACACAAGGTTGTGGGAATGCCTAAGAGGTGAGGATTTGTGCTTATAGCCCGAAGGAAATACCTACCTCGGATCCTAAATCTATGGTGCTTTAGTATGAGCTAAAGCATGACATATATCTAAGCGATAGGTGGACATGAGGGTTTACTTCAATAAGAGAGAATAAATTATATGACTTCTAGACTTATAACCACTTGGAGTAGCCGCTAGCTAAGTCATCCTATGATTTTAAAACCATGTAGTCCGATCTTATGAATTGAAAGATTGTTGGGGTAGTTATTTAATTAGAAAGAGACTAAAGTCCTAAACACACTCCCTAAGAGACTAGAGAATGAGTGGTATGATCATATGACTTAATCTATAGATGCAAAATCTTTTCAAATTTTATTTCATTTTAGACACATCATTTTGACATAGGCTTTAGGATTTCTTATGCCTAAATGCATGATGAAATAGGTTATGGGTCAAATCAGCTAGAAGAAGGAGTTCTCCACTACAAGGGATGCCCTTACTGGTCAAAGATTCCTTTATCATGCAAGGATGGAGATCCTTCATGTTTAAGAGAGAGAGAATATGCATGCATGATGTGAAATATACAACCATTCAGCTAAGGGGTTGCCAAATATTTTAATTATCTTATTTATGTCTTAGGCTTTATAATGAGGTTATGAGTTGGATAAAATTTAATTATGAGTGATTAGATGGGTAGAAAAGTTATTTTTATCATAAGAGCCTAATCGTATCTAAGCCACACATTAAAGCATCAATCATTTAAAAAACTATGAAAATAATGTTGTCCTAATGCACAATGTAAACATAACATCAAATAATTACATAAACTATGGCAAAAGAATAAAAGGCTGGTGTGATCGGGTACTTTCGTACAACCCAAAGAGAGAAATGTTATGTAGTCGAGCTCTACCCTTATACAACCTATAATATGAATGAAAAATTATAATTTTATTAAATGTTATGGGGGTCTTCTTTTTTAATATCTCCATTTTTGATTTGGTTCAATTTTTTATTTGAATGGTGCTTGCTTCAAAAGCATCATAGGGCACCCAGGACAAACCCTTCTAGTCACTGCTCATCCTAATCCCCCATAGCACTAATCTTTATTCCTATTATAAAAATTACATTTATGTGTGAAAAGTAAATCTAGCTACACCTACAAAATAGAGATCAGCTAAATATAAATATAATCCCAAACAGTTGTATTTATAATTTGGACTTAGTACCCTACACATGGGTAATTAAGCTCACCTGTCCTAACTTGGATTATGCTTAAGGCTTTAAGTAACCTCTAGAATGAGCATTCAAATTTATATTTAAGCATCCCTTAAGCATAATCCCTTGCAAAAAACATAATTAGGCTAATATTGGCCTATCATCTAGTCTACGAAACATACACCCTAAGATCCAATATAAAATAATACATCATAAAACAAAATATACATCACATCATACACCGTCCTAACTTAGACCTAGAAGTGGTGACTTAATTCTAATGTGTGTATTAAGGCTTGTGTGGTAAGTTTAGTTAGGCAATAGTATTGTATTTTCTAAATGTAGAAGGATTCAATTTAACATGAAAGGTTGACTTCAATGGAAGTAGTTTAATTGTTTTGAGAATTTTAGGGTTTATGTTTTAGGTTTAAGGCTTAAGTTTTAGGTTAGGTTTAGGGTTTAGGTTTTGAAGTTTTTTTTAATAGAGAATAAGTTTATATTCAACATTTCTTCTTTTTTATTTCATCAACTAAGTAGAACCCCAAGTTTTCTAAGACACAAGTGATGACATAGATCAAAAATGAGCACCAATAGAGTAAATAAAAAACATTAGATAAGTAGAACTGTCTCTACTATGAAGACATAGTTCCATAAGTAGCAGATCATATTTATCGTTCTACAATTTCTACAATTCCCATCAGAACCACCCCTACCTCTCGAGTAGTGGAATCCTTCATCATATCCCCAATCTCTCAGTCCACCACCCCCATGGTTGCATCTTTCATCACTCCTCCCACCTCGATAACCACCATTGCTCTGACCACCACCTCCATATCCACCAGCACCTCCAGATCCCCCACCACCACTGCGATAACTGCGGCCTCCACCTTCGCCTCTACTACTAGATCTAGATTGAGCCCAGTTGATGATGATGTTCCTGCTGTTAAGGTTATGCCCATTCTTAGGGTTTAGGGTTAGTTTAGAGCAAGCTTAAAGTTTAGGGATTAGGGTTAGTTTAGGGTTTAGGGTTGTAGGTTGTAGGTTTTAAGGTTTAGGGTTTAGGGTTTAAGGTATATGGTTAAGGGTTTTAGGATTTAGTGCTTAGGGTTTAGGGTTTAGGGTTTAGGGTTTATGGTTTAGGGTTTAGGTTCTTAGGGTTCAGGGTTTAGGGTTTAAAGTTGTAAGTTTAGGGTTGTAGGTTTAGGCTTTAGGGTTTAGGGTTAGTATTAGGCTTTAGGGTTTAGCATTTTTTTTAAATTAAGTAAACAAGTAGGTTTAGGTTTATTTAGTTTAATTTTATTTATTTGAGTTTATTTTATTTTTTATTTTTATTTAGTTTACTTTATTTATTTTAGGTTTATTTATTTTAGTTTAGGCATTTTATTTTAGTTTATTTTTAGGTTTAGGTTTATTTTTTAGTTTAGGTTTATTTTAGTTTTTTTTTAGGTTTAGGTTTTATTTTTTATTTTTTGGTTTAAGTTTAGGTTTTTATTTTATTTTTTTAGGTTTAGGTTTTAGGTTTTTATTTTAGGTTTATTTGTTGGCTTTATATTTTATTTTAGCTTTTGGTTTATTTTAGTTTATTTTATTTTATATGGTTTAGGTATAAGTTTAAGTTTAGTTTAGGGTTTATGTTTTAGGGTTTAGGGTTTAGGGTTTAGGGTTTAGGTTTTATTTATTTTATTTTATATATTTTAATTTTATTTTTGGTTTATTTTTTTTAGTTTAGAGTTTAAGTTTTATTTTTAGTTTAATTTTTTAGGTTTAGGGTTTTTTAAATTATTTTATTATTTTATTTAGGCTTTGGTTTAGGTTTTTAGGTTTTTAGTGTTTAGTGTTTAGGGTTTTTTTTTTGGGAAACCCCATATAGGGGGAATTTTATTGCCACAAAAAATGGGTTACAAGATCCTTAAAGGGGATAAACTCACATCGCTCAAAGAGCTACAATCAGGGAGTAAATCCCTATCTAAGTACATCCAAAAGCAAAAGAAAAGAGTTAAAGCAAAAAAAATTGATTAACATATATAAGCAAATGAAGGATAAGGGTCAATGTTCAGGATGTGAGATGCTTGACAAAATGGAGTAACACAGTAAGAGAAAAAAAAAAGCACACACAAGATTGTATGAAAGAAGTTAGAAGCAGTTAAGGTATCTGAGAAAGTGGTAACTAAGAGCGACAAATTAGAATGGTAATAATAAAGAGGTGTGATAGAGGTGGCTCAGGATTAGTTACACCAAGTTGGGGCAGATGCAAATATGAGCATCCAAACTTCAGGAGAAGGGTTACATCACAAGAGCTACTACCAAACTAAAATGGAGTGAAATCATCACAACCATCATAAACAAACGTATACCGGATTTGATAAAGATCTGAGACCATAATACACGTAAACATAGGCAAAGCATATCTGAGTAGAAGAAAAGAAGCGACAAAGAGCAAATTGGGTAAGGGGATCACATGCAAATTATATGTCATCATATCAGGCTCATGGCATGATAATCCCAACTCAAATGAAAGAGAGCCATCAATGTCAAGTCATCCAGATTTTAACCGATTTAAAGGATTAATGAGACCAGAAGAGTCACCGAGAGGAAATACAAATTCTCAACTAGCAAAGACAAGAGCATGGAATTAACCCCATTCCAAGCCTAAAGGACAATAATAAATATACAATCTTGGTAAACAGTCCAGTAAGCAATTCAGGGTTATTTCCTAGAAAAGGATAACCAAAGAATGTAAGTAATGTAGCTCTTAACAACCTCCTTATTTCAGAATTAAGAAAGCAGCAATTATAAAGGGAAACAACAAACCCCAATCCCAAATTACCACAGGAAATGGGAATACGAATAAGAAGAAGAGGTAAAGGCGCTCCCCACCAAAGCTCCAATAAGAGACAATCGAGAGATAACACCACGATCAGCTTATTATCATACAATAATCCAGTTCAACAATAAAAGAATGTAAGTATTGTAGCTCTTAACAACCTCCTTGATTGAAATTAAAAGCATAATATAAAGGGAAGCGATATCCCAAATATAACCACGAAATGGGAGTACAACAGCAGGTATGAAGAATCAAGTAAGGGGCTAATCCCTACCACAAACAACTCAAATAAGTGGCAATCAGAGATAACACAACAGAAGCATCTTGCTTATCATTAAACACAATAATAATCTTCGATAACATTCATGATAGTAATATCCAACTAGTTGGCCATAAATCCATCCATTGAGATTAAACAGTGCAAAGATTAAAATCAAGAGAGGCAAAAGCATAATCACAACGATCTGCACTAATCTAGCATAACCAAGAGGGAAAAAATAAGAGATGAAGTTAGGCACCTTATGTTAACGGCAAAACCCAAAAGATAATAAGAATGTGCAAAAAGCGACCAACAACCATAAAACACTGGATAAAGGACTCAAAAATCCAAAGGCCAACAGGATAAGCAACAATATAATTATTACCTCCACAATATAAAACTTTGTTTGAAGGTAGATAAGTAGAATGAAAACTGAAGGTGTTCAAAAGATGATCAGCAGAAAAGTCCCTCGAAGTAAAGATAATTAGGCTGACAGCTAAACCAGATCCTCAGTTAAAGCAAACTGCATTAAGGAAGTCCAATTCTACAAAGGGATAGTAAAATAAATAACATCAAAATGACCCTGAACAGGATGGACAACCCGAAGCGGGGAAGCGGACAAAAGGATCGATCGATAACCCCAGATATAAAATAGCGGTAAGTTGGCCTAAAACCAACCCAATCTAAAAAGAAAATACAAAAGTTAATGTCCAGATAGATAGGGAAAAGGCTTGGCCAAGACTAGCAGAGTGGAAAAAACAACAGCAAGTGAAACCTGTTGCAGGCCTGATGGAAACAGCAAAAGCACTAAGAAAATGAAAAGACCAGCAACAGCCAACAATCACAAAGATAACCTACTAGATAAAGGACCCAAAAATCCAAAAACTAATAGTGGAGAAAATAGAACAGTTAAAGCACCCATCATATAAAACTCCAATAAAAAACAAAGTAAAGAGATAGCGACAAAAGTGGTTCAGAAGATAACCAAGAAAAAAACCCTTCTAGAAAGGGGTGATCAGGCAAGAAGTTAAACCCACAATCTCAAGGAAAGCATACTGAAAACCCAATAAGAAAGTCCAAACCTGCAATGAGATAACAAAAAACAAGAAAAAATAGCCTCTCTCCTAGCAGGTAGGGGAAATGAGGATAGCCAAACCAATCAGCAAAACAACTCCAAAGGACCTTGCAGAACAGGAAAGACAACCCCAGAAGTAGCATTGGCATTTTGAAGGTAATTGAAAGCCTTTACCCCACAACAAGGAATCAACAGGGATGAAGTTTTTCAAAATATGCCAAGTAAGAACAGAATAGGAAGTAGGGATAATGTTATTCCAAAATTTGAGAAACACATTGGAAGAATCATGAGTTTCTTTAATGTGAATCCAAACATTTTTAAAGTTGAAGTCACCATTATGTGAGAGCTTAAAAAGGATCTAGTCTTGATTGGTAGGAATGATAGGAATAGTAATAAGCTTGTTTAAGAGAAAGGAAGGAATATAATCAATAAGCTTACTAATGTTCCACATATTATTTTGCCAGAAAGATTTCACTTTAATAGTGATAGTGGAATGGGTGGAAAGTAAGTCATCAATGGACCCACATCCAGTCCAGTTATCTTGCCAAAAGAAGGAGGAGCCAGAGTTAATCTCCCAAAAAATTAAGGATTCTGCATCCCATTTAATGGAACAAAGTTTTTTCCAAACAGGAGAGTCTCCTACTTTATAGGGACAAATGAGAGGGTGTTTATCCTGACAATATTTAGTAGTCATGAAATTAGCCCAAAGACTATTGTTACTCCTAAAATTCCACCAAAGCTTATAGGAAAAGATAAGGATAGCTTCTTTGATTGGCTTACATCCAAGGCCACCTTCAGCTAGGGTGCCACAACTTTAAACCAAGAGGTCCAGTGCATTCTTTTAGAGGAATTATTAGAGCCCCAGAAAAATTTGTTAATGAGGTGCTCAATTCTGTTAATGATAGAAATGGTCAGCACAATGGTTTGGAGGAGATATAAAGGCATGGAGTTAAGAGTGCTCTTAATCAAAGTGAGCATACCACCGAAAGAGAGTAAATGGAATTCCCAAATAGAAATTTTATTAGAGATTTTCTGGATTAGATCATCAAAAAGATGAGATCTTTTCTGACCTTTAAAAAGCGGCACCCCAAGATAATTAATGGGAAGTTGATTTTGCTGAAAATTAGTAATTCTCAAGATTTTATTGATCCTATTAGAAGGGATTTTAGAGGAAGGAATGACACAGCATTTTCCTTCATTGAGAAAGAGACCACTTTCATTGCCAAATTTATTTAGAAGGCTCTTAATAGTTTTAATGTGTCGAATAGAGGCATTGCTAGAGATTATAAAGTCATCAGCAAAACTAAGATGAGAGACAGAAGACCACCTTTAGTTTTAAAAAATTAGGAAGTTTTTTTGTAGAAAAGATCATTCAGGCTCCTCGAAAGATATTCAACAGCAATAATAAAAAGAGATGGTGAAAGGGAGTCTCCTTGTCTCAAGCCATGCCTCAAAGTAAAGAAACCAAGGGACTCACCATTCATGATAACAGAGAACCAAACATTGGTAATACAATTTTTGATGAGGAGAATGAAATTATTAGAAAACCCAAACAAATGGAAAATTTGAAAGAGGAAATCCCAAGAGAGGTTATCAAAAGCTTTAGAGATGTCTAGTTTGAAGAGGATGTTGCCACCTCTGATAGAAACTTCAAGGTCATGAACCAGCTCTTGGGCTAGAAGGATATTGTCGGATATAGCTCTACTTTTAACAAAGCCAATTTGGTTAGGAGAAATAATTTTAGGGAGCAGCGGACTTGTGCTATTATAAATTAATTTAGTAATGAGCTTTTGAAATAAGGTGCAAAGGCAGATAGTCTAAAATCTCCCCAAGTATAAAGATTATTAGTTTTGGGAATGAGAATAATGGAAGTGCTAGAAAAGTATCTAGGTAAAGAGTTTCCATCAAAGAAATCAACAACAACATCAACAAGGTCAGACTTAATAATAGGCTAACAATGCTAAAAGAAATGAGTCGTGTAGCCATCAAGGCCAGCAACAGAGTTAGTGTTCATGCTATTGAGAGTATTACTAATCTCGATTTTTGTAGGACGCAAAGTGAGTAAATGGTTTTCATCATTAGTAATCATAGAGATCAGTGAGTGTTGAGAGGGGTTCTAAGTTAGGGTTGTTGTTTAATAAATTTTGAAAATGTTGAATGAATCTTTAATTTCATTATTATCGATCCGTACCGTTAATATTTTTATTTTTTGAATAGAGTTTAAGGCTTTCCTTTGAAAAGAGCATGGAAATACCTTGTATTTATGTCACCATCAAAGAATATGTTTGCTAGGGCCTTTTGCCGCCAAGTAGGTTTCCATATTTTGATATTAATCTTATCTTTAGTTGTTCAACTCATCAAGCTTTACTAGGGTCGCTAACATAGAATCTTCAAGGGAGCAAACTAAATGTTCCATATTTTTTAGATTGGCAAAAAGATTTTTAAAATGGTGCTTGTTTCACCAATTTAGGTATTATTTTAGTCTTTTAAGCTTAAGCAAAAGTCGAATCATGCCTTTAACAAAATTGTTTGAGTGAATAGGGGCCATCCAATTAGTGGAAAAACATTAAAGAAATCACTATGTTGGGTCCACATATTTTGGAATCTAAAAGGAGTGGGGAGGATATAGTATCGAAGGAGTTTTGATGGAGATCAATGGAGCATGGTCAAAACAAAGTTCTACGAAAATGCTCAAGTGAGGGGCCATTGATTGATCCAAAGGGAATTAAAGAGGGTCCTATCAAGCTACTTCCCAGAGAAGTTATGCCAATGAGAGTTTAAAAAATCAATATCAATATCAATTGCAATCAAGAATCATATTAGAAAAATATTCCATGGAGTGGATGTTAGGAGAGCAACCTCCACTTCTTTCGGAGGAAGCGATAATAGTGTTGAAATCACCCCCAACAAATTAAGGTTTATTGACCGAGGAGGTGAATGTTCTTAATTGATCCCAAAGGATGTTCCTACCAGCGCTATTACAAGATGCATAGATAAAGGAACCAAGAGCAGAAAATTCACCCAATGAGATTTGAACATTAACCAATTGTTGGAGATCATCAAGGATAGAAATGTTGATTAAATTATTCCAAAATACCAAATTTTATTACTAATATTATAAAGAAATTTTGGAAGCCTAGTGTTCTAAAGAACATGGGGAATCTTAAAAGAGTGAATGAATGGCTCAATAATAAGTAAGGCTATGTTATGAGTATGGCACAAAGGCTTCTAATATGATTATGATAGTGAGAGTCCCAATACACCTAACATTCCAAATAAGAAAATCATAATAAGTTGAAAGAAAAGAGAAGAGATAACTGAAAAAATGAAAAACAAGAAGAAGAGAAACATGAAATAGTTATTTATGGGAAGTTAGAGTAGATCGAGTGATTCTAGTGGAGCTATTAGTAAACATTCCAGCTTTAAGGGATTTTTTTAATAATAGTTTGAAAAGGCCTATCTATGTCCAAAGTATCTCCATCCAAAAGAGTGATTAGTGATATTCTAATAGGACCAAAGATTCACAAAGCATTCCTAATGGTGATTTCCTCTTCGATATCGAGTTAGGTTGAGAAATAGGGAGAATGTGTATCACCAGGGTAATAGAAGTAGAGGTTGTGGGACCATTAATAGCACAAAATTCATTTTCATTTCCATGAGTACTATTCAGATTTTGGTCCATCACCAAATTATCAAAATTTTTCAGAACAATTCCAGAATTAGTTTTGAGATTTGGATCCAACTTGAGGTTCCCATTCAAATCACCATTATGATTTATATGAGTCAAGGGATTGTCTTGAGATGCCAAGTTATTACAGAAGCAATGTTAGATAAGTTATCATTAGTTTCCTCACAAACCTCAATATCATTATTTTATCAAGCCTGATTGTTCTCAAAACAAAATCTGTAATAGGGAGAGGGGGTAGGAGGATCATATTTTGAGTAACTTTAGGCACATAAGAGAACTTATTATTTTTTCATTTGTTAGAGAGGGATTAGATCCCACAATTTTTTTTTTAAGATTAGGTGTAACACAAAACATTCGAGTGATCATGACCCATGGATCTTACAATGTGCAAAATATAAGGAAAATTTCAAATTCCACTTTTTCATTATACCCAAATTTTTTTGAACCGATCCAAACTTCTTTAGGATACTTTTTAGTAATATCAATATAAACTAAAATATGAGCAATCATGATGGATGGTGGCTTGATCTATTTGAAGGGGCCTACCAAAGAGAGCCCCAACCGCAAATAGACTTGATGGGTAACGAATGTATCCTCATGTTTGGAAAAGTTAGCCATAAAGGAATAATTGGGATTCCTCTTTAACATCAAATAGAGGAGACCATTTCAAAAGCCTCACAATTGTACACAAAGTAAGAGGGACGAGCAAAGACACTTGAGTAGTCTAAATCATTAGATAAATGAATAAGGATATGTCTAGGGATCAATCCGATAGTAAATACACCGAGAGCTTTAGGCTATGGAAGAAGGATTAGATGCTTTCAAGAGTGCGAAATGAAAATTTACCAAATAATGAAAATTCAAAGGGCTTCACCACATCAAGATCTCGAGCACATTACCAAAGATTCCACCTGAAAGAAGTTGAGATTAAATTGATCAAGCATTAGAGCAAGTGTTCTTACTAGATAAAGCATCCTTGAAGGACTTAATAGCAGTGAGTCGATCATCATATTACCTTGAAAATCAAGCTCACGATGCCTCCAAGTTCAGAGAGCTCTACAGAAGCGTGACTTTGCCATTGTAAGATCAAGGAAACCCACACATAACCAATGGCAAATCCGTGAAAATTCATCTGGAACGATCAAACAACGCCGTCGCAAAGGGAACACTGAATCGCTGAGAGCCGCCGACCCAGAGGGGAGCTTTGTTTTGGTTTAGGGTTTGGCCCATGGTTTTAGTCTTTTAGGGTATGCTTAAGGCTAGGGTTTAGGTCAGTGGGCCTAAGCCTAGGGCCTAGGCCTTAGTGGTTTAGTGCAGGGCTAGGGCTTTACTTATGCCTGCAAGGGTCAAGATCTAGGGTCCGAGTGTGTGCAGTTCTCTGCGTGCCTAGCCTAGTATCTCAGATCATTTGGCCTTAAAAAATCAAAAGTTGCAGGTATCATTCTCATTTTTTTTTTATTATTATTTTATTTTATTTAAGTCCTTTATTTTTATTTATCTAGTTTATTTATTCCAGGATCATTATCAGTCCAAGTTTTATCTTAGTTTATCTTTAGGTTTAGATCTAGTTTTAGTTTAATTATTTTATTTTATCTAGGCTTTCAGTTTTATTCTTTAAGTGGTTTTATTTTACTTTTTAGGTTTTAAGGTTTATCTTTGGTTTATTTTTAGCTTTTAGGATTATTTTAAGTTTATTTTATTCCTTTAGGTTTAGTTTAGAATTTTAGGTTTAGGTTTAGGATTTATTTAAGATTAGTTATTTTAGTGTTTAGTTTATTTTATTTTAAAGTTAATTTTTTTTAGTTTAGGTATAGGTTTTATTTTTTATTTATTTTAAATTAAGTCAAACCTGGTAGGTTTAGTTTTATTTATTTTATTTATTTATTTTAGTTTATTTTATTTATTTTATTTATTTATGTTTTATTTTATTTATTTAGCTTATTTATTTTTTTATTTTAATCTTTTTTTTTATCTTTACAGATTTGGGTTTAGTTTATTAATTTGAATTTTATTTTATTTTATTTTATGATTAAGTTTTATTTTATTTTAGATTTAGGTATATTATTTTTAGTTTGTTTAGGGTTTTTATTTTAGGTTTATTTTATGTTTTATATTTAGTAGATTAGTTTATTTTAGCTTTATTTTATTTTATTTAGGTTTAGGTTTCGTTTAGTCATTTTATTTGGGTTTAGGGTTTTATTTATCTTAGCTTTAGTTTATTTTAGTTTAGCCCATTTTAGTTTATTTTATTTAGTGATCAGGATAGTTAGTTTTTTTGTTTAAGTTTAGGTTTTATTTATTCCTTTGTTTATTTTAGTTTAGTTAGTTTTATTTTATTTCATTTATTCTTAGTGTCCAGGTTTAGTTTTAGTCAGGCCCATTTTATTTATTTTCTTTATTTTTGGTTTAGGATCTTTAGTTTTATTTATCTTATGTGTTATTTTATTTTATCGCCTTTGCTTTTTCAGGTTTTATTTTCCATTTTGTATTCATTTAGTTTAGGGTTTTATTTATCTTGTTTTAGTTTAGTTTTTATCATTTTATCCATTTTAATTTTAATTCTTGGTCTTTATAGGTTTTATTTTATTTTATATTTTATCTTATTTAGGTCATGTTTTATTTATTTTATTTTAGGTCCATTCAGGCCTAAACCTAAGCTCAGGGTATGGCTTGTCACATGTGCCTTGCCTACAGGGGCTCATGAGGCCTAGGGGCTCATGGCCAGAGCCCAGAGCCCAGAGGTGGGGATCTCAGTGGCCTAGCCTGGGCCTAGTGGCTCCAGTGGTCCACTGTTCAGTGGCCCAGGTCTTCAGGCCGGGTCAGTGGCCCAGGTTTGTCTTATTTTATACTTTTGTTAAACAAGCAAACCAGTAGGTTTTATTTATATACCATTATTTTATCTTAGCTTCATTTTATTTATACATTTGTGGTTTTTGTCTTTACTAGTTTATTTTATTTTACTCTTTCCTTCTGTTTTAAGCCTTCTTATCTTAGTTTATTTTATCTTATTTTGTGTTTTAGGTTTTATCTAGGCACATTTTCAGTTTAGGTTTATGTTTATTTTAAGCCATTCTTATATATTTAGCCTTTAGAGGCTCAGTTTAGTTTATCCTAGGTCTAAGCTTTAGGTCTTTATTTAACTTAGATCCTCCAGTTTATCTCATTTTATCTTAGGCCCATGCCTTTTATCTGGCCCTAGCCTTTTTTCATCTCTAGGGGCCCATTTTTCATGCCCAGGCTCTTTATTCAGGGTCTGCCTAGGATCAGTCACCACAGGGCTCAGTGATCAGCCTAGTGCATGTGATCTTTAAGGCAGACTCACGCAACATCCCAGGCTCAGTGACCAAGATCTGTGGCCGTGGCCCAAGACTCCAGGTCTTGCCATGGTCAGGGCCCAGTAGGCATAGGCAGAGCTCCAGCCCCCAGGTCCTGTGGCCCAGGCCCAGCCTGTGGCCCAGGCTTAGCCACAGGGCCCAGGGCCCAGGGGCCCAGGGCCTGGGTGGGCCCTGTGGGGGCCCAGGGAGCCTGGGGCTCTCAGGGCCTGTCATGGCTCAGGGCCCAGGCCCAGGGTCAGCCTTAGGGCCCATGACTCCAGGCCAGTACTCAGGCCCATGGCTCAGGGGCCTATCTCAAGGCTCAGTGGCCCATGGGGTCATGGCTGTGAGGGCCCAGGCTCAGGGCCCAGGGCCTCATCCCTCCCTGGTCTCTAGGGCTCCCCAGGCTGGCTTGGCTCACTCAGTGGCCCATAACCCAGGGCCCAGTGGTCCGGGCCCAGTGGTCTGGGGGCTCAGATCTAGGGTCTTGGGGCCTAGGGTCTTTGAGCCAGGGCCTTTTTAGGGCTCATGGTCTATGGCCTAAAACCCGGCCTTGTGCCCAAAGGTCCCAAGTTGTCTCCTGCCTGCTCATTTTAAACTAAGCAAAGGTCTTTCTATCACTTATCTTTAGTGGTCATGGTATGGTTAATTTTAGTTTCTTTTTTTTTAATCTTAAAATCACATAACCCAAAGTAAGTCGATTTATTTATCTTTAATTATATTTTATTTCTTTTTATTTTATTTAGTTCTTCATTATTTCCATTCATTTATTTTGGTTTTATTTTTAGTTATTTTTAATGCTTAGGTTTACATTTAGGTTTAGTTTTAGTTTTTTTTATCTTTTATTTTGGTTTAGGTTTTCTTTTATTTTAGGCTTTAGGTTTTCTCTTTTAGGTTTTGGGTTTTATCTGTTTTATTATTATTAGGTATTAGTTTAGTTTAATTTATTTTAATTTATTTTATTTAGTCCAAGTAGTTTAGTTTAGTTTATTTTATTAGGCTTGAGGTTTTACATTTATTTATCTTAATTTTTATCTATAATCTTTTTTAAGGTCCTTTTATTTATTTATTTATTTTGTTTTAGGTTTATTTATATCTCTTAAGTTTTATTTAATTTTATTTATTTTATTTTAGGTTTATTTTATTTCATTTTAGTTTTAATTTTATTTAAGTTTTATTTTAGTATGTAGTTTAGGTTTTTTTTATTTTATTTTAGTTTAGTTTAGTTTTATTTTCATTTTCTATTTAATAATCTTTTAGTGTTTTATCTTACATTTGTGGGTTTGTTTAGGGCTCAGGTTTTGTGGAGGGTAGGGTAAGGCTTTAGGGCCTAGTGGGGGTTTGGCGTTTTAGGGTTTAAGAAGATTTAGATGGTTTTAGGGTTTGGGGGTTTGGTTTAGGTGGTTTATGGTTTTAAGGCTGTATGTTTAGGGTTTGTGTGGTTTAGTTTAGGTTTGGGTATGGTTCAAGTTTTAGTTTAGTGGTTTTAGTTTTTTTGTTTTTTTAATGGAGAACAAATTCAAATTTCTTTTCTTTTTTTCATTTCATCAACCAAGTAACACACCTGGTTTTCTAGGACACAAGCGATGACATAGATCAAAAATGACCAACCATAGAGCAAATCAAAATCTCTAGATAACTAGAACCATCTCTACTATAAAGAAAAAGTTCCATAAGCAACAGATAGGATCGACCGTTCTTCAGTTTCTTCTATTTCCATCAAAACCACCCGGCCTCTCAAGTTGCGGGATCTACCCTCATATCCCCTATCTCTCCCTCTGCCACCACTATGATTGTAATCTCTCATTTTGGGTTTAGGCTTTGGTGTTAGGGTTTAAGGTTTAGGGTTTAGAGTTTTAAAGTTTATGCTTTTAGTGTTTAAGGTTTAGGCTTTATGGTATTTTAAGGTTTAGGGTTTAGGGTTTAGAGTTTGGCAGGGTTGTAGGTCAGTTAATCAGTGAGGGTCCAGGGTCATCTTGAGGGCCTTTAGCCCCAGTCAGGTGGTTTAGTGGTTTGACTCATTTTGATTTTAAAATTACAATATTTTAGGTAGCTCTGGTTTATTTATATCTTAATTTATCTATTTATTTTATTTAAGTTTATCTTTAGTCTTTAAATTTTAATTACTCCATCTTAGTCCTATTATCTTTAATCTTTAGTCGCCTTTTACCAGCCCTTTCAGCTCAGTTTAGGCCTTAGGGCTGTGGTCTAGGGTCTTTAGCTGGCTCAGCTCAGTTTTACCGAGTTATCTTTATTTCTTTATCTAGCCTCATGCCTTGTCAGGTGGTGGCCCAGATCTAGGGCCAGGGTCCATGGCAGTGCCCAGTGCCCAGCCTGGGCCTGGGTCTTTGGCTGGTAGGGTCATGAGTACCAGGGTCAGTCTCTTTCTCTTTATTATTTTTATTTTATTCTGATCCAAGAGTTTAGGGCCTAGGCTTAGTGGGGTTTTAGGTTTAGTTAGTTATTCTTAAACTCAAACCCCACAGGTTTATGCCTTTTGCCCATTCTTAGGGTTTATGGTCACTTAGGTTTGGTTTTTTTTTAATTAAGACAAATTCTTTTATTTAGTTTATTTTATAATTATTTTAGATTTATTTTAATTATTTTAATTTATTTTATTTATTTTTAATAATTTAAATCTTTTATTTATTTATTTAAGTTTATTTTTTTAGTTTAGTGATTTTAGTTTATTTTTATATTTTATTTATCTTTAAATTTTATTTTTATTTTATTTTTAGTTTATTTTTTATTTTATTTTATGTTTATTTTATTTTACATTTTATTTTATTTTAAATTTTAGGGCTCTTATTTTAGATCTTTAGGGTTTCATTTATTTTATATATTTTGTTTATGATTGGTTTATTTTATTTTGTTTATTTTATTTTAATTATTGATTTATTTCATTAAGGCTATAAATTTTATTTATTTTAGTTTATTTTAAAATAGGTTTTATTAGTCTTTACTGCATCTTATGATTCCTAAGTTTATTCATTTATTATTTTACCTATTTATTTTATCCTTTTCTTTTTCTTTAGTTTAGCCATAATCCTAGCCATTATTCATTCCCCTCAGGATTAGGGTTTTATCTTTATCTATTATTTATTTTATTTTAGGTTATTTTAGTTTAAGCCTCAGCTTTTAAGTTTTAGGGTCTGCAAGCATGGTAGGTCATGGCTCTGGGGCCCAGGTCAGGGCTCAGTGCTCAGGTCAGTCTTTGCCCGACCCAGGGCCCAGGGCCTAGTGTGGGCCTAGGGTGGCCTGTAATCCTAGAACCTTTGTGCACTGCACCTAGGGAGCCCTGGACCCATCTTTGCATCTAGGCCTGCTGTTCAGGTCAGCCTGGCCCATCTGGCCCACTAGGCCTAGCCTGCTTTGGCCAGGGCTCTGGCCTTTAATCCAAACCAGTAAGGCCTAGCCTTATTAGTCATTTATTTTAATTTATTTTCTTAATTATTTAGGTTTACATCTATCCATTTATTTATTTTAGTTTAGGTGTTTTATTTTAGTTTATCTTTAGGCCTAGTTTTAAGTTTATGTTTATTTTAATTTAATTTTATTTTATTTTATTTTCCTTTTATTTCTTTAAGTCAGTTTAGTTTTTATTTTATTTTTTAGGTTTTTGGTTTTAGTTTAAGCTTTAGGTTTTATTTATAATATATTTTAATTGAGGGGTTTAGTTTATTTTAAGCCAGTTTAGGGTTTTATTTATTTTAGTTTATTTTATTTTAGTTTAGGTTTATGTTTATTTTATTTTGATAATATTCAATTTAGGTTTATTTTTTTAGATTAAGGTTTAGGTTTTATTTTTTATTTATTTTTAGGTTTAGGTTTTTATTTAGTTTTTATTTTATTTAAGCTTTTCTGCCACCATGCTTCAAGATCTTTGATAGTTGTGGGAACTCATGATAACACATCACATTGCACTTTAGAGTACCGTTAAACACCGATGGCAACAATACACTTCTATTCCTCGCTTACATTTGATTTTACTAACTATTCTGCAAGACTTTTGCGTGTTTGGAGCACCTCTTTATCAAGAGATTTACTGGAACTCGATAGAGGGTGACTGTAGGCGACCTAATTTGTAGAGAATAGAAACTCAACGAGTCCCTTGTTGATTACATTCTCAGGTGATGCAACTTGAGCATGAAATGCGAGCGCAGCTATCTGAATAGCATGCCATTGATATTCTTCTCAAGAATATCCATGGCTTGGTCTCCTTCATGCTTAAGGGACTTACCATCAAAACATTCAAAAAATTAATCAATAAGGCGGCTAGCTTACAAGAGGAAGCCAAACAGTTACCTTTCCTGACCAATCATCTAGGTCCAAGCCACAAGAGGCAGATACATTTTCTCATCCGCCGTCTAATCTCTGTGATTAATCCAATAGCTTAATAAGATTAAATCATATCAATCTAGTGGATCTAACCTCGACTGTCCATTCTGATCATGTGGAACGGATGGTGCATGATCTAACATCATGCGAGTGAGGGAAAATGGACTCTGTCTGCCATTACTCACTTGATCCAACCTTACCTAAACTCAGATCAACTCCAAAAGGATCCCACACCTTAACGACATCGACCGGAGGGGATCCAACGGTCAAGATCACACGAGATGCAAGTTTTATTCAAAAACCTCCAACCTATTTTGCCTAAGTATCAGTTTTAGAAGATACCTTATCGAAGCTCAAGACTGGCGGCTCAAACAATTGAGGAAGCTTCATCTAGTGGAGATGAAGCCCAATTGAGAAGCAATTGGATCAATTACTTGACATTCACTCAAAAGGCCATGAACAAATGATTTGGAGCTCAGCTTTGATTGAAGTCCCACCTCCGGTGCTTAGGAAGCTTGAGAGATTATTCATTCTTACTTGACAAGGCTTAGGCAAAGTGTGTGTAAAATTAATTTGAGTTTGATGGAGAAATGGGGATGCTAGATCAGAAATGGGAGTGCTCTATTTTGGGATGGATGAGAATGGCATTTTTTGATTGGGGAACGATAATGGGAGCTATGAATGGCTCTGCACTGGCTATGTAGCTCCTGAGGAATGATTTTTGTGTGTGTTTGACTAAAAAAGAGGGCGTGTATACCCCCCATCATCTTGATCGAATGGTAGGATTAGGTTTGGCTTCAATGGTCGCTCACCATCTCAGTGGAGTGCAGGGAGGAGGAGGTGAGTTGGCTATTTGGTTGGTTGAAGGTGTGGGAGGTGGCTACCATGGAGGAATCATGGGTGTCCTAAGGTTTTCAAAAGATCGAATGGGGAGGGTGAGGTGATTTCACCTCCCATGGATCTTGGCCAACCCAACCACCCCTTGGGCCAGGTTGGGTAGTGTCTTAGGTGCCTAGGTCGATAATTAGGAGAGTACCAAGTGGCCGAGTAATGGAAATGACCACTTACATGGAAAATTTGTCTCATGTGATGCTGTTGACCCAAGAGTAGAATAATCATTTGGCATTGGATTTGATTTGGGAAGATTTGAAATGAGCCAAAAGTGGGTTTTCCCAAATTTCAAGTCAATTGGAGTTGATTTGGATGGGTTTGGCTCAATTTGACTCATTTAGGTCAATTGGGTTAGGTTGGGTCAGGTTGATCAATTGGTCAAATTGGGTCAAACCAAGGGTTTGGTCAAGTTCATATGATCATTTGGGATGTTTTTATTTTTTGGTTTGGTTTGAGCTTAGATTTGATTTTTCTCATTTGAATTCATTTGGGTCAAATGGGTTAAATTGACCAATTTATTAATTTAGCCAAATTAACAGGTTGAGTGTTGGTTTGGGTTTAGTTGACCAATTGAAAGATGATTGAGCTTTGGTTTTATTAATTTGGATTTGGTTTTATTTAGGCCAACTTGAACCTTTAGGTTATTTGGGCTAAGTAGGTCAATTGGGTTATAGGCAAATTATGGTTTTCAGTTCAATAATCAATTTGGAATGAACTTGAGCCATTGGTTGCAATCAATTTGGTTTATATTTTGATTTGACCCAATTTGGTCTTTTAGGTCAATTTGGGTCAACTTGAGTCAAGAGGGCCAATTGGGTTTGGTTTGACTCAATTGAAGGTCAAGTCATATTCAAATATTTATTTTGATTTGGCATGAATCCTTAGTTTCAAGGGATTTGGCTTAGGTTGCAATTTGGCTAGTTTTGGATCATTTAGGTTAAGGGGTTGACTTGCTCAAATGACCAAGTTTACTTAGTTTGACCCAATTTGTGGCAATTGATCAACTAGGGTGATCAACAATGATGGGAGGTTTTGATGGCTTCAATCCAATTTGGTAGGATTAGAACTTGGCTCAAATAGGTCAAATTAAACTTTGGGTTGTGGACCAAGGGGTTTAGAGATTTTGGTTGAGTTTGATTTAGTTGAGTTTATATATGGATTTGGGATTGATATATAAATTCAATTGAGTTCAAATGGGTTTTGGTTCATTTGAACATTTCAATCAAAAGGTTAAGTTAGGTTTTAACTTGGGTTGATTTTGGTTTGGCTTGATGATTGTGATTTCATTTATATTGTGAATATGATTGAAGGTATGATTGATTCATGAAAAATCAATTGAATTTGGGTTTTGGAATGAAGAATTTGGCTAAGTCCATGGGTTGGGTCATGGCTTAGGTTTGGATTTTGATTTAGTTTGATTTAGTTTTGATGATTTAAATGTATATTTCATTTAAATTTGTGATATTGAAAATATGATTGATTTGTTAGAAAATCAATTGAGTTTGACTTGATTTGGATTAAGATTTAGCTAAGTCCATGGGATAGGTCATATGGCTTAGGAAGGGTTTTAATTTATATTAATTTTGTTTGATTTAGCTTTGATCATTTAAATATCAGTTTGATTTATATTTAGGAAGATGATTGAAGATATAATTTGATTATGAGAAAATCAAATGATTTTGGATTGATTTGAATTAATATTTGGCTAAGTCCATGGGATAGGTCATATGGCTTAGGAAGGGATTCAAGTATGGATTTGATCATGGGCTTTAATCATTTTTGGAATTTGGGTTTGGATTTGGATTTGAATTTGATGTTTGAATGAACTTGGTTTGGTTTGAGAAGGTGAACATGGATTGGATTTGGGTAGTAGGGTAGGTGGATTATCTAAATCCCTAACGCATAACCTAATCCTATCATTAACCCTTCTAAGTGTTTAGGCTTAGGTTAAGTGTTTACCTAATTGTTAGAAGTTTCTTATGACTAGGGAAGTCTTAGTGTATAGAAGACTCCTAAGTCTAAGATGGGAAGATTGAATCACTCCAAAGTGAGGTCAGGCCTTAGGCTCCATAGTGTTGCCCTTGAGATAGATGATTGGAAGATCGAAGCCAAGTTTCACATTATAGACTTGGATACATCTTTCAATGCTTTGCTTGGGAGACCATGGATACATGAGAATGACATAGTTCCATCCTCTCTACATTAGTGTATAAAGTTCATGAGAGGTGGGATCATCTACTGTGTCAAAGGAGATCTCAAGCCATTTATTCAGATTGGCATATATAAGGATGACTACCTCCCTCAAAATCAACAAGTCTATTCTCACAAACTTGGCCAAAGTTTAAAATAAAATAAAAAGAAAAGAAAAAGAAAATAAAGAAAAAGAAAAGAAAAGAAAAGAAAATGAAAATAAAATAAAAGAAAATAGACTTGGAGGAGGAAGTGGAGCGACATTAGATTCCACCCAGTTCATTACTCCATTGAACATATGGGTAGATGACGACCTCCACGAGGAAGAGGCTTTAGAAGGTAGGGGTGGAAAACCTCTTTATTCACCACCAATAGAAAATATGTCCAACTAGAGTACACCTACTATCCATATAGACTTAGAATCTAGTTCATAGGATGAGTCTTATATGGTTAGCACACCATCTCTTCTCATAGTAGATTCCCTTGAGGTGACACTTGAGCAGATAGCGGGCTCCAAATCAAAGCATGTATCCAAGTCTATATGTGAAATAGTTAGGCATCAGTAGGGAACCTTAGCTCTAACCCCACTTTTCTCTCAAAAAGCTATGGGTTTGGTAGTTAACGAAGCCCCTAAGTCATCCCCAGGTGTGAAGACTCAAAGGTTCTTTCTGGGAGCATCATCCTCAAGTCAAGAAGTTGATGTTGAACTTGAAGATGATTCATATAATGATTTGATAGAATTACCTTTTGATTGGTACTTGCTTGTGTTCATAATTTAGCAAAAGAAAGGTTAATCCCACATACTTGGTCAAAGCATAGTGAGACTACTTGAAAGAATATGGAAGAAAAAAAGCAAAGATCTCAATCAAGGCGGGACTAGATTTGATATAGTGGGTCAATCGATGATGATGATGATTCTTAGTCATCACAATCATTTGGAATCGATAGGTTCTTTTCAAATCACATTAACTCATATGAGGAGTTGTTTAGAAACTTTAGATGATCTGATTTTGAAGTCAAAGATGCACGAGTTCAAAAAAGAGATCAAGTCAACCATCGATGAGCTCAAGAAATCAACTTAAAACAAGAAGATTCCTACATTCATTCTTTGTTTAAGGACTGATTTGCATGGAGTTATGAAGAGATGCCTAGATTGGCTCTTATGTAGCGGTCCATAAACTAGCAATAGAGCCTACTGCTAACCTATCAAGCAAGCTCTAGATATGTGATTAGACATAGAAATAATATTCATTGAAGTCAAGAAACTAATCGATGTTGGCTTCATCAGGAAGAAAAATACCTAGTTAGCCAGATCATCTAGTTAAGAAAAGAATGGCCAAATTCACATGCGTCAATTTTAGGGATTTAAATAAGGCATGTCCAAAGATGAATTTCCACTACCAATCCAGGATGGTGGACATTTCTCATCTCATGTAGTCTTCTCTTTCATGGATGGCTCATCTAGATATAACCAAATAAAGATGGCTGAAGATGAAAAATACTATTTTTAGAACCCGATCAAATCTATTATTATAAGGTCCTTCACTTAAAATGCAGGTGCTACATACCTGGGCTATGACTTGAATCTTTTCATGAACTCATTCATCATCAAGTCAGTGCTATGTCGATGATCTTGGTCAAAGTAGAAAAGATCATCTTGACTTGAGAGTAGTTTTTGAATAGTTAAGACAATTTAACCTCAAAATGAACCCTGAAGTGTGCATTGAGTAAGGAAATTCCTTGGGTTTTTGTAGGGAATGAAATCAATCTAGAAGATCAAGGCGGAAATGCCACCCCTAAAGTTTAACTCAACTCGGATCATTCAAAGGGGTTGGCATATCTAAGATGCTTTATATCCAACTTATCGAGAAGATGTCGTCATTCTTAGCACTTGTCAAAAGATGCCAAGTTAAGTTATGTTAAGTGTGAGCATTCAAGACATCAAGCATTAACGATGATGTTGTCTATCAATCATCTGGGCAAGCCACTCATACTTTACACTGCTGTGTTAGATGACTCCCTTGGTGCTTTATTGTCCTACACCAATGATGAAAGAGAAGGAAAGTACAATCTACTACTTCAATTGTCATCTAATCCATATTGAGGCTAATTATCCACCCATTGAGAAGCTTTAATCTTTGTATCTCAAAAGCTACAGCACTACATGCTTCCTCATAAGGTGAACTTAATCTCTAGGATCAATCCACAATATCTCATGACACGTCGATGGTATCGATGGTTGGCATGGGACCATGATCCTCTCATAGTTTGACATTACCTTACCCCTCGTGAGGTGAAAGGACAAGTAGATTTCTTAGCAACACACACACTTCCTGCTAACTCTTCGCTTAGTGATGATCTCCCTGATGAACAAATCATAAACTTCGGGGATACTAGCATTCACCAGGAGATGTACTTTGATGTGTGACTTCTCTCAGGAGAAGAACCACAATCTACTATTCAGAAAGCGGGGTAGAATAGTTCTCTTAACTGGACGTGATGTGATGAGATTCTCATATCATCGTCCAATCCTTGCACCAATAATGAAAATATGAGGCTCTCGATTGGTTTAGAGTTATCCATTACTCTAAGCATCTAGAACATCAACATCTTAGGATTCTCAGTTATCAACCAAATCATTTGGTCTATAAGGTTATAAAGCCCAAGCTCCATCACTACCATAAGTACACCATGGAGTTGTTGGCCCAAATCTCGAGGTTACCATTTATAAGATTCCTCGAGGAGAGACATGCATAGCATATGCTTTAGCCAAACTAAATAAGTCCATATATTCCTTATTGATATTGAACTCATCAAAAGTACTCTCTTGAAGGGAGGTTCCATTGCCAAGAAGGATGAGGTTAGATTGAGGAAACCATTGGATTACCTAAATAAACTACCTCAGAGAAGTCCCAAGCCCATCAGATGAGAGAGCACTTTCCTATGCTCTTGTGGATGGTGTCTTATCGGCAATCTTTGATCATATGTGGTTATTTAGTAGACAAGCATAAGATCATGGCGAGGTACACTCAGATTATGAGCCAAACCAATCCGGTATGAAGATGCCAAGATCAAGAGACTAGGATACTAGCCATCGATGATCAAAGATTGCATGGATATGGCTAGGCGTGCCACCAATGTCAAATACATTGTGGTCTACCAACCAACATTCTACATTCTACATTGGCCTCATGGCCATTCAAGTGTTGGGGTACCGACATAGTGGTTCCAATTGATCCTCTCTCTTACAAGAGTCATCAATTCATCTTAGGTCCTATTGACTAATTTTCCAAATAGGTGAAGGCGATTCTACTTAGAGAGGTCATAACTCAGCATGTGCTCTAGGTTTTTACTAACCATATCGTATATAGGTCTGGAGTGCCTCGATAAATTATATATGATAATGGTACTCATTCAAAAGAACTAAGATCAATAACTTTGCCTAGAGACATAGTTTGGATTGGAGATATTCTACCATCAACTACATGAAGGAAAATGGCTTAGCAGAAGCCTTCAACAAAACTATCATCCAAATAATGAATAAGATACTCGACAATAAGCAATAGTATGGCTTAGTTGAAGCCTTGTGGGCCTACACCACATATAGAACTCAACTCATCTACTCCTTTCTCCTTAGTGTATGGGTCAAGCCATTCTACCATTAAGTCCAACTCCCATCACTAAGGATAATGGGTAGCAGATCATAATAAAGCAAAATGCCAATAGTTAGAAGAGCTCGAATTTTGAGGAGAGCGCTGCGATGCCAAAACCTCAAGTTGTACAAAGCTAAAATGATTCAAGCTCACAACAAGTTGGTCTGTCCTAGAGTTTTTCAAGTAGGAGAGCTTATTTTAGTTCTAAGGAGACCGATTGTTGCCCATCATAAGATGGGAGGCAAGTTTGAACCCACTTGGGAAGGCCCTTTTTCCATAGAGAAGGCTTACCAAGGAGGATCTTATCGACTTATTAATCATAAGGAGAGTATGCTTCCAATCAATGGGCTCTACTTAAAGAAATATTATAAATCATGTTTGAAAATAATTATCATCAATGAAAATTCCATTTTGAATTCAATCTCTTCCATGTTGAAAGTATTCTTGTTTGTGAATCCCATGATGTGTTTAGGGTAGGTGTAAGGAACCAGTGACATCATCCTTCATCGACATAACAACACAAACTACACACAAACACATAAAAAAACTCAAATATTTTGTCTCGGGCAACTTCGAGTTAGGATAACACCCCTAGTGACACTCACTCAGTAGCTCTAGGTTGGGCGACATGCTACCCTAGTGTGTCACCCCTTCTTCTTACTTTGGAGGATGTAAGTCTACACTATGTTTCCTTCCTTGGCCACTGCATGATGAGCACCTTGTTAGTTTGGTAGGCCTTACTACTTGTGCTACCTCATGTTGGCTTTATTTAAGAGGATGTGAGTCTACTATGCTTTCTTCTTGGATTAGCCTTCATGCCTTGTGAGGGTTATATTTGAGGTTTAGGATAAGTCCCCTAGCTCCTTCCTCTCTACTTCAAGTCTGTCTAGTCCTTCCTCGGGCTTAGCAGTCTAGGTCGGATAATATCATGATAGCTATCGATGATCAATTACTTGGAAAGTTGTAAGCCTACATGCTTTCTTTCAGATTGATCATTACATGGCACCTTAGGTTGGTTGGTTCTCACTATCTTGTGGATACACCACTCATCTTGATGATACACCTTAGGTTGGTTGGTTCGCACCTTAGGATACCACTCATGGCGGATGTAAGTCTACTACACTTTCTCCTTGAGTTGGCCACATATAGCTTTCTTTTAGGGCTCAGGATAATGCCCCTAGTACCTCCCTTGTGGCTATATTTGGATCACATCCTTTGTGACCCCATTTAGACACTACACTATTAGATTGGATAGTTCCCTAGTAACCACCCTAGTTGGAGAATCCATCTGTGGATGTGCGATTCTCCCTTGGTCTAATAAATTTGAGATAGGTCAAGGTGACATAGCCCCCTTAGTGGTCCCTGCACACCAAGGTCCATGAAATATAAATAAAATATATATTCACTATGGATTAGGAGGACACCCTAGGTACCTTTTCCCAAGCAAGCATCCTATCTTTAGGGCAGTGTCAACAAAACTACCTATACGAATCTTCTGACTACTCTTGAGTTGATATAAGTCCCAGCATTCACTTCAGTCTTAGTTGATTTATTTTGCTACCATAGTCACCTCAGTTGTTCCTTACTTTAGAAGATGTAAGTCTGCTTCTTCTTCTAGCATAGTCATTGCACATAAGGCAACACCTTAGTTGGCTAGCTCTACCCCATGGCTAGTAGACTATCCATTTGGATTTGTAAATAGATATAAGAGTTCGATATAGCCCCTTCTTAGTGGGTCCATCGCATATCGACATGGTCCATAAATTATATCTATCAAATTTGACTGAGCTCACATCCCTAGTGGATATGCCCTATATTCAAAATCAAACTAAACCAAACAAATCATATTAAATCACATGAAATTTAGATAAAATAAATCCTGACTACTTTTAAGTTGACATAAGTCCCAAATGACATTCACTTAGTAGTCGCCAGGTCAGGTTCAATTTGTTGTGCATGTGACGTCACCCAGGTTGTTCCTCTTTGGAAGATGTAAGTCTTAGCCTTCTTCTAGCACAATCATTGCACAGAAGGCAACCCCTTAGGTTGGCTAGCTACCCACAGTAGACTATCCTTTGGATTTGTAAACAGTAGGTCAAGGCGATATAGCCCTTCTTTAATGGGTCCATCACCCAGAGGTCCATTAACTCAGTTAAATTAAACCAATTTAATTTTGGTGGAGTTAAATCACACCCTTCTCCCCTGTGGAGCCCCAAATCATTTATAAACAAGTCAAACAAACAAATGAAATTCAAAACCAACCTCCCAGTGGATCCAAATTAAATAAGCTCTCCTAGTAGAGTCTAAATCAAAGAAATCCAACCAAACTCTTATTCTAGTGGATACATCCCCAAACAAATCTATGAAATCAAACTCAAATCCCAATATCTAGCGGATAGCCCAAACCAGCTTCACTAGTGGAAGGTTCTTATACCCGATCCCTAGCAGACTCGAGCCCATATCTCTAGCAGATATGCCTCCACATCAATTAAAATAAAATAATTAAAGTTGATTTGATCTTAATCCCGGATTATAGATTCTTATCCGGATCTTCTTTCCAAATCATATAATCAAATCAAATTCAAACCTTATCCCCAACAATTTTTCTTCTTCTATGCCTCGACATAGACCCTCACATGTCATGTCCAATGCATGTGATCCCTAGGATCTCCCTCCATGTCCTTGACATGGAATTCTCATCAAATCTTATTTCTTCTCTTATGCACACCTTTAATACTTCAACCAAAAGCCTAACAATGTATTCATTCAAATTACATCATCTTAACATTGTAATCAACATTTTATGATTTGTGATGGTGCAAGCTCAAACTAACTATACAATATCATGCTAAACATATTATAGTGTGAATTAACACACTATATTATATTATAATATATGATGTTATTATAATTTGTTATAATATAATATATTGTCTAACATTACACCTCATTAGAATCACTTAAAAGGAACAAATAACAAAATTTTCTCAAAATATGAATAATGTTCATTTTGGATGTAAAATGTTATTTTTCTTAGAAATGGTACAAAATAGCATAATTTTGGTGTTGCTTCTTGGTGTGTGCCATGAATTTGGCCAAATTCTTCCATCTCAACCTTCAAATTAACATTTTTTTATGTTTGACCCAATGTATTATAACAAAAGTAAAACATACTAAAATGTATACAATAACATTTAGTAACACACCACCATTCATATATATGTGAAGTTATATTGTTATGTACATTATATTTTAATATGCTTTCATATAATATATTATCTTACATTACACCTTAAAATGAATCACTTTAAGCAAAAAAATTTATAAAATTTGGTTGAAAAATGAACATTTATTTTGGATGCAAAATTCCATTCTTTTGATTAAATGACACACCATAGCATAATGTTCCTAAAGCTTACCTTAAATTTGGCCAAATCCCATCATCTCGACCTATAAATCAAATTTTTATGAATTATATTAGTACAAACTCTACTACATCATACTATAACAAACTAAAATATGCTAAACAATTAGTAATACACAATGGTATGCTATAATGCATGATGCTACACTATGTTATGGCATCTATATTATAATACACTATAACATATTATATTATATTATATTATATTATATTGCATATCATCACAAGGGATTGCTTAAGATAAAATCATAAAATTAGTCTAAATAATAAAAACTATATATTTTAGTCATATCACTTACATATTTTAAATTGAATAATATATATGATGCCATGCTCTACCTATTATGAATTTGGCCAAATTCCACCATTTTAAAGTCTAAATCAATATTTTATAAATAATGCTAGTGTAGGCTTTTGCATGATTGTAAATACTAAAAAAAAATTTAAAATGTTAAGAATAATATATTATGATATATGATGTTATACTATGCTACAACATATAATATTTATTTTGAACATAAAATCTTACTTTTTTTACTACAAGTGTGCACCAACTACAACCTAATTCCCACTTAAAATTTAACAAATTTCATCATGAGATTTATTAAATCAATATTTTTGTGATTTATATTAATATAGACTATAGGACACAATACCATAATATATTAAAACATTTCAAAACATCTTATAACATCCAAAACACATACATGCTCAAATATATGATGCTATACTATAATATATTATATTATAATATGATTTAGGGTTAGGGTTTAATTCAAATCTCTAATAGTCAAGGAAAGTCTCTTGAAGACATTTTGTTTAGCTACCATAACTATGTTAGGATTAGGTCATTCTTTAGATATACTCTAATGACATATTTATTCAAGGTTTAGGGTTTAGGGTTAGTTTAAAGTTTAGAGTTTAGGGTTAGTTTAGGGTTTAGGGTTTAGTGTTAGTTTAGGGATTAGGGTTTAGGGTTTAGGGTTTGGGGTTTAGGGTTGTAGGTTTTAGGGTTTGTGGTTTAGAGTTTAAGGTTGTAGGTTTTAGGGTTTAGAGTTTATGGTTTTAGGGTTTAGGATTTAGGGTTTAGGATTTAGGGTTTTAGGGTTTAAGGTTTAGGGTTTAGGTTTTAGGTTTAGGGTTTAAGTTTTTGTTTAGGGTTTAGGGTTTAGCATTTAAGGTTTCTTTTTAATAGAGAACAAATTTAGATTCAACATTTCTTTTATTTTATTTCATCAACCAAGTAGCACGTTAAGTTTTCTAGGGCACAAGCGATGAAATAGATAAAAAATGAACACCCATAGAGAAAATCAAAAACCCTAGATAAGTAGAGTTATCTTTATTGTATAGATAATTCCATAAGTAATGATCGGTTCTTATTTCTCTTCTCCCACTACCCTCTCAGTAGCGGGATCCATCATATCCATCTCTCCCTCCACCACCACCATGACTCTAACCTTGTCCTCCTCCTTCATAACCACCACTACTCCAATCACCACCTCCATATCCACCTCAGATACTCCACCCATGTGATAAGCTCCACCTTCCTCCACCTAGATTTAGACTAATTTGCTGTATGTTCAGGTTTGCCCATTCTTAGGGTTTAGGGTTTAGGTTTTAGGTTGGTTTAGGTTTAGGGTTTAGGGTTTAGGTTTTAGGGTTTAGGGTTTAGGATTTTAGGTTTTAGGGTTTAGGGTTTTAGGATTTAAAGTTTAGGGTTCAGAGTTTAGTGTTTAGGGTTTATGGTTTTGAGTTTTAGGGCTTAAGGTTTAGGGTTTAGGGTTGTAGGTTTCAAGTTGTAGGTTTAGGGTTGTAGGTTTAGGTTTTAGGGTTTAAGGTTATTTTTATGATTTAGGGTTTAGTGTTTTTTTTCTTAAATTAAGTAAATCGGTAGGTCTAGGTTTATTTAGTTTATTTTTATTTATTTGAGTTTATTTTATTTTTTATTTAGGTTTAATTTAGTTTAGTTTATTTATTTTATTTATTTTACTTTATTTTATTTAGTTTATTTTTAGGTTTAGGTTTATTTTTAGTTAGTTTATTTTTTATTTTATTTTTATGGTTTAGGTTTTATTTTTTATTTTTAGGTTTAGGTTTAGGTTTTATTTTATTTTTTAGGTTTAGGTTTTAGGTTTTTATTTTAGGTTTATTTTGAGGTTTTATTTTTTAGTTTAGGTTTAAGTTTATTTTTAGTTTATTTTATTTTATTTAGTTTAGGTTACGGTTTAGGTTTAGGTTTAAGATTTATTTATTTTTGTTTAATTTATTTTAGTTTAGGTTTAGGTTTATTTTAGTTTATTTATTTTATTTTTATTTTAGGTTTAGGTTGTTTTTTAGTTTAGGGTTCAGGTTGATTTTTTTTTATTTTTTGGTTTATTTTTAGGTTTAAGTTTTTATTTATCTTTTATTTTATTTGTATTTTATTTTTTAGTTTAGTTATTTTTTATTTTTTTAGTTGGGATTTTATTTTTTATTTAATTTTTTTTTGGTTTAGGTTTAGGTTTTAGTTTTATGTTCTTATTTTATTTTATTTTTTTATTTTATTTTGGTTTAGGTTTTTTTATTTATTTTATTTTTTTAGTTTTATTTTTTTATTTATGTTTAGGTTTTAGCTTTTAGGTTTATTTTAGGTTAGTTTAGGGTTTAGGTTTTATGGTTTAGGGTTTAGGGTTTAGGGTATGGGGTTTAGGGTTCAGGGTTTAGGTTTTTGGTTTAGGGTTTAAGTTATAGTTTAGGGTTTAGGGTTTAAAGTTTTTTTTAATAGAGAATAAATTTAGATTCAACATTTCTTCTTTTTGATTTCAGGAACCAAGTATCACCTAAAGTTTTCTAAGTCAAAAGCGATGAAATAAATAAAATTGAGCACTCATAGAAAATCAAAAATATAGATATGTAGAACTATCTCTACTGAAGGACAGTTTGATAAGCGGTTGGTGGGTTCTTGATTTATCCAGTTCCCATCAGAACCACCACCACAGCTGTAACCTCCATCCCTCCTGCTGCCTCCTTAACCATCACTGCTCAGACCACCACCTCCATATCCACAAGCACCTCCAGATCCCCCACCATCACAGTGATAATTGCCGCCTCCACCTTTGCCTCCACCGCTAGATCTAGATTGAGCCTACTTGACATTGATGTCTTGTCATCAAGGTTTTGCCCATTATTAGGGTTTAGGGTTTAAGAATTTTTTTATAATAGAGGGCAAATTCAGATTTAACATTTCTTCTTTTCGATTTCATCAGCCAAGTAGCACCTCAAGTTTTCTGAGAAATAAGTGATGAAATAGATAAAAACTTAGCACCCATAGAGCAAATCAAAAACCCTAGATAAGTAGAACCATCTCTACTGTGAAGACATAGTTCCATAATCGGTCGGATGTTCTTTAATTTCTTGATTCCCATAGAACCATCTCAGTAAGGATTAACCATCATATCCCGATCTCTTCCACCACCACCATTTGTAACCTCCATTGCTTCTCCCACCTCCATAACCACCACTATTCTGACCACCACCTCCATATCCACCAGCACCACCAGATACCCCACCACCACTATGATAATCTCTACCTCTGCCCTTGCCTCCTATGGTAGATCTAGACTAAGCCTAGTTGACGGTGATGTTTGTGCGTCAAGGTTTTGCCTATTCTTGGGGTTTAGGGTTAGTTTCATGTTTAGGGTTTGGGGTTTAGGGTTGAGGGTTGTAGGTTTTAAGGTTTAGAGTTTAGGGTTTAGTGTATAGGGTTTTCTGGTTTAAGGTTTAGTGTTTAGGGTTTAGGGTTTTAGAGTTTAGGGTTTTAGGGTTTTAGGGTTTAGGGTTTACGGTTGTAGGTTTAGGGTTGTAGGTTTTAGGGTTAGTTTTAGGGTTTAGGGTTTAGGGTTTAGGATTTAGTGTTTAGAATTTTTCTTTAAAATTAAGTAAACTGATAGGTTTAGATTTATTTACATTTTTTCTATTTATTTGAGTTTATTTTAATTTTAATTTTTTTAGGTTTATTTTTAATGTTTATTTATTTATTTATTTTATGTTTATTTATTTCAGTGTAGGTTTTTTATTTAGTTTATTTTTTAGGTTTAGGTTTATTTTTAGTTAGTTTTATTTTATTTTATTTTAGGTTTAGGTTTTATTTTTTTATTTTAGGTTTAGGTTTAGGTTTTATTTTATTTTTTTTTTTTAGGTTTAGGTTTTAGGTTTTATTTTAGGTTTATTTTATTTTATTTTAGTTTAGGTTTAAGTTTATTTTAGTTTATTTTCTTTTATTTAGTTTAGGTTAGGTTTAGGTTTAGGCTTTATTTATTTATTTTTAATTTATTTTAGTTTAGGTTAAGGTTTATTTTAGTTTATTTATTTTATTTTTTTTTATTTTAGGTTTAGGTTTTTTTTAGTTTAGGTTAGGTTATTTTTTTTATTTTTTGGTTTATTTTTTTAGGTTTAAGTTTTATTTATCTTTTATTTTATTTTATTTTATTTTTAGTTTAGTTAGGTATTTTTTTATTATATTTTAGTTATTTTTTATTTTTTTATTTAATTTTTTTTTTTTGGTTTAGGTTTAGGTTTTAGTTTATGTTTTATTTTATTTTATTTTTTATTTATTTTGGTTTAGGTTTTTATTTATTTTATTTTTTAGTTTTATTTATTTATGTTTAGGTTTTAGCTTTTTTAGGGTTTAGGTTTAGGGTTAGTTTAGTTTAGGTTTTATGGTTTTAGGGTTTAGTTTAGGGTATGGGGTTTAGGGTTTGGGTTTAGGTTTTGGTTTAGGTTTAAGTTTATAGTTTAGGGTTTAGGGTTTAAGTTTTTTTAATAGAATAAATTTAGATTCAACATTTCTTCTTTTGATTTCATGAACCAAGTATCACCTAGTTTTTAAGTCAAAGCGATGAAATAAATAAAATGAGCACTCATAGAAAATCAAAACCATAGATATGTAGAACTATCTCTACTAAGGACAGTTTGATAAGAAGCGATTATGGTTCTTATTTATCCAGTTCCATCGAACCACCACCACATTTGTAACCTCCATCCCTCCTCACTCCTTATTTAGACCACCACCTCCATATCCACAAGCACCTCAGATCCCCACCACGGTATAATTGCCGCCTCCACCTTTGCCTCCACGCTAGATCTAGATTGCTGACTGATGTCTTAGGTTTTCCCATTATTAGGTTTAGGGTTTAGTTTTTTTTTTATAATAGAGGCAAATTCAGATTTAACATTTCTTCTTTTATTTCATCCCAAGTAGCACCTCAAGTTTTTTAAGAAATAAGTGATGAAATAGATAAAAACTTAGCATAGAGAAATCAACCCTAGATAAGTAGAACCATCTCTTGTAGACTAGTTCCATAATGGTCGGATCATTCTTTTTCTTGATTATCAACCACCCCATTTAGCGGATTAACCATCATATCCCGATCTCTCCCTCCACCACCAGGTTGTAACCTCCATTGCTTCTCCCACCTCCATAACCACCACTATTAGACCACCACCTCCATAGGATCCCACCATTATGTTTATTTTTTTAGGTAGATAGTTTAGGTGATGTTTTGTGAGGTTTTATTCTTGGGGTTTAGGGTTAGTTTCATGTTTAGGGTTTGGGGTTTATTAGGTTGTAGGTTTTAGGTTTAGAGTTTAGTTTAGTGTATAGGGTTTGGTTTAAGGTTTAGTGTTTAGGGTTTAGGGTTTTTTAGAGTTTAGGGTTTTAGGGTTTTAGGGTTTAGGGTTTATTTAGGTTTAGGGTTGTAGGTTTTAGGGTTAGTTTAGGGTTTAGGGTTTAGGGTTTAGGATTTAGTTTTTTAAAATTTAGTAAAGTTTAGATTTACATTTTTTTATTTATTTGAGTTTATTTTATTTTAATTTTTTTTAGGTTTATTTTTTTTAATGTTTATTTATTTTAGTTAGGTTTTTTTATTTTAGTTTAATTTTGGTTTAATTTTTAGTTGAGTTTTATTTTATTTTATTTTAGGTTTGGTTTATTTTTATTTTTAAGTTTAGGTTTAGGTTTTATTTTATTTTTAGGTTTAGGTTTTAGGTTTTATTTTTTGGTTTATTTTTTATTATTTTTAGTTCAAGTTTAGGTTTATTTTATTTTATTTAGTTTAGGTTTAGGTTTAGGTTTAGTTCATTTGCTTAGGTTTAATTTTTTATTTTAGTTTAGGTTTAGGTTTATTTTAATTTGTTTATTTTATTTATTTTAGGTTTAGCTTTATTTTTTTAGTTTATGATTTAGGTTTTATTTTTTATTTATTTTCATTATTATTTTTAAGTTTATTTTTTAGTTTTAGGTTTTAATTTAGTTTTATTTTATTTTATTAGGTTTATTTTTTTTTAATTTATTTAGTTTTAATTTTTTATTTAATTTAGGTTTTATTTTTTATTTTATTTTTTTTATTTTTTAGGTTTAGGTTTAGGTTTAAGTTTTAGTTTATGTTTATTTTTTATTTTATTTTTTTATTTAATTTTGGTTTAGATATATTTAGTTATTTTATTTTTAAGTTTTATTTAGTTTAGGTTTAGGTTTTTAGCTTTTTAGGGTTTAAAGTTTAGGGTTAGTTTAGGGTTTAAGGTTTAGGATTAGTTTAAGGTTTAGGGTTTAAGGTTTTGAGTTTAGGGTTTAGGGTTTAGGGTTTAAGGTTTAGCTTTTAGGTTTAGGGTTTAAGTTTTAGTTTAGGGTTTAGGGTTCAAGCATTTTTTTAACAAAGAACAAGTTCAGATTCAACATTTGTTCTTTTCAATTTCATGAACCACGTAGCACCCCAAGTTCTCTATGACCCAAGCGACGACATAGATAAAAATTGTGCACCCATAGAGCAAATCAAAAACCCTAGATTTTCTCCACTTCCCATTAGAACCACCCCGACCTCTCAAGTAGCAGGATCCACCATCGTATCCTCGATCTCTTCTTCCACTGCCACCATAGCTATAACATCCATCACTCCGTCACCTCCATAACCACCCGCTCTTACCACCACCTCCATATCCACAGTTCTAGATCCCCCACCACTGATAATGGTTAGCCTTCCTTTATCACTAATCCTAGTTTACGGTGATGTTCTTGCCATCAAGGTTCAACCTATTCTTAGAGTTTAGGTTTAGGTTTAGGTTTATTAGGTTTTAGGGTTAAGGTTTATTTTTTAATTTATATAGTTAATTTAGGTTTAGATTTTGGGTTTGGTGTTTAGTGTTTGGGGTTATGGTTTAGGGTTTAGGGTTTAGGATTAGGGTTTAGGGTTTAGGGTTTAGGGATTAGGGATTAGGGTTTAGGGGTCAAGGTTTTAGGGTTTATGCTTTTAGGGTTTAGGGTTTAGAGTTTACGGTTTAGGGTTTAAGGTTGTAAGTTTAGGGTTGTAGGTTCATAGTTTAAGGTTTAGGGTTTAGGATTTAGGGTTTAAGGTTTTTTATAACTAAGTAAACTAGTAGATTTAAGTTTATTTAGTATATTTAGTTTATTTTTTATTTATTTTAGTTTATTTTATTTTTTATTTTGATTTAAGTTTATTTTTTTTTTTTATTTAGTTTAGTTTATTTATTTTAGGTTTATTTATTTTAGTTTAGGTTTATATTTATTTATGTTTTAGGTTTAGGTTTAGGTTTAGGTTTATTTATTTTTTATTTATTTATATTTTATTTTTTTTTTAGGTTTATTTTTATTTTTTTATTTTAGGTTTATGTTTAGGTTTTAGATTTTTATTTTAGGTTTATTTTAAGTTTATTTTTTTTAGTTTTGTTTAGTATATTTTAGTTTATTTTATTTTATTTAGTTAAGTTTATTTTAGGTTTAGGTTTAGGTTTTATTTTAGTTTAGTTTATTTTAGTTTAGGTTTAGGTTTATTTTATTTTTTATTTTAGGTTTAGTTTTTTTATTTTAGTTTATTAGGTTTTATTTTTTATTTATGTTTATGTTTTATTTTTAGTTTATTTTTTAGGTTTAAGTTTTTATTTTATTTTATTTAGGTTTATTTATTTTTTATTTAAGTTTAGTTTTATTTTATTTAGGTTTTATTTTTAATTTAGTTTAGGTTTTTATTTATTTTATTTTAATTTAGTTTTTTTCTTTTTAGGTTTAGTTTTAGGTTTTGGTTTAGGTTTTATTTTATGTTTTTATTTTATTTTATTTTTTTATTTTGGTTTAGTATTTTTTATTTATTTTCTTTTTAGGTTTTATTTTGCTTAGGTTTAGGTTATTAGGTTTTTAGGGTTTAGGGTTTAGGGATAATTTAGGGTTTAAGGTTTAGGGTTTTGTGTTTGGGGTTTAGGGTTTAGGGTTTAGGGTTAGGGTTTTTTAGTTTAGGTTTAGGGTTTAGGTTTTAGTTAGGTTTAGTTTAGGTTTATTTTAGTTTATTATTAAATTTATTTAGTTTAGGTTTAGAGTTTAGGTTTAGGGTTTAGGTTAGTTTTAGGTTAGGGTTTAGGTTTAGTTAGGGTTTAGGGTTTAGTTTAGGATTTGGTTTTATTACTTTAGTTTAGTGTTTAGGTTAGGAGTTTAGGGTATTTAGGGTTTAGTTTATAGTTTAGGTTTATTTAGGTTTAGGGTTTAGGTTTAGGTAAGGTTATTTGGATTAGGGTTTATAGTTCAAGGTTTAGGTTAGTTTTAGTTTAGAGTTTAGGTTTTTTAGTTTAGTTTAGGTTAGTTTAGGATTTAGTTTATTTTTTAGGTTTAGGTATAGGTTTTAGGGTTTATTTTAGGTTTAGGGTTTAGGGTTATTTTAGTGTTTAGGTTTAGGGTTTAGGGTTTAGGGTTTAGGTTTAAGATTTAGGTTTGTGGTTTAGGTTTAGGTTTAGGTTTAGTTTAGATTTAGGTTGAGGTTTAGGGTTTATTTTATTTTTTTTTCTAAATTAAATAAACCAATAGGTTTAGGTTTATTTAGTTCATTTTTAATTATCTTAGTTTATTTTATTTTTTATTTTTATTTGGTTTTTTATTTAATTTATTTTAAGTTTATTTATTTTAGTTTAGTTTTATTTTATTTTTTTTAGGTTTAGGTTTTGGTTTTATTTTAGGTTTATTAGGTTTTATTTTTTAGTTTAGGATTAGGTTTATTTTTAGTTATTTTATTTTATTTTTGTTTAGGCTTAGGTTTAGCTTTATTTATTTTAGTTTAGGTTTAGGTTTATTTTATTTTGTTTATTTTAGGTTTAGGTTTTTTTGTTTATTTTATTTTGGTTTAGGTTTATTTTTTTATTTATTTTTAGTTGTATGTTTTTTTATTTAGTTTTATTTTACTTATTTTAGATTTATTTTATTTTATTTTATGTTTAGTTTTTTATTTATTTAGGTTTTAATTTTTAGATTTATTTTATTTTTTAGTTTTGTTTAGGTTTTTATTTATTTTATTTTTTATTTTATTTTATTTTTAGGTTTAGGTTTAGGTTTTAGTTTAGATTTTTATTTTATTTAATTTTTTGATTTAATTTAGGTTTAAGTTTCTTTATTTAATTTATTTTTAGGTTTTATTTAGTTTATGTTTAGGTTTTTTAGATTTTTAGTGTTTAGGATTTAGGGTTTAGGGTTTAGGGTTTAGGATTTAGGGTCTGAGGTTGTAGGTTTGTGGGTTTTAGGTTTAGGGTTTATGGTTTAGCGTTTAGGGTTCTAGGGTTTATAGTTTAGGTTTACAGTTTAGGGTTTTGGGTTTACAGTTTCAGGGTTTCGGTTTTAGGGTTTAGGGTTAGTTTTATGGTTTAGGGTTTTAGGTTTGGGTTTTTTTAAATTAAGTAAACTAGTAGATTTAGGTTTATTTAGTTTATTTTTTTTTTTTTTAATTTTATTTTAATTTATTTATTTTTTATTTTTATTTAGTTTTATTTTTTATTTTTATTTTATTTAGTTTAGTTTATTTATTTTTGGTTTATTTATTTTAGTTGAGGTTTTTTATTTTAGTTTATTTTTAAGTTGAGGTTTAGGTTTATTGTTTAGTTTAGTTTTATTTTTATTTTATTTTTCAGGTTTAGGTTTTATTTTTGATTTTTAGATTTAAGTTTAGGTTTTTATTTAATTTTTTAGGTTTAGGTTTTAGAATTTTAATTTACGTTTATTTTTAGGATTTATTTTTTAGTTTAGGTTTATTTTTAATTTAATTTATTTTATTTAGTTTAGGTTTAAGTTTAGGTTTAGGTTTAGGTTTTATTTATTTTAGTTTAGTTTATTTTAGTTTAGGTTTAGGTTTATTTTATTTTTATTTTAGGTTTAGGTTTTTGCTTTTAGTTTAGGGTTTAGGTTTTATTTTTTATTTATTTTTAGGTTTTATTTTATGGTTTATTTTTTAGGTTTAAGATTTTATTTATTTTTTATTTTATTTTATTTTAGGTTTATTTTTGTTTTATTTTAGGTTTAGTTTTTATTTTATTTAGGTTTTTTATTTTTTAGTTTAGTTTAGGTTTTTATTTTATTTTAGTTTAGTTTTATTTTTTAGTTTTAAGTTTGGGTTTAGGTTTAGTTTAGTTATTTTATTTTGTATTTAGTTTTTTTGTTTATTTTATTTTTAGGTTTTATTTAGTTTATGTTTAGGTTTTTAGGTTTTTAGGGTTTAAGGTTAATTTAGGGTTTAGGGTTTATGGTTTAGGGTTTTGGGTTTAGGGTTTAGTGTTTAGGTTTTAGGATTTAGAGTTTTAAGGTTTAGGGTTTTTAGGGTTTAGGGTTTAGGGTTTAGGTTTTAGGTTTAGGGTTCAAGTTTTGGTTTGCTATTTAGGGTTTTTAGTTTTTTTTTAAGAGAGAAAAAATTAAGATTCAACATTTCATCTTTTTTATTTTATGAACCAAGTAACACACCAAGTTTTCTAAGACATAGGTGATGACATATATAAAAAATGGGCACGCATAGAGCAAATTAAAAACTCTAAATAACTAGAACCGTCTCACTGACATAGCTCCATTAGTCATTTCTTATTTCTCCAGTTCCATCAGAACCACCCCAACCTCTCAGTAGCATGATCCACCATCATATCCATGATCTCTCCTCCGCCACCATGGCTATAACCTTATCTCCTCACCATAACCATTGCTCATCCACCTCCATATCCACCAACACCTCTAGATCCCCCACCTCCACTGTGATAGTTGTTGCCTCCGCCATCACCTCCACTACCAAATCTATACTAAGCTTGGTTGACGGTGATGTTCCTGTCATAAAGGTTGTGCCCACACTTAGGGTTTAGGTTTAGGTTTAGGTTTACTAGGTTTTAAGGTTTAGGTTTATTTTTTAATTTATTTAGTTACTTTAGGTTTAGGTGTAGGTTTTGGGGTTTAGGGTTTAGGATTTAGGGTTTAGGGTTAGGGTTTAGGATTTATACTTTACGATTTATGGTTTAGGGTTTAGGGTTTTAGGGTATTTTCTTTTAGGGTTTAGGGTTTGGGGTATTTTAGAGTGTAGGGTTTAGGATTTAGGATTTAGGGTTGTTGGTTTAGGGTTGTAGGTTAAGGGTTTAGGGTTTAAGGTTTAGGGTTTTTAGGGTTTAGGGTTTAGGTTTTAGGGTTTAATTTTTAGGTTTAGAGTTTAGGTTTTAGTTTATGGTTTAGGGTTTTTGGTTTTATTTTTTGACAGAGAACAAATTCAGATTGAACATTTCTTCTTTTTAATTTTATCAACCAAGTAACACACGAAGTTTTCTAAAACACAAGCGACAACATAGATAAAAAATGAGCACCCATGGAGAAAATCAAAAACACTTGATAACTAGAACCATCCCTACTATAAAGACATTTCTATAAGCAGCAGATTAGATCAGCCATTCTTCAGTTTCTCCAATTCCCATCAGAGCCAACCTGGCCTCTCTGGTAGCAAGGTCCACCTACATATCCACGATCACTCTCTCTGCCACCACCATGGCTATAACATCCATCGCTCCTCCCACCTCCATAACCACCACTGCTCCAACCACTACCTCCATATCCATCAGCACCTCCATATCCCACACCACCACTGTGATAATCGCCACCTCCACGATCACCTCCACTGCCAGATCTAGACTTAGCCTGGTTGATGGCGATGTTCTTGCCATCAAGGTTGTGCCATTCTTAAGGTTTAAGTTTTTTTTAGGGAAAGTTAGAATTTTATTACAATAAAAATAAATGATGCAATGTCATTAAAAGGGGTAAAGCTCAAATTTCTACTGCTCACAGAGCTACAAGAGACCTAAAGAGCTAAATTCCCATCTAAGTATAATGGAAAAATCAAAATAAAAGAGCATAAGCAAATGAGAAAACACATAAGAAGGACTAGTCAACAGTAGCTCATGATCCATTTGAGAAGGCAAGATAAGAAAGCTCCATATCAACAGTACTTGGGTTGGCTGAGTAAAGATCATTCCATCTGTGAGGTTCCAACCTACAAAAGAAATCTACAAAACAATACAAAGGCAATGGTCATAGCTCAAAGAAAAAAGTTAAAGTAAACAATTTAGAAAGTGCTGAGAAAGAGAAGGCTTCAGCTCAGTGAAGATCATCTAAAGGGGCAACAATACATATGAGCATCCAAACATCATGAGAAGGGTTACAATCATATGCATGCTACCAACTAGAGAGAAGATATGGGGAAACATCAAGGCCATCATAGCTAGCATACCTGATGTAAGCCATCATACAAGGAAAAATAGTCCAATAGTGATCCAGTTCTTGCACCAAAAAAAATAGTGAAAAATAGCCAGACAATGACCAACCAAAACCAGGACCAACAACACATAAACATCCCAAAGTTATGGGTTAGTGGTGAGAAGAACCCACTACTATACCTATAGCACTAGCAATCCAAATCCAAGGGCAAAACCTACACCCAAATAGCAAATTATTAGAAGATAAGTAACAACAAAGAGAGAAAAGCCATAGCATAGAGAGACCAAGAGGGCATCCATAAATTACCATCAAAACCACCACCAAGGCAGGAAAAAGGAGAGCAAATCCACCATCACCAACCAAGTGGCAAATATCAAGAAACACGAAGAGCCAACTAAACTAAAGAGAGTCAATACTAATAGCCAACATAAAGCCTAAAACACCAAGCCATGACATAAGCATCCAAGGTAAGACAACAACCACAAAAAACACCTCAAGCAGCCAACCTCCAATAACAAGTCCTAAAATAAACCAAAAAAAATGACAAGAGCTCATATCATCCACCAACAAAATAACTACTAAAACAACCCAGGCCAGTAACCAATAGGATGAGTGCAAGAGAAGTCAGAGCAGCAGGAAAATTGATACCCAAACTAAGAAGAAAAACAAAGGAAAAAATAGCTACACCCAAGAGAGGATAACCAACCCAGGAGCAGACTAGAAACCCAACCAAAAGAACCCAACCAAAAGCACCTAAACCAACCATCAAACACAACCAACACATCCACCAAACAAACCAACCCAACCAAAATAATAGCAACCTAACAAAAAACCAACCGGTAAATACAGAGATCAAAATAAGGAAATAAATAACATTAGGCAAAGCCACAACCCACTTGGAGATCTTCAAAATAAACAAGAAATAAAATGGTAGTCACCCAGCCAATTTAAAAAAGGCCAAAGAGGACCACCCAACCACAAGCAGCAAAATTTTAAAGAAAGGAATAAGTCCAGAGGCAAACAAAACCCCTTCCAAATCCCAAAGAGTAGACAATCACTACAAAGGAGAAAATAGGGAGACAACAACCACATAACAGCTAACTCCAATTGACAAGGCAGATGGAATCAATTAGCAGAAACCTCCAAGCCAAACTAGGAAAGGAGAACAACAACCACAAAAAAACCCATAACTAAGCCAAGCCATAAAAGGCCAACAACAGCCATGAAAATATAACCACCCAAAATAATTAGGCAGATGAAAGAAACAAATAGCAGCAATTAGCATAACCAACCATAGCATCTACAAATCCAATTCAAAAAAAGCCACAACTAGCCAAAATCAGAGGCAAACCCAACATTCATTTGGTAAAATGGTAGGCCAAAATCTGGCGCAAGCATAACCCAATAGAAGACACAAAGCATGAGCCAAATAAAGAAAACCACTAGGCTCAGAGGATAGGGAAACCAAATAAAACTAGCACAACTATGACCCAAAAAAAGGTCAGGTAAGTACAGAATGGGGTAAAGAGGAAGGGGGTTTAAGTATAGAAATAAACTCAGCAAAAACCACTTCCTAGTAAGGTGAGCACAAAAAAAAACACCAAAAAAATAGGGTGCATAAATCCACCATAGCAAAAGATCAATGAAAGAGCAGAAGGTTAAAATCTAATTTAAGGCGGTCTAGTGTTATCCAGATTGACTAGACCACATAGATTCTTAGGTAAGCTATGGTTATCAAATAAAGTGAGCTCATTTAATTCCCCTCCAAAACTAGCTAGGAAATTAGCACAAGCATTACCTTCACGAAGAATGTGAGAAATTTTGTAGCAAACTTTAGAAGAAACTTTTTAGTGTGATTAAGAAGATAAAATAAGTCAGCATTTCTCATATTATTGCATATCAAGTAAAGAAGACCATCAACTTCAATCCAAATATTAAGAGGCCTTTGCTTAAACAAATATCAATAACTTTGTTAACAATCATGAGTTCAACATAAATAACATAACAAGCTTTGAGGGGGTAGGCAAAAGCACAAATGACACTGCCCTTAGAATCCCTAAGAATTCCACCACAACCATATTTGTTTGGGCAAATAGAACCATTAGTATTGATCTTAATAGAATTTTCTTTATACTTAGTCAAATGTATAATCATAATACTCTTGTAGGAAGGATCATTATGCAAAGACATACCCAATTTTTTAGCCACAAATTTATAACCTCTAAAGTGAAAATTTCTAATTAAATTTGCATTAAATATAGCATGAATTTTTAAGGATCCTTTTAAGGTTCATTGGGATGCCACGATATTCATCATCATTTTTATCCATCCAAATGAGCCAAATAAGGGTAATAGCAATTAAAACTTTGATATGACCTTTTACAATTTTATGAAAAGAAACTTCAAGAAGTTGATATGATGAAAGAGAATCATAAAAATAGTTAGTCTTAAATAAATCATCATATCATATCCAAAGTTTGGAAGCAATAGCACCATTGACAAAATCATGATTAACATTTTCAATATGAAAGCAATAATAGCACTTAGTAGGTATGTAAATACCTTTAAGCCAGAGCAAGGGATCAACCGAATGATGTTATTCAAAATCCTCCAAGCTAAAATTGAATAAGAAATGGGAATAATATTATTCTAAAGTTTAATGATATAATTAAAGGTGTTCTGTTTATTTTTAATAAAATTCCAAACCTCTTTTAGAATGAAATCTCCATTGTAAGAGAGCTTGAATAGGATTTAACCCAATTTATTAGAAAAGGTAGTGATGTTGCAAAACTTGTCAAAAATAGAAATGGGAATGTAGTTCCCAAGTTTCTTTTCATTCCAATTATTATTAAGCTGGGTTGTAGGTTTAGGGTTAGTTTTAGTGTTTATGGCTTAGGGTTTAGGGTTTAGGATTTAGGGTTTAAGGTTTTTTTAATTAAGTAAACTAGTAGGTTTAGTTGATTTAGTATATTTAGTTTAATTTTTATTTATTTAGGGTTTGGGGTTTAGGGTTTAGGGTTTAGGGATTAGGTTTTAGGGATTAGGGTTTAGGGTTTTAGGGTTTAGGGTTTAGGGTTTAGGGTTTAGGGTTTTTAGGGTTTAGGGTTTAGGGTTTAGTGTTTAGGTTTTATGTTTAGGGTTCAAGTTTTAGTTTAGGGTTTAAGGTCTTTTTTGTTTTTTTAATAGAGAACAAATTCAAATTCAATATTTCTTCTTTTCAATTTCATCAACCATATAACACACAAGGTTTTCTAAGACACAAGTGACAACATAGATAAAAAATGTGCATGCATAAAACAAATCAAAAACCCTAGATAACTAGAATCGTCTCTACTATAAAGACACGGTTCTATAAGCAGCAGATCAGATCAGCCATTCTATAGTTTCTCTTGTTCCCATCAGAATCACCCCTACCTCTTGAGTATCAAGATCCACCATCATACCACAGATCTCTCCCTCCGCCAACACCACGGCTGTAACCTCCGTCGCTCCTCATGCCTCCATCAACCACTGCTTCGACCACCACCTCCATATCGATCAACACCTCCTAGATCCCCACCACCACTGATCGCCACCTCCACCTTCACCTCCATGGCGATCTAGACTAAGTTGATGGTGATTTTCTTCATCAAGGTTTTCCAATTCTTAGGGTTTAGGTTTTTTTTTTTAGGAAAAGTTAGAATTTTTTTACCATAAAAATAAAGGATACAATGTCCTTAAAAGGGGTTAAGCTCAAATTTCTACTACTCATAGAGCTACAAGAAACCTAAAGAGATAAACCCCCATCTAAGTATAATGGAAAAAGAAAATAAAAGAGTAAAAGAAACAACATAAAAGCAAATGAGAGAAGACACAAAAAAGACTAATAAAACTTAAGAAAATAGTAGAGGACCAGCTAGTAGCAGCTCATGATCCCTTCGAGAAGGGAAGATAAGCAAGACCCTCATCAGCAGTACTTGAGTTGGTTGAGTAAAGATCATTCCATATGTTAAGTTCCATCCTGGAAAAGAAATCTGCAAAACACTACAAAAGCAAGGGTCATAGCTCATGGGAAAATGATAAAGTAAACAATTTAGAAAGAGCTAAGAAAGAGGAGGCTCGGGCTCAATTAAGATCATCTCAAGGGGAAACAACACATATGAGAATCCGAACATCACAAGAAGGATTACAATCATATGCATGCTACCAACTAGAGAGAAGATATGGGAAAACATCAAAGCCATCATAAACAACATACTTGGTATAAGCAACCATCCAAGGAAAAATAATCAATAGTGATCCAGCTCCTACACCAAAAATATTATAAAAAAAGATAACAACCACTACACCAACCACACCCATAATGACTAAACACAAAAGTCATCCAAATTAGAGCAGTGGATGAAAATAACCCATAACTATCTCCATAGCACTAGCAATCCAAATCCAAGGGCCAAACCTCCTCCCAAATAGAAAAATAGTAGAAGATAAGTAGCACTAGAGAGAGGAAAGCCATAGCATATAGAGACCAAGAGGACATCCATAAATTACCATCAAAACCACCACCAAGGTAGGCCAAAGGAAGGCAAGTCCACCATCTCCAACCAAGAGGCAAATATCAGGAACCAACGAGAGCCAACTAAACTAATGGGAGTCAATACCAACAGCCAACATAAAGCCCAAAACACCAAGCCATGACACAAGCATCCAAGGCAAGACAACAACCATAAAAAACCCCTCAAGCAGCCAACCTCCAACAGCAAGTCCTAAAATAAGACAAAAAAAACACAAGAGCTCATATCCTTGACCAACAAAATAACCACTAATACCACCCAGGCCAGCAACCAATAGGTTGAGCAGTTGGAGAAGTCAGAGCAGCAGGAAAATTGACACCCAAACTAGGAAGCAAAAATAAAAGAAAAATGGCTACACCCAAGAGAGCATAACCAACCTAAGAGTTAGAAACCCAACCAAAAGCACCTAAAAAAACCATAACATAAATAACACATCCAAATAACCAACCAATAACCTAGCCAAACACCAAAATAAAAGAGCCAAAATAAGGAAAAGAACAAGTGACAAAGTGACAACCCACGGAGATCTCCAAATTAACCAAGAAATAAAAATGGTAGTCAACTAGAAAGGGGAGGACCACCACCTAACCACAAAAGGAGAAAGGAAAAAGGCCAACAAAATCAAAAGCAAATATTCACTATAAAGGAGAAAATAGGGAGACAATAATCATAGAACATCTGACTCTAATTCACAAGGCAGATGGAACCAACCAGTAGACACTTCCAAGTAAAACTAAGAAATGAGAACAATAACCACCAAAAAACCCAAAACTAAGCCTAGCTAGAAGAGGCTAACAACAGCCATGAAAAAATAACCACCCAAAATAGCCAAGTAGATGAAAGAAACAAATAGCTTTAATCAGCAGAACCAACCATATCATCCACAAATCTAATTCAAAAAAGGCCATAACAAGCCAAAACTAGAGGAAAACCTAACATTCATTGATAAAAGGGGTAGGCCAAAGGCCACAACCTAACAGGAGACACAAGGCATGAGCCACAAAAACAAAACCACTAGGCTTAGAGGATAGGGAAACCAATTAAAAATAGCACCACTACGACCCAAAAAAAGGTCAGGAAAGTATAGAATGGGGAAAAGAGGAAGGGGGTTTATGTATAGAAATAAACTCAGCAAAACCACTTCCTAGTGAGGGTAGCACAAAAAAAAACAACAAAAGATAGACTGAATAAAACCACCATAGTAAAGATCAACAAAAGTCTGAAGGTTAAAATCTTAAGGGTAGGCAAAAGCAAATGATGTCTTTAGAATCCTAAGAATTCCACCATAATATATTCATTTGGGGAAATAAAACCATCAGTATTGATCTTAATATAATTTTCTTTAGGCTTAATCCAATGTATAATCATGCAAAGTGATACCCAATTTTTTAGCCACAAATTTATAACTTCTAAAGTGGAAATTGTTAATTAAATTTGCATTAAAAAAAGCATGAATTTTTTTCTTTAGTTCTAGCAAGGATCCTTTTATGGTTCATAGAGATGCCATGATATTTAGCATCATTTCTATCCATCCAAATGAACCAAATAAAGGTAATAGTAATTAAAACTTTGATATGACCTTTCACATTTTTATGGAAACAAACTTCAAGAAATTGATATAACGGAAAAGAGCTGTGAAAATAGTTTGTGTTAAATAAATCATCATTCCATATCCAAAGTTTGGAAGCAATAGCAGCATTGATAAAAACATAATTAATATTTGCAATATGAAAGAAATAATAGCACTTATAAGGTAAGTAAAACCCTTTAAGCCAGAGTAAGGAATCAACTGGATGAAGTTATTCAAAATCCTCCAAGCTAAAATTGAATAAGAAATGGGAATGATATTGTTCCAAAATTTAATGAAAACATTAGAGGTGTTCTGTTTATTTCTAATAAAATTCCAAATCCCTTTAAGAATGAAATCACAATTGTAAGAGAGCTTGATAGGGATTTGATCTGGTTTATTAGATAAGATAGTGATGTTGCAAAACTTGTCAAAAATAGAAATAGGAATGTAGCTCTTAAGTTTATTTTCATTCTAATTATTATTAAGCCAGGTTGTAGGTTTAGTGTTGGAGGTTTAGGATTTAGGGTTTAGCATCAAAGGTTTAGGATATAGGGTTTAAGGTTTCTTTTTAAATTAAGTAAACTGGTAGGTTTAGGTTTATTTCTTATTTATTTAAAGTTTAAGGTTTAGAGTTTAGGGTTTAGGGCTTAGGTTTTAGAGTTTAGGGTTTATGGTTTAGGGTTCTAGGGTTTAGGGTTTAGGGTTTAGTATTTAGGGTTTAGGGGTTTTAGGGTGTAGGGTTTAAGTTTTAGGTTTAGGGTTTAGGTTTTAGTTTAGGGTTTAGGGTTTTTAGTTTTTTTTTTAGAAAACAAATTTAAATTCAACATTTCTTCTTTTTGATTTCATTTACCAAGTAACACACCAAGTTATTAAAGACACAAGTGACAACATAGATCAAAAATGAGCACGGCAAATCAAAACCCTAGATAATTAGAACCATCTCTACGAAGACGTTCCATAAAGTGAGATCTGGCGTTCTTTAGTTTCTTTAGTTCCCATCAATTCTGGGCCTCTCAGTAGTAGGATCTCATCCATCCGATCTCTCCCTCCACCATGACCACGTAACCTCCATCACTCCTCCCTCCATAACCACCCACCACTCCATATCCACAAGCACCTGATATGGGGTTTAGGGTTTAGGGTTAGTTTTATGGTTTAGAGTTTAGGGTTTTTTTTTGTAAGAAAAATAATTAAGTAAAATGGTTGGTTTAGGTTTATTTATATTATTTTTTATATTTTTTAATTTATTTTATTTTCTATTTTTATTTAGGCTTATTTTTTATTTTTATTTAATTTAGTTTATTTATTTTAGGTTTATTTAATTTAGTTTAGGATTTTTATTTTTGTTTATTTTTTAGTTTAATTATATTTTTATTTTAGTTTTTAGGCTTAGGTTTTATTTTTTATTTTTAGGTTTCAGTTTTGATTTTATTTTTTTAGGTTTAGGTTTTAGGTTTTCATTTTAGGTTTATTTTTAGGTTTTAATTTTTAGTTTAGGTATAAGTTTATTTTTAGTTTAGTTTATTTTATTTAGTTTAGGGTTTATGTTTAGTTTATTTTAGGTTTAGGTTTAGGTTTTATTTATTTTTAGCTTAGTTTATTTTTGTTTAGGTTTAGGTTTATTTTATTTTGCTTATTTTATGTTTAGGTTCTTTCTTTTAGTTTAGAGTTTAGGCTTTATGTTGAGGTTTATTTTTTAGGTTTAGTTATTTATTTAGTTTTTATTTACTTTATTTTAGGTTTATTTTATATTTATTCTACATTTAATTTTTATTTTATTTAGGTTTTTCATTTTTTGGTTTATTTTATTTTTCAATTTAGTTTAGGTTTTTATTTATTTTAATTGAGCTTAGTTTTTATTTTCAATTTTATTTTATTTTTATGTTTAGGTTTAGGTTTAGGTTTTAGTTTAGGTTTTTATTTTATTTTATTATTTTATTTTGTTTAAGTTTATGTTTTATTTATTAATTTTAACTTTTATTTTTTATTTAGTTCAGGTTTAAGTTATTATGTTTTAATATTTTAGTGTTTACGATTTAGTGTTTAGGGTTTAAGGTTTAGGGTTTAGGGTTTGGGGTTTAGGGTTTAGGGTTTAGGGTTTAGGGTCTAGGGTTTAGGGTTTAGGGTATAGGGTCTAGGGTTTTAAGGTTTAGGGTCTAGGGTTCAGGGTTTAAGGTTTAGGGTTGTAGGTTTAAGGTTTAGAGTTTTGGGCTTAGGGTTTTTTTAAAATTTATTTTAAATTTTTTAAAATTAAGTAAACTAGCAGGTTTAGGTTTATTTAGTTTATTTTTTATTTATTTTAGTTTATTTTATTTTTTATTTTGATTTAGCTTTATTTTTATTTAGTTTACTATATTTATTTGAGGTTTATTTTTTTAGTTTAGGATTTTTATTTTAGTTTATTTTTTAGGTTTAGGTATTATTTTTTATTTTTAGGTTTAAGTTTATGTTTTTATTTTATTTTTTAGGTCTAGGTTTTAGGTGTTTATTTTAGGTTTATTTGTAGGTTTTATTTTTTAATTTAAGTTTAAGTTTATTTTTAGTTTATTTTATTTTATTTAGTTTAGGTTTAAGTTTAGGTTTAGGATTTATTTCTTTTAGTTTAGGTTTAGTTTTGTTTTATTTTTATTTTAGATTTAAGTATTTTTAGCTTAGGCTTTAGGTATTATTTTTTATTTATTTTTAGGTTTTATTTTTATGTTTATTATTTAGGTTTAGATTTTTATTTAATTTTTATTTTATTTTATTTTAGGTTTATTTTATTTTTATCTTAGATTTAGTTTTTATTTATTTAGGTTTTTTAATTCTTAGTTTATTTTAGGTTTTTATTTATTTTTTTTAGTTTAGTTTTTATTTTTTATTTTATTTTCTATTTAGGTTTATGTTTAGGTTTTAATTTATGTTTTTATTTTATTTTGGTTTAGATTTTTATATTTATTTTATTTATTAGGCTTTATTTAGTTTTGGTTTAGGCTTTTAACTTTTTAGGGTTAAGGGATTTTTTTTTAATTTAGGGTTTAGTGTTTATGATTGAGGGTTTATGGTTTATGGTTTAAGGTTTAACGTTTATGTTTTTGGGTTTAGGTTTAGGGATTAGGGTTTTATGATTTAAGGATTATGTTTTTATTTTATTTTATTTTTTATTTTATTTAGGTTTAAGTTTTTTATTTATTTTATTTTTAGGTTTTATTTAGCTTTGGTTTAGGTTTTTTTTTTTAGGTTAGTTTAGGTTTAACCACAGTTAATTTTATGATTTAAGCTTTCAAGTTTAAGGTTTAGTGTTTAGGGTTTAGGGTTTAGGGTTTAAGGTTAGCTTATGGTTTAGGGTTAGTTTAGGGTTTAGGGTTTAAGGTTTAGGGTTTAGGCTTTAGGGTTTAGGGTTTAGTGTTTAGGGTTAATTTTGGGTTTAGGGTTTCAGGTTTTAGGATTTAGGGTTTTGGGTTTAGTGTTTAAGGTTTAGGGTTTAGGATTTAGGGTTTAGGGTTTAGGGTTTAGGGTTTAGGATTTAGGGTTTATAGTTTTGGGTTTTATGGTTTAGAGTTTAGTGTTTAGGGTTTAGGGTTTAGGGTTTATGAATTAGGGTTTAGGGTTTATGGTTTAGGTTTGAAGGCTTAGGGTTTAGGGTTTAGAGTTAGGGTTTTTTTATTTTTTTTATTTTAAATTAAGTAAACTAATAGGTTTAGGTTTATTTAGTTTATTTTTTATTTATTTTAGTTTATTTTACTTTTTTTATATTTAGGTTTATTTTTTTATTTAGTTTAGTTTATTTATTTAAAGTTTACTTATTTTAGTTTAGGTTTTTATTTTATTTATTTTAGGTTTAGGTTTTGGTTTGGTTTATTTTTAGTTTAGTTTTATTTTTATTTAATTTTTTAGGTTTAGGTTTTATTTTTTTTATTAGGCTTAGGTTTAGGTTTTTATTTTATTTTCTTATGTTTAGGTTTTAGGTTTTTATTTTAGGTTTATTTTTAGGTTTTATTTTTTAGTTTATATTTAGGTTTAATTTTAATTTAATTTATCTTATTTAGTTTAGGTTTAGGTTTAGGTTTAGTTTATTTTAGATTTAGGTTTAGGTTTTATTTATTTTAGTTTAGTTAATTTTAATTTAGGCTTAGGTTTATTTTATTTTCATTTTAGGTTTAGGTTTTTTTTCTTTTAGTTTAGGGTTTACATTTAATTTTTTCTTTATTTTTAGGTTTAATTTTTATGTTTATTTTTTTAGGTTTATGCTTTTATTTAGTTTTTATTTTATTTTATTTTAGGTTTATTTTATTTTTATTTTATTTTAGGTTTCATTTTTATTTTATATAGGTTTTTTACCTTTTAGTTTAGTTTAGGTTTTTATTTAATTTATTTTAGTTCAATTTATATCAATTTTTTTTTCTTATCAAGTTTTAGTTGATGTTTTATTTTATTTTATTTATTTTATTTTATTTTCATTTAGGTTTTTTATTTATCTATTTTTATATTCTATTTGGTTTAGGTTTAGGTTTTTAGCTTTTTATTGTTTATGGTTTAGGGTTAGTTTAGGCTTTAGGGTTTAAGGTTTAAGGTTTAGGGTTTAGGATTTAGGGTTTAGCGTTTAGGGTTTTAGGGTTTAGGGTTTAGGGTTTCGTGTTTAGGGTTTAAGGTTTAGGGTTTAGGGTTTAGGGTTTAGCTTTTAGGTTTTGGGTTTAGGGTTTTAAGGGTTTAGGGTTTAAGTTTTAGGTTTAGGGTTCTAATTTTAGTTTAGGGCTTATAGTTTTTGGTTTGTTTTAAATAAAGTACAAATTTAACATTTCTTCTTTTCAGTTTCATCAGCCAAGTAACGCACCAAGTTTTGTAAGACATAAGCGACGACATAGATAAAAAATGAGCATGCATAGAACAAATCAAAAGCCCTAGATAACTAGAACCGTCTCTACTATAAAGACAAAGTTCTATATGTAGTAGATCGGATAGGCCATTCTTCCATTTCTCTAGTTCCCATCAGAACCATCCACACCTCTCGAGTAGTGGGATCCATCATCATATCCCCGATCTCTCCCTCTATCACCACCGCAGCTGTAACCTCCATCACTGCTCCCGCCTCCTTAACTACCATTGCTCTGACCACCACCTCCATATCCCCTAGCACCTCCAGATCCCCCACCACCACTACAATAACCGTCGCCTCCACCTTAGCCTCCACCGCTAGATCTTGACTGAGCTTGGTTGACGGTGATGTTCTTGCCCTCAAGGTTGTGCTCATTCTTAGGGTTTAGGTTAAGGTTTAGGTTTATTAAGTTTTAGGGTTTAAGCTTATTTTTAAATTTATTTAGTTACTTTAGGTTTATGTTTATTGTTTGGGGTTGAGGGTTTAGACTTTAGGGTTTAGGGTTTAAGGTTTAGGGTTTTGGGTTTTGGGTTAGGGTTTATGGTTTTTTTTTTTGGGGAACCCCATGTAGGGGAATTTTATTGCCACAAAAAGAGGGTTACAAGGTCCTTAAAGGGGATAAACTCCAGAACTATTGCTCAAAGAGCTACAATCAGCCTAGGGAGTAAATCCCCAATCTAAATACAGCAAAAGAAAATAATAAAGCAATCAAAAGATACAAATTGATTAACATAATAAGCCAATGGAAGATTAGGGCCAATGCTCTGCAGGATGGGAGAATGCATGACACTCTGGAGCAAACCTACAAGAGGACAAGAGAGAATCACCTGCAAGAATGTAAACAGAAAAAAGTTAGAGCAGTTAAGGTAATACAGACAAAATGATAACTGAAAATTGCATAATCTGAGAATGATAGTAAAGAGTTGTGATAGAGAAGGCTCAGGCTCAATCACACCAAGTTGGCAGGGCAAATATGAGCATCCAGACATGTGAAGGGTTACATCACAAGAGCTACTACCAAACCAAAAGGGGTGAAAACATCACACCATCATAGCCAACAAACCTGTATTACATCCATTTGATAAAAGTCTTGATATCCTTAGTACTTGCAATTTTAATCAAATACAGGGTAGATAGATAATCGACAAAAGTCGAATGAAAGAGGTTCCCATCCTGAAATAAGACTCGATATAAGACACCATGTCGAGAATACACCAATGCAGAAGTTCATCGAGATACATATTAGGCAGCAAGCTTATTCTAAGACAACCCATTCAGATAGGGTTGGAATATGAATTAGTTAAGAGCATCTTAACAGTGGTCTGCATAAGTCTAACAATGGTAGTGAAAAGATAAGAGAGGCAAGAGTTAAAATGGTTTTCAGACCAGCTACAAAGCCCATAAGCAACAAATAATAGATAATCAACACCACATTGCCAGCCAGGGGAATTAAGTAATCTAGGAAACCGTAAAGGTCAAGAAACCCCACCAATTGATCACAGATGCATAAGTTAGGAAGGGATAGCAAGTTGGCCATAAAATCTCTCTCCATCGAGTAGACATTGCCATCAAGTTAATAACCAAGTAGGTAGCATAAAAATAGGTATCTGGAAGGCAAGAACCTGCATAAGAATCACCAAAACCATCAATAGCAATAAATGTAAAATACTATAACATAGACCTAGAAATCCTACACCCAACTAGATGGAGCCAACATAGAGTCCTAAGAACCAAAATAGCAAATATCCAAGACAAGAAACAACCAGCTAGAGAACAAAAACCAGCAAGCTTGCCATACAGCCACCCGTCCAAAATAAATATTATAATAGATACAGATTTAACTGAATGAAGTTGGAGAAAATAGCAGCAGATAACCACTGAATTAAGATGATATGCATATAATAAACCAATAAGGGGGTTGAAGGCAAAGTCCACCAAGCAATCAACAACTTTAATAGAGAGTTGTTGAGTAAAACAAACCAAAACCCTAGAGACAGCATGTAGAGTATTAATCCAGTTCATCCAACAACCAAAGCAAGCATTACAAAACAAGTCGCCAAGAGTCCACCCAAAAGCATAGATAAAGATCCAAATAATCGATGGAAAATCACTGTGGATCCGCCGATGTTAATGTAACCAAAAAAAATAGAAGCAGAAAACACAAAGAATGCCCAATTGATAAAGAAAAATAGTCAAAAAAAATCAAAAAATAGGGAACAAATAATAATCACAAAGTCCACCAGCTGGACAAAAGGCCCTAAAGTCCAAAATCCAACAATGGTAGCAAAAGGGTTCAATGGATAATAAAAAGAAAAAACCTTCCAGATAAAGCAGATCAGGGTAGCAGTAAAACCTACAACCACACATTCAGAGCTACAACTCCGCCAAAGAATCAAACAAAAATCGGATAATCCATCAACAAACAACCAAGAGATCAAGGCAAAGAAAGACAAAGAATCGTCCATAGTACCACCCAAGCAGAGACAAGATAATGACCGCACCAACCTAACCGAACCGAGATGGAAATAGAGACAACAACAGCTAATGTAGATCACAAAGAATCGAGAGATGAGCAGATGTAAATAACAGCATTCCAAAAGCCAACCTCAACAGCAAAGAAGCTAATGCAACATTGGAACCCACCAGAAGAAAAATCACAAGATGGATTCAAATGAGTATCAACATTAGAATCTAGAAAAGCAAGACAAAGAAATCAAAAAAGAAAGAAACACTTAAGACAACAACATCCAAGATAGGAAGGGATGAAGTTGGCCATAAAACTTCTCCATCAGTGAAGACATTGCCATATTTAATAACCAATTAGATAGAGCATAAAAACAAGTATTTGAAAGGCAACAACCCAGACAGTAATCACTAAAAACCATCAGAACATCAATGTCAGAAACATCTAACTGAACATAGGACCCAGAAGTCCTACAGCCAACCAGGATGGAACCAACATAGGAGCCCTGAAAAGACAAGACAGCAAATATCCAAGACAAGGAACAACTAGCTAGAGAACAGAAACCATCATGCTTGCCATAAAGCCACCCATCCAGGATAAACATTGCAATAGAAATAGGGTTAACTGAAAGAAGATGGAGAAAATAGTAGCAGATAAAGTAAACCAAAGCATTAAGGTGATATGCATATAATAAACCATTAAGGGGGATCAAGGAAGAAACCAACAAGCAATCAACCACTACAATAGAGAGTTGTTGAGCAAAATAAACCAAAACCCCAAAAATAGCATGAAGAGTATTAATCCAGTTTAGCCAACAACCAAGGCAGTTAAAACCAACAAGCTGGCCAAGAGTCCACCCAAAAACATATGAAAAGGTCCAAATAATCAGATGGACAATCACATGTGCTCACTAACATAACCAAGTGGGAAAGAAGTAGGAAAAATAGTAGTAGCCCAATTGATAAAAGTGAACACCAAAGAATAAAAAATCAGGGAACAGATATTAATCACAAAGTCCACCAGCTGGTGAAAGGGCCCTAAAGACCAAAAGCCAACAATGTTAGCAAAAGGGTTCAAAGGATAATAAAAACAAAAAACCTTCTAGATAAAGCAGATCAGGGTAGCAAAAAAACCTACAACCACAGTAAAGGCTAACAGAGAAGCCATTAAGGGAATCCAAACTTACAAGGAAATAATAAAATAGAACAGAAATAATAAGCTTGATTGGGAAAAAAAAGGCATTAAACAAAGAAGACAATACCAAAATCACTGAAATAGATAGACAACCCCAAAGAACAAATGTCGATATAAGACGAACAACATCCAACAACCAAGAAATAAAAAATAGCAAGTTGGCCATAAAACTAACCATTCAAATTATACAGTGCATAAGTAAATTCCCAGATAGTTAATGAGATGGCCTAGCCAAGACTAGCTGAACCAGGAAATAAATAACAACAGCAGGTGAAAATAGCATCATCCCAATTATTAGTAGCACAAAAAATATATAAAGGGATGATCCAACATGTAGACACATAATAGCAGATCCAACAAACCATAGTTTAAAACAAGATTATCTGAATAGTGAATCCGAAATCCAAATCATAGCTTAAAACAACACTACAATGATTGCAACCATTGGGTAAGCCAATAAAAGAAGAGGGGCAATAGAGCCACCATGGGGTTCAAAAGAGTCTCATCAATGAGATCCTCTAAGATAATAAAGAGCAGGTTAGCAGCATAAATATCATCCTCAGAGAAATTGTACAGAGTGAAGATTAATAAATAATTCCAAACATAGGATAAGCCATTAAAGAGCAAAGGACCACAAAGAAATAGACCAGTAGCTAGACCCATAGCATCAGGAATATTGAAAATCAGGAAATAATTCCAAATACGCATAGAAAGATTTTTAACTAGGATGTTGCATCTATTATTGTTACAGGATGTGAAGGTAAGGTTATGAAGTATATGAGAGGTAGAAATAGCAAGACCCCAAAACCTCTTCACACAAAAAATTAAAATAAAAGATAACTCCCAGAAATAAAAGGAAATTGTCAGCTCAAAGCTGGAACAAAGAGAATATCAACGGCTGATCTAATGGGGAGATAAGCGATTTCAAAGTCCACCACCAATCATTATCTAAAATCCAACAACCTAACAAGAATCTTCAAAATAAATATTGCAACCAGATAATGAACACTAATATAATGCATAGAAACAACATAGGTAACTAAGATGCTCCAAGCATATCTTTGAAAAATAGGTTGCAAGTAGTAATAGCAAGTTTTAAAACCCATCATGATAAATATCTCCTAATGATTGTTATAAAACCAAAATTAGCTGACATGTAGCTCAACAAAATTCCAATGCAGGATATTACTATACACATAGCTCAAGCTTTTGGTGTAAATGCCAAAAGCAATGAGCCCACAGAAACCAAAATATCAAATAATATCCGTGTGAAACATCCACAAAAGACCCAAAGAGGAACAAAAAGCCATAAAGTAAAAAGGCATACAGTAAAAGGATGAATGGGCAGTAAACAACAAAAAGGTAGATTAAGTTCTGAGATAAGGAAACCCAGAGTTGTCCAAGTTAACCAGCAAGTGTTTGGGTAAGGTGAGTTGATTAAAGAAGATGATACCATCGGATCTAGCACCCACAGGTAGTCGCGACAGCATTTCCTGCCAAACATGAGTGACGTTAAAATTCAATTGGGAAAGAAGAGCTCTAGTTTGTTTGAGGGTACAATTCGTGCTCATCTTGGAGGTCAAAAGATCAATCAGCAGAACAACATCCACCTCAATCCAAATATTGAGCCAGCCATTTTGGAGGAAAATCTCAAGAGCTTTGAAGACTGCCATAAGCTCAGAAAATGGGATAGTGTAGGAAGTAAGGGGGTAAGCAAAAGCACATAGAACTATACCCTTAGAGTTCCTAAAAATGCCACCACAACCAGAGCCATTATGAGAGATAGAGCCATCAGTATTGATTTTAATAATATGGTTAAGAGGTTTTTTCCAATAGATAATCTTGTCATTTCAACAGTAAGGTTCATCCGGCAGGTTAATGTCCAGTTTATTGGCGACAAATTTACAGCCTTTGAATTGTCTGAAATGAATGAGATTGGCTTTAAACAAGTCATGAATTTTGTTTTTAGTTCTAGTAATAATCCTCACGGTTCATAGGGATTCCATGTTTTTGCATCATTACGGTCCATCCATATGAACCATAAGAGTGATAGCAATGATAACTTTAATGTGACCTTTAATAGTATTATCAAAATAGATTTCAAGAAGTTGATATAAAGTAAGAGAGCCATTGAAATTGACAAGTGTTAAAAGATCATCAAACCAAATCCAAAGTTTAGAAGCAATGACCCCATTAACAAAAAAACATGATTAACATTCTCAATATGGAAAAACATTGACATTTATAGGGTAAATGGAACCCTTTGCCCCACAACAAGGAATCAACAGGATAAAATTTTTTAGAATATGCCAAGTAAGAACGTAATAAGTAGGGATAGTTATTCCAAAGTTTGGAGAATACATAGGAGGAATCATGAGTATCTTTAATGTGGAGCCACATTTTGAGGTTGAAGTCACCATTATGAGAGCTTAAAGAGAATCGATCTTGATTGTGAGGAGTGATAGGAAGAGTTGTAACCATATTCAAGAAAGTAAAAGCGATAAAATCAGCAAGCTTACTATTATTCCACTTATTGTTATGCTAGAAAGAGTTTACTCTAATAGCGGTAGTGGAATGGGTGGAGAGTAAGTCATCTATGGATCCACATCCACTCCAGTTATCTTGCCAAAAGAAAGAGTCTGTTAATGCCCCAAAAATTAAGGATTCTGCATCCCATTTGACAGAACAAAGTCTTTTCCACACAGGAGAGTCACCCGGCTTAAAGGGACAAATGAGGGGGTGCTTACCCTGGCAATATTTAGCAATCATGAAATTAGCCCAAAGACTATGATTACTCCTAAAATTCCACCAGAGTTTATAGGAAAAGGCATTGATAGCTTCTTTTATGGATTTACAACCAAGACCACCTTCGTCATTTTAGGGTTTAGGGTTTAGGGTTGTAGGTTTAGGGTTTAGGATTTAGGATTTAGGGTTTATGGTTTTTTTTTCTTAATTTAAGTAAACTAGTAGGTTTAAGTTTATTTAGTTGATTTTTTATTTATTTTAGTTTATTTAATTTTTTAATTTTATTTAGGTTTATTTTTTATTTTTATTTAGTTTAGTTTATTTATTTTAGTTTTATTTATTTTAGTTTAGGTTTTTTATTTTAGTTTATATTTTAAGTTTAGGTTTAGATTTAGGTTTATTTTTTAGTTGAGTTTTATTTTTATTTTATTTTTTTTGGTTTAGGTTTTATTTTTCATTTTTAGGTTTAGGTTTAGGTTTTTATTTTATTTTTTTTGGTTTAGGTTTTATTTTTTATTTTAGGTTTTATTTTTTAGTTTATTTTTATTTATTTTATTTTATTTAGTTTAGGTTTAGGTTTAAGTTTAAGTTTATTTATTTTAGTTTAGTTTATTTTAGTTTAGGTTTAGGTTTATTTTATTTTGATTATTTTATTTTTATTTTAGGTTTAGGTGTTTTTGTAGGTTAAGATTTAGGTTTTATTTTTTATTTATTTTTATGTTTTATTTTAAGGTATTTTTTTTAGGTTTAGGTTTTATTTAATTTTATAGGTTTATTTTATTTTATTTTACGTTAGTTTTATTATATTTAGGTTTTTATACTTAGGTTTATTTTATTTTTTAGTTCAATTTAGGTTTTTATTCATTTTATTTTAGTTTATTTTTATTAATTTATTTTATTTTATTTTTGGGTTTAAGTTTATGTTTAAGTTTAAGTTTTTATTTTATTTTATTTTATTTTTTATTTAGGTTAGCATTCTTTTATGTATTTTATTTTTAGGTTTAGTTTAGTTTTGGTTTAGGTTTTTAGGTTTTTAAGGTTTAGAGTTTAGGGTTTAGGGTTTAGGGTTTAGGGTTTTAGGTTTTAGAATTTTAGGGTTTAGGGTTTAGGGTTTAGGGTTTAGGATTAGGGTTTAGCATTTAAGGTTTAAGGTTTTGTGTTTAGGCTTTAGGGTTTAGGGTTTAGGGTTAGCTTAGGGTTTAAGGTTAGTTTAGGGTTTGGGGTTTAGGGTTTAGGCTTTAAGCTTTAGAATTTTTTGGGTTTATGGTTTAGGGTTTAGGGGATTTAGGGTTGTAGGCTTAGGGTTTAGGGGTTTATTTTAGGGTTTAGGGTTTATGATTTAGGGTTTAGTGTTTAGAGTTTAGGGTTTAGATTTTTTTTTAAATTATGTAAATTGGTAGGCTTAGGTTTATTTAGTTTATCTAAGATCAGATGGCTATGATTATCACATAGCTTAATAGGATTAAATTAAATTGATCTAGCTTATCTAGTCAAGACCATCCATTTCGATCACATGGAACGGATGATGCGTGATCTAACGTCTCACGAGATAGGGCGAATGGAGTCCATCCACCATTTCTCACTTGATTCGAGCTTACCGAGCTCGGATCAACTCCAAAAGGATCCCACACCTTCATGACATCGATCAGAGGGGATCCAACAATCAAGATCACATGAGATGCAAGTTTTCTTCCAAAATGCTCCAACTCATTTTTGCCTAAGGATCAGTTTTGAAAGCATACCTCGCCGAAGCTGAAGATCAACGGCTCAAACTACTAAGGAAGTTTCACTTAGTGGAGATGAAGCCCTGTTGATGAACAATTGGATCAATTCTTTGACGTTCACTCGGAAGGCCATGAACCATTGATTTGGAGCTCGGCTTTGATCGAAGTCCCATCTTGGGTGCTCGTGAAGCTTGGGAGATGATTCATTCTTGCTCGATGAGGCCTAAGGAAGGTGTGTGCAAAGTTAATTTTAGTTTTATGGAGAAATGGGGAAGTTAGGTCAAAAATAGGAGTGTCCTATTTTAGGACGGACGGGAATGGCATTTTTTGATCGAGGAATGAGCCTGAAGCTTAGGGAATGGCTCTAATGGGTCATCTTGGGTAGCTAGGTCTCTAAAGAATGATTTTTTATGTGTATTAGAGTGAAAAGAGGTGTATAACCCCCTTCATCTTAATCAGATGGTGTGATCGGGTTTGGCTTCTAGTGGTCGTCCATCCATCTCAGGGGGCGATGGGTGGCAGGGGAGGTGAGTTGGCTCAGTTTAGTTGGTTGAAGGTGTAGAGGTGGCTTCCAAAGGAGGAATCTTGGGTGTCTTATGGGTTTCAAATGCTCCAATGGGGAGGGTCAGGTGATTTCACCTCCCATGGGTCATGGCCAACCCAACCACCCCTTGGGTTAGGTTGGGCAGTGTCCTAGGTGCCTAGGTGGACCATTAGGAGAGCCAAGGAATGGAAATGACCACTTACATGGGTGATTTGTCTCATGTGATGCCCTTTACCCAAAGGTAGAATGATCATTTGGCATTGGATTTGATTTGGGAAGATTTGAAATGAGCGAAAAGTGGGTTAGCCCAAATTTCAAGCTAATTGGAGTTGATTTATTTAGGTTCGGCTCAATTTGGCTCATTTAGGTCAAATTGGGTTATGTTGGGTTCAGTTGACAAATTGGTCAAATTAGGTCAAAGTAAGGGTTGGGTCAAGTTCATGTGATCATTTGGGATGTTTTGGTTCAATTGGTTTGATTTTGTTTGGCTTAGTTTTAATTTTGGCTCATTTGAATTAATTTAGGTCAAATGAGTTTAGTTGACCAATCTGACCAAATTGGCCAAATTGGCTTGGGTTGGGTGTTAGTTTGGGTTAAGTTGACCAATTGAAGATGAATGTAGACTTTGGTTTCAATTAATTTGGATTTGGTTTTGATTTATGCCAACTTGAACCTTTAGGTCCATTGGGTTTAATTGGGTCCAATCAAGGCTTTAGTCAAGTTTAATAATCAATTTGAAATGAACTTGAGCCATTAGTTGCAATCAATTTGGTTTATATTTTGATTTGACCAAATTTGGTCTTTTAGGTCAATTTGGGTCAACTTGGGTCAAGAGGGCTAATTGGGTTTAGTTTGACTCAATTAAAGATATGAATCATTAGTTTTAAGGGATTTGGCTTAGGTTGTAATTTGGCTAGTTTGGGTTCATATGGGTTAAGGGGTTGACTTGGTTTGACCCAATTTGTGATAATTGATCAACCTAGGGTGATCAACTATTATGATGGGATGCTTTGATGGGCTTGGTTCAATCAAATTTGGTTTGAATTAAAACTTGGCTGAAATAGGTCAAATTGGTTGGGTCAAGTGGACTTGATTTTAGGTTGAGTTTGATTTAGTGGAGTTTATATATGGATTTAGGATTGATATATAAATTCAATTTCAATTGGCTTTTGGTTCAAATGGGTTTTGGTGAACATTTCAAGTCAAAAGGGTTAAGTTGGATTTGGGTTGAATTTGGTTTGGCTTGATGATTGTAGATTTCATTTATATTTGTGAATATGATTAAAGGTATAATTGATTCATGAGAAAATCAATTGAATATGGGTTTTGGAATGAATTAATTTGGCTAAGTCCATGGAGTTGGGTCATGTGGCTTAAATTTGGATTTTGATTTGGGATGATTTAGTTTTGATGACTTAAATATATATTTCATTTAAATTTGTGACGATGATTAAAAATTTGATTGATTTGTGAGAAAATCAATTGAGTTTGACTTGATTTGGAATAAGATTTGGCTAAGTCCATGGGATAGGTCACACAACTTAGGAAGGGTTTTGATTTAATTTCATTTAGGTTGATTTAGTTTTGATCATTTGCATCTAGATTTCATTTATATTTAAGAAGATGATTGAAGATATCAATTTATTATGAGAAAATCAATTATTGTTGGATTGATTTGGATTCAAATTTTGAAAAGTCCATGGGATAGGTCATATGGCTTAGGAAGGGTTTCAAGTTTAGATTTAATCATGGGATTCAATCATTTGGTTTTGGAATTTGGGTTTGGATTTGGATTTGAATTTGATGTTTGAATTGAACTTGAGATTTGGTTTGAGAAGGTGAACATGGATTGGATTTAGGTTATAGGGTAGGTGGATTAACTTAATCCCTAAGGCATAACCTAATCCTATGGTTAACCCTTCTAAGTCTTTAGGCTTAGGTTAAGTGTTTACCTAATTGTTAGAAGTGTCTTATGACTACAGAAGTCTTAGTGTCTAGAATACTCCTAGGTCTAAGATGGGAAGATTGAATCCGTACTCAAAAAGTGAGGTCAAGAGGCCTTAGGCTCCATAGTGTTGCCCTTGGAAATTGATGATTAGAAGTCCGAAGCCAAGTTTTACATTATAGACTCAGATGCATCTTTCAACACTTTCCTTGGGAGACCATGGATACATGAGAAAAACATAGTTCCATCCTATCTACATCAGTGTATGACATTTGTAAGAGGAGGGATCGTCTATTGTGTCAAAGTAGATCTTAAGACAATGACAGTTCATGAGGTCGGCATATATGAGGATGTGGCTTTCTACCTCCAAAATCAACAAGTCTATTCTCGCAAACTTGGCCAAAGTAAAAAAATAAAAAAAATAATAAAAAATAAAGAGAAAAAGAAAAAGAAAAGAAAAGAAAAGAGAAAATGAAATAGAAAATAAAAGGGAGAGAAAATAGACTTGGAGGAGGAAGTGGAGCTTGACATTAGATTCTACCCATAGTTCGTTACTCCATTCAAACATATGGGTAGGATGACCTAACCTCCACCAGGCAGAGGAAGAGGCAACTTCAGAGGCAGTCCCAGGGTTGGAAAACCTCATTATTTTCCACCTAATAAAAGATATGTCCTAGCTACAAAAGAGTACACATGCTATCCATATAGGGTTAAAATCTAATTCATTGGATGAGTCATATATGGTTAGCACACTAGCCAGCTCTTCTCAGGAGTAGATTCCCTTAGAGGAGATACTTGAGCCAGCTAACAATGAAGACTGGGATCCAAATCAAAGCATAAGTGTACTTTCCTCTCAAAAAGCAAAGGGTTTGGTAGTTAAGAAAGCCCCTAAGTCATCCACAGGTGTGAAGACTCAGAGGTTCTTTTATTGAGCATCATCCTCAAGTCAAGAAGTTGATGTAGAACTTGTGGATGATTCATATAAAGATTTAATAGAATTACCTTTTGATTGGTGCTTTCCTTGTGTTCATAATTTAACAAAGAAATGGTTAATTCCACATACTTGGTCAAAGCACAAGTCAAACTACTTCGAAAGAATATAGATGAACAATTGCAAAATCTCTCAATCAATATTGGGACTAGGATTCGGTATTATGGGTCCAGTCAATGATGACGATTACTACTTAGTCATCACCAATCATTTGAAATCTGATAGATTCTTTTCAAATCAAATTAACTCATACAAGGAGTTGTGCTTAGAAACTTTAGATGATCTAGATGATTTTGAAGTCTAAGATGCACTACTAGAGTTCGAAGAAGAGATCAAGTCAACCATCGATGAGCTCAAGGAAATCAACTTAGGAACTAAAGAAGATCCACGCCATATATACATCAGTTCTTTGTTGAATGGAATTGAAACCAATGACTTAGTTATGCTATTAACTGAGTTTAAGGACTACTTTGCATGGAGTTATGAAGAGATGCCTAGATTGGCTCTTAACATAGCGGTCCATAAACTAGCAATAGAGCCTACTACTAACCCTATCAAGCAAGCTCCTAGACTCATGCAATTAGACATAGAATAATAGGTCATTTCTGAAGTCAAGAAATAAATGATGTTGGCTTCAACCGGGAAGAAAAATACCCTACCTGGTTAGCCAACATCATCTTAGTTAAGAAAAAAAAATGACCAAATTCACAAATGCATTAATTTTAGGGATTTAAATAAGGCATGCCCAAAAGATGAATTTTCACTAACAATCTCAGAGCTGATGGTGGACATTGCGTCATCTCATGCAGCCTTCTATTTCATGGATGACTCATATGGATATAACCAAATAAAATGGCCCGTGAAGATGAAAGAAACACTGCTTTTAGAAGCCCGATCAGAATATTTTGCTATAAGGTCTTGCCTTTCAGCCTTAAAAATGATGGTGTTACATACCAGTAGGCTATGACTTGAATCTTTGACGAACTCATTCATCATCAAGTCAAGTGCTATGTCGATGATCTAGTAGTCAAAAGTAGAGAAAAGGAAGACCATCTCTTTGACTTGAGAGTAGTTTTTGAATAGTTAAGATAATTTAACGTCAAAATGAACATCAACATTAGCTGAATATGAGGATCTGATTGTCAGTCTAGAATTAGCCATTACTCTAAGCATCCAGAACATCAACATCTTCAAGGATTCTCAGTTAGTTATCAACAAAATTGTTGGATCCTATAAGGTTATAAAGCCCAAGGTCCATCACTACCACAAGTACACCATGAAGTTGTTGGCCCAAATACAAGAGGTTACAATTTATAAGATTTGTTGAGGAGAGAATGTCATAGCATATGCTTCAGCCAAGCTTGCCAATGAGTTGGCATGTCTTGAGGATGAGTCCATATCAATAACAGTCAAAAATAAATAAGTCTTATCTTTTATTGATATTGAACTAATCAAAAAGTACTCTCTTGATCGGGAGGTTGACATTGACAAGAAGGACGAGGAGTCAGGTTGGAGGCAGCCATTCATAGATTACTAAAATAAAGGCAAACTACCTCAAGAGAAGTCCCAAGCCCATCAGATGAAGCAAAAAGTACTTTCCTACACTCTTATGGATCGTTTCTTGTACTACGAATATTTCAATCATATGTGGATACATTGTTTAGACAAGCACGAAGCCCATAAGATTGTGATCGAGGTACACTCAGGATTCTGTGGAGCCAACCAATCTAGTTTGAAGATGAATTCCAGGATCAAGAGACTAGGATACTACTGGCCATCGATGATCAAAGATTGCATGGATACGACTAGGCGATGCCACCAATGTCAAATACATGGTGTGGTCCTACACCAACCACCCAGGATTATGTGGAGTCAACCAATCTGGTCTGAAGATGAAATCCAAGATGAAGAGACTAGGATACTACTGGCTATCGATGATCAAAGATTACATTGATATGACAAGGCGATGCTACCAATGTCAAATGCACGGTGTGGTCCTACACCAACCACCCAACATTCTACTTCGTACATTGGCCTCATGGCCATTCGAATGTTAGGGTACTGACAAAGTGGGTCTGATTGATCCTTCTTCTTCCAAGGGTCATCGATTCATCTTAGCTGCTACTGACTACTTTTCCAAATGGGCAAAGGTGATTCTGCTTAGAGAGGTTATAGCTCAGCATGTGCTCTAATTTTTTAGGAACCATATCATATATATGTTCAGAGTGCCTCTATGGATTATATCTGATAATGGTATTGCATTCAAGAGCATTGAGATCAACAACTTTTCCGAAAGACACATCATAGATTGGAGGTATTCTACCATCAACTACCCAAGGGCAAATAGCTTAGCAGAATCCTTCAACAAAACTCTCATCCAAATACTAAAGAAGACACTCGACAATAATAAGCGATAGTGGCATGAGTAATTAGTTGAAGCCTTTTGGGCTTACCACACCACATATATCAGTCAAACTCAGTTTACTACTTTCTCCTTAACTCCCATCACTAAGAATAGCTATGGGTAGGAAGATCACAATAGAGCAGAATGCCAAGTTGCAATTAGAAGAGCTCAAAATTTTGTAGGAGAAATGCGTGCGGGCATGACAAAATCTCAATTTATACAAAGTTGAAATTATTCAAGCTCATAACAAGTTGGTCTATCCTAGGGCTTTTTGAGTAAGAGAGCTTATTTTAATTCTAAGAAGATCGATTATTACCTATCGTAATATGGGAGGGAAGTTTGAACCCAATTGGGAAGGCCCTTTTACCATAAAGAAGGCCTACCAAGGTTGATCTTATCAGCTTATTAATCATAAGGGAGAGTGCCAAAATCTTCTAATCAATAAGCTCTACTTAAAGAAATATTAAAAATCATGGTTCAAAATAATTATCATCAATGAAAATTCCATTTTAAAATTAGTCTCTTCTATGTTGAAAGTATTCTTATTTACGAATCCACCACGATGTGTTTAGGGTAGGTGTAAGGAACCCGAGCAAAATCCTATCCTTCCTCGACATAATGCAAACATAAACTACACACTAACATATAAAATAAACACATTTCTTTTATCTCGGGCTATTCTGAGTTGAGATAACCCCCACAGCACCACTAATTTAGTAGTTGCTCTAGCTCAGACTGACATGCTACCCTACTAGTGGGTCACCCTAATGGTCTTCTTACTATGGAGGATGTAAGTCTGCTATGCTTTTTATCCTTACTTGTCCACTACACACTGATGAGCACCTTATTAATTTCATTGGCCTTATTGTGTGGCCAATAAGCTACCTCATGTCAGCTTCGTTTAAGAGGATGTGAGTATGCTACGCTTTCTTCTTGGATTAGCCTTTGTGCACTGAATGGGTCAAGTATATTTGAGGTTTAAGATAACTCCTCTTATATTTGAGGTTTAAGATAACAACCCTAGCAACTCCTTCCCTCTCGCAAATCTCAGGTCAGTCCTACCGGCTCCCCCTTAGTAGTCGCTCTAGGTTAGATAACATGTCCCGCCGATGACAGACTATCCTGATGATCAGTTTAGCTTGAAAAGTTGTAAGCCTACACACTTTCATTCCAAATTGATCATTGCACACTGATGGGCACCTTAGGTTGGTTGGTTCTTACTATGCTGATGGATAAGCCTTAGGTTGGTTGGTTCTCGCACCTTAGGATACACCACTCATGGCAGATGTAAGTCTGCTATTCTTTCTCTTGTAGTTGGCCATCGTAAACCTATAGGTTTTCTTTTCCAGGGCTCAGGATAATGCCCCTAGCAGCACCTCCCCTATGGGCACTATATTTGGATCATGTCCTTTGTGACCCAATTTAGACACTATCAGGGTTACTATTGGATTGAACAGTTCCCCTTTCCTAGTACCTACCCCTGTGTTTGGAGAATATGTCTTGTGGATGTGCAGATTCTCGCTTGGTCCAATAAATCTAAGACAGGTGAAGGCTGACATAGCCCCTTCTCAGTGTGATCCCTCGCACACCAACAGGGTCCACACAAACATATAAATAAAATATATATTCACTTTTGGATTAGGAGGATGCCCATAATGGTACCTTTTCCCTAGCAGGTATCCTATCTTTAGGGCAATGTTAGCAAAACTCCCTATAAGAATTGCCTAACTACCCTTGAGTTGATATAAGTCCCCAACAACATTCACTCAATAGTCACCTCTAAGTCAGGTTTGATTTATTGTGCTACCAACAGGTCACTCTAGCGATTGTTCCCTACTTTAGAAGATGTAAGTCTGCTACACCTTCCTAGCGTAGTCGTTGCACACCGAAAGGAAACCTCTTTGGTTGGCTAGCTCTACCCCATGACCAGTAGACTATCCCTTTGGATTTGTAAATCTGAAATAAGATAAGTCCGATATAGCCCCTTCTCAGTGGATCCATCACACACCGATATGGTCCATAAATTAAATCTATCAAATTTGACCAAGCTCACATCTTCAGTGAATATACCCTCAATTTGAAATCAAACTAAACCAAATAAACCATATCAAATCACATGACATTAACATAAAATTGAAACTGACTACGTTTGAGTTAACATAAGTCCCTAGTGTCATTCACTCTATAGTCGCCCTAGGTTAGGTTCAATTTGTTATGCATCTAATAGGTCACCCCAGAGGTTGTTCCTCACTTTGGAAGATGTAAGTCTATTACGCCTTCTTCCTAGCACAACCGTTGCACATCCAAAGGCAACCACTTAGGTTGGCTTGCTCTACCCTGCACCCAGTAGAATATACCTTTGGATTTGTAAACTTTAGGTAAGTCAAGACTAATATAGCCCCTTCTTAGTGGTTCCATCGTACACCAACTGGGTCCATACATGAACTCAGGTGAAATTAAACCCAATCTGATTTTCCCTAGTGGAGTTAAAACACACCCTTTTTCCCAGTGGAGCCCCAAATCATATATAAACAAGTCAAGAAAATAAATCAAATTAAAAACCAACCTCTCTAGTGGATCCAAATTAAACCAACTCCCCAGTAGAGTCTAAATCGAAGAAATTCAACAAAACTCTTATCTATCTAATCAAATTGGATCAACACCTTTAATGAAAGGTTCATATAGTCCCAGCGACTTGAGCCCATATCTGTAATAGATATGCCTCTACATCAATTAAAATAAAACAAATTAAAGATGATTTAATCTTAATCCTTGGTGGATTATAGATTCTTATCCCCGATCTTTCCCTCCACCACCACCACGGCTGTAACCTCTGTCACTCCTCCTGCCTCCATAACCACCATTACTCTGACCACCACCTACATATCCACTAGCACATCTAGATCCCCCACCACCAGTGAGATAATCATGGCCTCTACCTTCACCTCCACCGTGAGATCTAGACTGAGCTTAATTGATAGTGATGTTCCTACCTTCAAGGTTCTATCCATTCTTAGGGTTTAGGGTTTAGGGCCAGTTTATGATTTAGGGTGTAGGGTAAGTTTTGGGTTTAGGGTTTAGGGTTCAGGGTTTAGGGTTGATTGAGGTTTGGTTTAGGGTTTAGGTTGTGGTTTAGGGTTTAGGGTTTCACTCTGATTTAGGGTTTTAGGTTTAAGGTTTTAGGGTTTATTTAGGGTTTTAGTTTAGGGTTTAGGAGTTTAGAGTTTAGATTTAAACTTGTAGTTTAGGTTTAGGGTTTAGGGTTTCTTATATTTAGGGTTTTGGTTAGGTTTAGGGTTATTTAGGGTTTTAGTGTTTAGGGTTTAAGTTTAGATTTTAGGATTTAAAAAAGTTTATTTAGGGTTTAGGTTTGGGGTTTAGATTTGGGTTTAGAGTTTTATTTAAAACCAAGTAAACCAGATTAGGTTTATTTTATTTTATATTTTGAGTTTATTTTTGTTTATATTTAGGTTTATTTATTTTTTATTTTTTAGTTTATTTATTTTAGGTTTATTTATTTTAGTTAAGCTTTTTTTATTAGATTTTAAGGTTTAGGTTTATTTTTTAGTTGAGTTTTATTTTAATTTTATTTTTTAAGTTTAGGTTTTATTTTTTATTTTTTAGGTTTAGGTTTAGGTTTTAGGTCTTGATTTTAGGTTTATTTTTGGGTTATATTTTTTAGTTTAAGCATAGGTTTATTTTTAGTTTATTTTATTTTATTTAGTTTAGGATTAAGTTTAAGTTTTATTTATTTTAGTTTAGGTTTAGGTTTATTTTATTTTGTTTATTTTATTTTTATTTTAGGTTTAGGTTTAGGTTTTATTTATTTTAGTTTAGTTTATTTTAGATTAGGCTTAGGTTTTTTTTATTTAATTTCTATTTTAGATTTAGGTTTTTTTTAATTTAGTGTTTAGGTTTTATTTTTTATTTATTTTTAAGTTTTCTTTTTAGGGTTAATTTTAGGTTTAGTTTTTTATTTAGTTATTATTTTACTTTATTTTTGGTTTATTTTATTTTTATTTTATTTTTAGTTTTTTATTCTTAGGTTTACTTTATATTTTAGTTTAGTTTAGGTTTTTATTTATTTTATTTTAGGTTTTTTATTTTTTATTTTATTTTATTTGTTTATTATATTTAGGTTTAGGTATTTTTATTATCTTATTATAATGTTTTATTTAGTTTAAGTTTAGGTTTATAGGTTTTTATGGTTTAGGGATTTAGGGTTTAGGGTTTAGGGCTAGGGTTAGGGTTTAGGGTTTAGGCTTTAGGGTTTAGTGTTTAGGCTTTAGTGTTTAGGGTTTTGAGGCTTTAGGGTTAGTTTTAGGGTTTAAGGTTTAGCATTTAGGATTTAGAGTTTAGGGTTTAGGGTTTAAAATTTTTTTAAAAAAAATTAAGTAAACTGGTAGGTTTAGGTTTATTTAGTTTGTTTTTTATTTATGTTAGTTCATTTTATTCTTATATTTCTATTTAGGTTTATTTTTTATTTTTATTCAATTTAGTTTATTTATTTTAGGTTCATTTATTTTAGTTTAGCTTCTTTATTTTAGTTTATTTTTTAGGTTTAGGTTTATTTTTTAGTTGAGTTTTATTTTTATTTTATTTTTTAGGTTTAGGTTATGTTTTTTATTTTTAAGTTTAAGTTTAGGTTTTTATTTAATTTTTTTAGGTTTAGGTTTAGGTTTTTATTTTAGGTTTATTTTTAGGTTTTATTTTTTAGTTTAGGTTTAGGTTTATTTGTAGTTAATGTTATTTTATTTAGGTTAGGTTTTATTTAGTGTAGGTTTAGGTTTAGGTTTTATTTATTTTATTTTAGTTTATTTTAATTTATGTTTAGCTTTAATTTATTTTGTTTATTATATTTTTATTTTAGGTTTAGTTTTTTTTTAGTTTAGTGTTTAGATTTTATTTTTTACTTATTTTTTAGTTTACTTTTTTAGGTTTATGTTTTTATTTTATTTTATTTTAGGTTTATTATATTTTTATTTTAGGTTTAGTTTTTATTTTATTTAGGTTTTTTATTTTTTAATTTAGTTTAGGTTTTTCTTATTTTATTTTAGTTTAATTTTTATTTTTATTTTATTTTCCTTTTTGGTTTAGGTTAAGGTTTAATTTTAGTTTATGTTTTTAGTTTATTTTATTTTATTTATTTTATTTTGGCTTAAGTTTTTTTATATATATTTTATTTTCAGGTTTTACTTTGTTTAGGTTTAGGTTTTAGGGCTTAGGGTTTAGAGTTTAGGGTTAATTTAGGGTTAATTTAGGACTTATGATTTATGATTTAGGGATTGGGGTTCATTTATTTTAGTTTAGTTTATTTTAGTTTAGGTATAGGTTTATTTTATTTTGTTTATTTTATTTTTATTTTAGGTTTAGGTTTAGGTTTTAATTATTATAGTTTAGTTTATTTTAGTTTAGGTTTAGGTTTATTTTATTTTGTTAATTTTATTTTTATTTTAGGCTTAGTTTTTTTTTTAGTTTAGAGTTTAGGTGTTATTTTATTATTATTTTTAGGTTTATTTTTTATGTTTAGATTTTATTTAGTTTTTATATTATTTTATTTTTGCTTTATTTTTTTTACATTTAGTTTTTATTCTATTTAGGTTTTTTATTTTTATGTTTACTTTATTTTTAGTTTAGTTTTGGTTTTTATTTATTTATTTTTGAATTTATTTTTATTTTTTATTTTATTTTATTTTTTATGTTTAAGTTTTTATTTTCTTTTATTTTTTATTCTATTTAGGTTTAGTTATTTTTATTTATCATATTATTAGGTTTTATTTAATTTAGGTTTATATTTTTAGGTTTTTAGGGTTTAGGGTTTGGGGTTTAAGGTTTAGGGTTAGGGTTTATGGTTTAGGGTTTAGGGTTTAGGATTTAGTGTTTAGGGTTTAGGGTTTAGGGTTTAGGGTTTTTTTCAATTAAGTAAACTGACAAGTTTAGATTTATTTAGTTTATTTTATTTATTTATTTTAGTTTATTTTATTTTTATTATTTTAATTTATATTTATTTTTTATTTTTATTTAGTTTATTTTTTATTTTAGGTTTATTTATTTTAGTTTACCTTTTATTTTAGTTTATTTTTTTTAGGTTTAGGCTTATTTTTTAGTTGAGTTTTATTTTTATTTCATTATTTAGGTTTAGGTTTTATTTTATATTTTTAGGTTTAATTTTAGGTTTTTTTTTTAGGTTTTGGTTTTAGGTTTTTATTTTAGGTTTATTTGTAGGTTTTATTTGTTAGTTTAGGTTTAGGTTTATTTTTAGTGTATTTTATTTTTTTTCCTTTAGGTTTAGGTTTAGGTTTAGTTTATTTTTCATTTGCGATTAGGTTTTATTTATTTTAGTTTAGTTTATTTTAATTTAGGTTTAGCTTTAATTTATTTTGTTTATTTCATATTTATTTTAGGTTTATTTTTTTAGTTTAGGGTTTAGGTTTTATTTTTATTTTTAGGTTTTTATTTAGATTTTGATTTATTTTATTTTAAGTTTATTTTGTTTTTATTTTGGGTTTAGTTTTTATTTTATTTAGGTTTTTTATTTTTTAGTTCAGTTTAGGTTTTTATTTATTTTATTTTCATTTATTTATTATATTTTATTTTTTTTTCATTTTTGTTTTAGGTTTAGGTTTAGTTTTTTATTTATGTTTTAGTTTATTTTATTTTTTTATTTAGTTTAGATTTAGTTTTTTAGCTTTTTAGGGTTTAGGGTTTAGGTTTAGGATTTAAGTTTTAGTTTAGGATTTAAGGTTTTTTTAATAGAGAATAAATTCAGGTTCAACATTTCTTCTTTTCGATTTCATCAACCAAGTAGCACCCCAAGTTTTCTAAGACATAAGTGATGACATAGATAAAAATGACCATTTATCAAAATCGCCGATACATAGAACGATCAACTAAATATATAGTTCCACAAGCGGATCGGTCTGTTGTTGTTCTCTAGTTCCATCGGAACCACCCCCACCTCTCGAGTAGAAGGATCCGCCATCATATCCCCCATCTTTCCCTCCACCACCACCATCGCTGTAACCTCAATCGCTCCGCCCTCTTCCATAATCACCACTGCTCTGACCACCAGCTCCATATCCAGCAGCACCTCTAGATCCCCAACCATCACTAACAAAACTGCCGCCTCCACCTTCACCTCCACCGCCATATCTAGACTGACCCGGGTAGATGATGATGTTCCTGTCGTCAAGGTTCTTACCATTCTTAGGGTTTAGGTTTAGGTTTAGGTTTATTAGGCTTTATGGTTTAGGTTTATTTTTTAATTTATTTAGTTACTTTAGGTGTAGGTTTAGGGTTTAGGGTTAGGGTTAGGGTTTAAGATTTAAGGTTTAGGGATTAGGGTTTAAGGTTTAGGGTATTAGGGTTTATGCTTTTAGAGTTTAGGGTTTAGGTTTAGGGCTTAGGGTTTTAGGGTTTAGGAGTTTAGGGTTGTAGGGTTTAGGGTTTAGTAGGGGTTTAGGGTTTTAGGGATTAGGGTTTAGGGTTTTATGGTTTGTGGTTTAGGATTTAGGGTTAAAGATTTAGGGTTTAGGGTTTATGATTTAGAGTTTAGGGTTTTAGGGTTTAGTGTTTAGGGTTTAGGGTTTAGGGTTTAGAGTTGTAGGTTTAGGGTTGTTGGTTTAGGGTTAGTTTAAGGGTTTAAGATTTAGGGGTCTTTTTAATATAAATTAACTAAATTGGTAGGTTTATGTTTATTTAGTTTATGCATTAATTATTTGAGTTTATTTTATTTTTTTCATTTTATTTAGGTATAATTTTTATTTTTATTTATTTTAGTTTATTTTTGAGGTTTAGGTTTATTTCTTAATTGAGTTTATTTTTATTTTATTTTTTAGGTTTAGTATTTTTTAGTTATATTTTTAGGTTTATTTTTAGGTTTTATTTTTTAGTTTAGGTTTAAGTTAATTTATAGTTCAATTTATTTTATTTAGTTTAGGTTTAGGTTTTATTTATTTTATTTTAGTCTAGTTTTAAGTTTATTTTCTTTTATTTATTTTATTTTTATTTTAGGTTTAGGTTTTTTTTAGTTTAGAGTTAGGATTTATTTTTTATTTATTATTAAGTTTTATTTTTTGGTTTATTTATTTAGGTTTAGTTTTTTTTTGTTTAATTTAATTTTTATTTTATATTTAGTTTTTATTTTATTTAAGTTTTTTATTCTTAGGTTTACTTTATTTTTTAGTTTAGTTTAGGTTTTCATTTATTTTATTTTAGTTCATTATTATTATTATTTTGATTTATATTTTGGTTTTGGTTTTAATTTTATTTATTTTTTTATTATATTTAGGTTTGGGTATTTTTATTTATCTTATTATTAGGTTTTATTTAGTTTAGGGTTTAAGGTTTAGGGTTTAGGGTTTAGGGTTTTAGGGTTTAGGGTTTTAGGATTTAGGGTTTAGGGTTAGAGTTTAGGGTTTAGGGTTTTGTGTTTAGGCTTTAGGGTCTAGGGTTTTTATGGTTTAGGGTTAATTTTAGGGTTTAAGGTTTAGGGTTAGTTTTAGGGTTTAGGGTTTAGGGTTGAGGGTTTAGGATTTAGGGTTTCAGATTTACAGTTTAGGGTTTAGGGTTTTTTTTAAAAAATAAAGATTAAGTAAACCCAAAGGTTTAAGTTTATTCAATTTATTTAGTTTATTTTTTATTTATTTTAATTTATTTTTTACGTTTATTTTTTTTTTAATTTAGTTTAGTATATTATTTTAAGTTTACTTATTTTAATTTAGATTTTTTATTTTAGTTTATTTTTTAGGTTTAGGTTTAGGTTTATGTTTATTTTAGTTTAGTTTTATTTCTTTTTTATTTTTTAGGTTGAGGTTTTATTTATTATTTTTAGGTTTAGGTTTAGGTTTTTATTTTATCCTTTTTAAGTTTAGGTTTTATTTTAGTTTTTATTTTTTAAGTTTATGTTTAGGTATATTTTAGTTTGTTTTCTTTTATTTAGTTTAGGGTTTAGGTTTAGTTTATTTTTGGTTTAGGTTTAGGTTTAATTTATTTTAGTTTAGTTTATTTTATTTTAGGTTTAGGTTTATTTTATTTTATTTATTTTAGGTTTAGGTTTTTTTTTAGTTTAGGGTTTATGTTTTAAATTTTATTCATTTTTAGGTTTATTTTTTAGGTTTAGGTTTTTATTTTATTTTATTTTAGGTTTATTTTATCTTTATTTTATGTTTTGTTTTATTTTTTAGGTTTAATTTATTTTTTAGTTTAGTTTAGGTTTTTATTTATTTTCACTTAGTTTAGTTTCTATTTTTATTTTTATTTTATTTTTATGTTTATGTTTAGGTTTAGGTTTTAGTTTTGGTTTAGGTTTTAGTTTAGGTTTTTATTTTAATTTGATTTATTTATTTTATTATGGTTTATGTTTATTTATTTATTTTTTTTAGATTTTTTTAGTTTAGGTTTAGGTTTTTAGCTTTTTGGGGTTTAAGGTTTAGGGTTTAGGGTTTGGGGTTTATGGTTTATGGTTTAGGGTTATAGGTTTTAGGGTTTAAGGTTTAGGGTTTAGGGTTTAGGTTTTAGGGTTTAGGGTTTAGGATTTTAGGGTTTATGGTTAGGGTTTTTAGGGTTCAGGGTTTAGGGTTCAGGGTTTATGGTTTTGGGTTAGTTTTAGGGTTCAGGATTTAGGGCTAGAGTTTTTTAAATTTTATTAATTTTTTTAATTTTTTAATTTTTAAATTAAGTAAACTAGTAGGTTTAGGTTTATTTAGTTTATTTTTTATTTAAATTTGTTTTTATTTTTATTTAGTTTAGTTTATTTACTTTAGTTTAGGTTTTTTATTTTAGTTTATTTTTTAGGTTTATGTTTAGATTTAGGTTTATTTTATAGTTTAGTTTTATTATTAATTTATTTTTTAGGTTTAGGTTTTATATTTTATTTTTATGTTTAGGTTAAGGTTTTTATTTTATTTTTTTAGGTTTAGGTTACAAGTTTTTATTTTAGGTTAGTTTTTAAGTTTTATTTTTTAGTTTAGGTTTATGTTTATTTTTAGTTTATTTTATTCTATTTAGGATTTTGGTTTAGGTTTAAGGTTTAGGTTTTATATGCTATTTTTTTCTAGGATTTATTTGTAGGTTTGTTTTTTAGGTTTAGGTTTTATTTAATTTTTAGTTTATTTTATTTTTGATATATTTTATTTTTATTTTAGTTTTTTTTATTTTTTATTTAGTTTCTTTTCAGGTTTATGTTTAAGTTTAGGTTTAGGTTTAGGTTTAGGTTTTAGTTTAGGTTTTTACTTTTTGTAATTTCTTTTATTTGCTTTATTTTTAGAGTTGAGGGTTTAGTATTTTGGTTTATTTTTAAATTAATTAAACCGGTAGGTTTACATTATTTTTAGTTTATTTTTAAGGTTTAGGGTTAGCTTAGGGTTTATGCTTTTTTTTTTCTTATTAAATAGATTAGATACCAAAGAAGGTGAAAGATGTATGTATAAGTTAGCCAACCAAAGAGATAGGAGAAGTAAAGACATAGTTCAAGTAAGGTATTAAGGATGAAAATAATAAAGTGCTTTTCTTAGAAAAGATATTGAAAATAGGTGGATGAGGTATTTTGATAAACTTTTCAATGAAGGATCCGAAAGTACGATTGATTTTAGCAACCTTAATACCCTAAACAAAATAAAGAATTTCATTTTATCGTCGCATTAGTAACTGAAGTTAATGAAGCTTTAAAGAAAATGAAATGTGGAAAAGCAAGAGGGAATAATATTCCAATAGATGTGTGGAAATGTTTAGGAGATCAAGGAATTTCTTGGCTTACAAATCTTTTAATGTTATTTTAAAGTCTAAAAAAGATGCCATGAGTGGAGAAAGAGTTTGTTGGTTCCTATATTTAAGAATAAAGGTGATGCACAAGAGTGTGCAAAATATAGAGGAATTAAGTTAATGTGCCATACATTAAAATTATGGGAGAGAGTAATTGAGCATAGGTTACGATGTGATACGTAAGTTTCTCACAATCGGGCCGTAGATCTACTATGGATGCTATACATTTGTTAAGAGGTTTGATGGAGAAGCATAGATAAAGTAAGAAGGATCTACATATGATATTTATTGATTTAGAGAAAGCTTATGATAAAGTCTCAAAAGATGTTCTTTGGAGAGTTCTAGAACAGAAAGGAGTTAATATTGGTTATATTCAAGTCATTAAGGATATGTATACTAGAGTTTACTTGTGTCCAAACACAAGGAGGATTGACAAAATATTTTCCTATTTCGCTTGGATTACATCAAGGATCAACATTAAGCCCTTATCTTTTTACTTTAGTTATGGATGTTCTTATGAGGCATTTATAAGAAGATGCACCTTGGTGTATGCTTTTTGCTGATGACATTCTTCTTGTTGATAAGATTAGAGAGGGAGTCCAACAGAAACTTGAATTATGGAGGTCAACTTTAGAGTTTAAAGGTTTTCATTTAAGTAGATCTAAAACTGAATATATGGAGTGTAATTTTATTTGTAGAAGTTTTAGTGATAGTGTTGTGACTTTAGGTGATCAAGTCATTAATAAGAGTGTATTTAGGTATTTAGGCTCTATTGTTCAAATTGATGGTGAAATAGATGGAGATATTATTAGTAGAATTCAAGTTGGATGGTTGAAGTGGAGGAATGCATCCGCCTATTATGTGATAGAAAAGTTCCACTTAAACTTAAGGGAAAATTTTATAAGATGGTGGTAAGACCGCAATGACTTATGGTGTTGGCCAATAAAAGAGAAGCATAAGACTAAGTTAAGTGTTACAGTAGATGAGGATGCTCGTGTGATGAGTGGCTTTACTCTTAGAGATAGAATGCAAAATGAGTATGTTCGGGAAAAAGTTGGAGTAGCTCAGATAAGATTAGGAGAGTCACCTAGATGGTTTGGCCACATAAAGCCGACCGTCCATGACCGATTGGGAGAGTAGATGCATTAGATTTACCTTATGTTAAGAAAGGTAGAGGTAGACCTAAAAAAGACTTAAGATGTATAAAAAATGATCTTAGTATACTTGAATTAAATGAGAATTTGACACATACACATGAGACGAAGAATATAAAATACCCACCCAAGGGGATTAAGGCACGTTGTTTGTTGTTTGTAAAATAACTAAACTAGTAGGTTTAGGTTTATTTAGTTTATTTAGTTTATTTTTTATTTATTTTAGTTTATTTTATTTTTATTTATGTTTATTTATTTTTTTATATTTTAGTTTATTTATCTTCGATTTATTTGTTTTTGTATAGGTTTTTTATTTTTGTTTATTTTTTAGTTTTAGGTTTAATTTTAGGTTAATTTTTCTTTTTATTTTATTTTTTGGTTTAGGTTTTATTTTTTATTTTGAGGTTTAGGTTTAGGTTTTTATTTTATTAATTAGGTTTAGGTTTTATATTTTTATTTTAGTTTTATTTTTAGGTTTTATTTTTTAGTTTATGTTTAGGTTTATTTTTGGTTTATTTTATTTTATTTAGTTTAGGTTTAGGTTTAAATTTAGATTTAGGTTTTATTTATTTTAGTTTAGGTTTAGGTTTTTTTTTTAGTTTATGGTTTAAATTTTATTTATTTATTTTTACATTTACCTTTTAGGTTTAGTTTTTTATTTAGTTTTTATTTTATATTATTTTATGTTCATTTTAAATTTTATTCTTAGGTTTATCTTATTTTTTAAGTTTAGTATAGGTTATTATTTATTTTATTTTATTTTATTTATTATTTTATTTTATTTTATTTTTAGGTTTAAGATTAGCTTTTAGCTTAGATTTTTATTTTATTTTATTTTTTTTAATTTATTTAAGTTTAGTTTTATTTATTTATTTTATTTTAAGGTTTTATTTAGTTTAAGCTTAGGTTTTTAGGCTTTAGGGATTAGGGTTTAGGGTTTAGGCTTTGGTGTTTAAGGTTTAGGGTTCAGGGTTGTAGGATTTAGAGTTTAGGGTTTAGGGTTTTGGGTTTTCGGTTTTGGGCTTAAGGTTTAAGGTTTATATATTTTAGTTCATTTTATTTTAGTTTAGGTTTAGGTTTATTTTATTTTATTTTTAAAGTTTTTATTTTATGTTTAAGTTTTTTTTTAGTTTAGGGTTTAGGTTTTATTTCTTATTTATTTCTGGGTTTATTTTTTAAGTTTATATATTTTTTTATATGTTATTTTATTTTATTTTAGGTTTAATTCATTTTTATTTTCCATTTTGTTTTCATTTTATTAAGGATTTTTATTCTTAGGTATATTTTATTTTTAGTTTCGTTTAGGTTGTTCTTTATTTTATTTTATTTTCATGTTTAGCTTTAAGTTTTAGTTTATGTATTTATTTTATTTTATTTTATTATTATTTAGGTTTTTTTAATCCATTTTTTAGCATTTAGTTTAGGTTTAGGTTTTGTTTAGGTAGGGTTTATTTGAGATTTAGGAATAGGATTTAGGTTAACATTTGCCTAAATTGGGTCAGCTTCTTAACGCCAGTTTACAGGGTCAGGGTCTTTTAGCCTGGATCAAGGTTTTAGGCTCAGTGGCTCAGCCCAGAGTTTAGTCAGCTCAGTTTTGCCTAGGTTGTGCATCAGGATTTAGGATCTTTTAGTGGTTTATGGTGCATGATTTATGGTTTAGTCAGTGGCCTACTGTTTATACTTCAGGATTGATTATGAGTTTGTGGATCATGGTTTTAGTTTTTAGGATTGTAACAGGCCTTTAGGGTTTAGGGTAGTTTTATTTTTTTTAAAAAAATTAAAACAAGGTTTATATTTATTTTATTTTATTTTATTTTAGTTTATTTTTATTTTATTTTATTTTTTTAGCTTTAGGTCTGGGTTTAGGTCTTTTTTTTGGTGGTTGGGAATTCTTTATTAGTTTTGTGGATTTGGGTTTTGGTAGGATTTAGGTTTAGTTTTAGATTTTGTGGGATTAGGATTCAGTGGATTAGGGTTTATTTAAGAGTGGGATTTATTAGGATCAACATTTATTGTGTAGTTTAGGTTTAGGGTTTAGGGTTTGGTTTTTTTATTTTTTTATTTTATTATTATTTATTATATTTTCTAAATTAAGTAAACCGAGGTTTAGTTTATTTTATTTTTTAGTTTATTTTATTTATTTTAGTTTATTTTATTTTTTATTCTTATTTAGGTTTATTTTGTTTTTTGTTTAACTTTTTTTTTTAGATTATTTTTATTTTGTTTAGGTTTAAGTTTTTTTATTTTATTTTAGTTTAGGTTTTATTTTTTTATTTTATTTAGGTTTTAGGTTTTCTTTTATTTTATTTTTTAGGTTTTATTTTAGTTTATTTTTGATTTATTTTATTTTTATTTTATCCATTTTAGGTATATTTTTTTTTATTTTAGCTTTTTTTAATCCAGGTTTATATTATTATTTTTAGTTTAGATTTTATTTATTTATTTTATTTATTTTATTTATTTTATTTATTTAATTATGTTTTAATCATTTATTTTATTTTTAGGTTTTATTTACTTTAGAAGGGAGTTTAGATTTTAGATTTTGTATTTAGTTTGTGGTTTAGTATTGAGGTAGGATCATTTGGGTTACCATTTAGAGGTTTAGAGTTTTGTTAGTGTTTTAGTTTAGTGGTCATGGTGGTGGCTCAGTGTTTAGTGGCTCAGTGGTGTTAGATTTAACCCAGGTTTAGGGTTTAAAGGCTCAGTTGATTAATGTTTAGGCCTAGTTTTGGGTCGAGGTCAGGCTCAGTGTTAGTTGGGGCTGGTTTTTTAGGGGGGTTTTAGGGTTGGTTTTAGGTTTCTTTTAGTAAACCGATAGTTTTTTTTATCTTTTTATATTTTATTTATTTATTTATTATTTATTTTAATTTATTTATTTAATTTATTCATTTATTTGTTTATTTATTTAAGTTTATATTTATTAATTTATTTTTAGGTTTAGGTTTAGGTATGTTTATTTTAGTTTAATTTTATTTTTATTTCATGTTTAGGTTTTATTTATTTTAGTTTAAGTTTATGTTTTATTTTATTTAGGTTTTATTTTAATAGGATTTTTATTTTTATTTTTTAGTTTAGTTTATGATTTTAGTTTATTTTATTTATATTTAGTAATTTATTTAGGTTTAGGTTTAGGTTTTATTTATTTTTATTTAGTTTATTTTAGTTGGTCTAGGTTTATTTTGTTTTGGTTATTTTAGTTTAGTTTTTAGTTTAAGATTTAGGTTTATTTTATTTATTTTTTAAGTTTATTATAGGTTTTGTTTTAGTTTTATTTTATCTTAATTTAGTTTTGATTTTCTTTTATTTTATTTTTATTTTAAATTTTTTATTTTAGGTTTGGTTTTTATTTTATTTTTATTTTATTTTATTTTTTTGTTTTATTAGTTAAGGTTTTTATTTTATCTTTATTTTTTTTATTTATTTAAGTTTAGGTTTGGTATAGGGTTCAGATCATTTATTTGGGGCCTGGTTTGGGGTAGAGTTTAGGGTTGTGGGGTTTTAGGTTTGTTTTGGTTTTGTGGTTTTGGGTAGGTTTAGGGTTTTTTTGGGTTTAGGGCTCAGTTTTATGGCTTTTTTTGGTTTAGTCTACAGTTTGTGTCCAGTTTGTAAGCCTAGGGTAGTAGTGGTTTTAAGATTTATTTAGTGGTTTATGGCAGGCCTATGGTCGTTTTTTTTAGTTTATTCTGTTTAGGGTAGGGCTCAGTTAGTAGGTCAGAATTTGGGTGAGTTTTAATCAAGCAAACCAGGTACTCATTAGTTTAGTTTATTATTTATTTTATTATTTAGGTTTTATTTTTATTTAGTTTAGTTATTATTTTTAGCTTATATTTATTAGATTTATGACCGTCATTTTTTACCTCACTATTTTATTTATTTTATATAAGTTTTGCTTTAGGTAGGATTTAGATTTTGTTTTTTAAGGTTAGGTTTTGGTTGTGGTTTAGGGCAGGCTTCAGTGCCTTTTAGGCTCAGTTTTTGGTTTAGGGTTGTTTAGTGGCAGTCAGTCTGGGTTTGGGTCTTCATGGGTGGTTTTGGGTTGTGGCTCAGGGGCCCAGTGCTCAGTTCAGGGTCAGTAGGGTTTAGTTGGGTTGCCCAGGATTCTTTGTTTAGGCCCAGATTGGTCAGGCTCAGTGGCCTTAGTTGGGTTCTGTTTTAGGATTTGGGAGAGTCTGGGTTTTAGTGGTTGATCTTTAGGATTAAGAGCTCAGTCAGGGCACAAGGTTTTAGGGTAATGGCCTAGGGTTTAAGGTCTAGGCCCAGGGCCCAGGTAGTGGGGCCTTTAGGTCAGTGGCCTGTCCCCCCTTTTTTTATTATTGTATTTGATCTTTAGATCAGCTCTCAGGGCCTAGGGTCAGAGGTTTTAGTGTGGCTCAGGTTAGTTTATTTTTTTAGGGTTTAGGAGCCCAGGTTTAGTATTTATTCATTTAGGGGCCTGTTTAGGTATTGGTTTAGGTCAGGGGTTAGTTTAGACTCAGTGGTAGTTCTTTAAAGCAAACCCATGGCTTTAGTATTTATGGTATTTATGCATTTTAGTTTATTTTAATTTAATATTTAGCTTTATTTTATTTATTTTTAGTTTATATTTTATTATTTATTTTATTTTATTTTATTTTAGTTTAGGTTTAGTTTATTTTTTTTATATTTATTTTTATTTAGGTTTTAGTTTAGTTTTTAGGATTTATTTATTTATTAATGTGGTAGGATTTAGTGGTAGCATTTAGTGTTAGGATTTAGGTTTTGGTATGGTTTAGTTTATTAGTGTTTTTTAGTTTGAGGATCAGAGAACGCCAGTAGGTGTTCTTTTTTAGGTTTGGTAGATTTATTTTATTTAGGGTCATAAGATTGGTAGTGGTAGGGTAGGGTGATTTAGTTTTATTTTAAATTACAAACCCTAGTTAATTTTTAATTAACCTAGTTTATTTTATTTATTTAGTTTATTTTATTTTTACTTATTTAGTTTATTTTATTTTATTATTTTATTTATTTATTTATTTTATTTAGTTTTAGGTTTATTTTATTATTTGTTTAAGTTTAGTTGAGTTTAATTTTAATTAGAGTCAGTTTTCAAGAGCCTTATTGGTGATCTTAGGTTTAAAGTAGGTTTAGGGTCAGTGGCCCAGGGCCCAGGTCAGAGTCAGGTTTTAGGGTTTAGGTTATTTAGGGCCCAGGGCCCATTTATTTGGGGTCAGGTTGGGCCTGGGTTTAGTCATTATTTTTAGGAGGTTTGGGTCAGGTAGGTTTTTTAGTGGTAGGGTCTTTAGTTAGGGTTTTATTTAATTTTTTAAAATTTTAGGATCAGGTTTAGTTAGTTATATTTTTTTGGGGTTTAGGTTTAGGTATATTTTAGGATTTAGGGTAAGTAGTTTTAGAGGGTAGGTTTAGGTTTAGGTTTTAGGGTTTACTTTAGATTTAGGTTTAGGTTTATTTTATTTTTTTTTTAAATTAAGTAAACTAGGTTTATTTACTTAACTTATTTATTTTTTTATTTATTTTACTCTATTTTATTTTTATTTTTTATTTTGGTCTATTTTTAATTTTTATTTAGATTAGTTTATTTCTTTTAGTTTAGGTTTTATATTTTAGTTTATTTTTTAGGTTTAGGTTTATTTTTTAGTTGAGTTTTAATTTTATTTTATTTTTTAAGTTTAAGTTTTTAGGTTTTTAGGGTTTTGAGTTTAGAGTTTAGGGTTTAGGATTTATGATTTAGGGTTTTTAGGATTTAGGGTTTGTGAGTTTAGGTTTAGGTTTAGGTTTTTTTTTTAAAGGATGCCCCATGTAGAGTATTTTATTGCACAAAAGTGGGTTACAAAGTCCTTAAAGGGGATAAACCTAACCATACTCTCAAAGAGCTACAATCTAAGGAGTAAATCATCTAAGTACATCCAAAAGCAAAGGGAGACCTTAAAGCAATCAAAAGATATTAGTAGATAAACATAATAAGCCAAAGAAAGGTTAGGGCCATTGCTCTGAAGAACTTGAGAATGCATGACAATATGGAGCAAACTTGCAAGAGAGAATCACCTGCAAAATAGGACAAGAGAGAATCGCCTGCAAAATAACAATAAGAAAGAGATTAGAACAGTTAAGATAATAATACAAAAGGATGAATGAAAATAACATAATCTGAGAATGATAGTAAGGAATTGAGATAGAGAAAGTTCGGCCACACTAAGTTGGGGTGATGCAAATATGCATCCAAACTTGAGGGTTACATCACAAAAGCTACTACCAAACCAAAAGAGTGGAATCCTCACATCATAGCCAACAAAACATGAGAAGATAATGCCGTTGAAAGTCTTGTGGGTTTTATTAGAGACCTAAACAAAACTATAAAGAATATAAAGAGAAAATTGTTAAGGGTGATAAATGAGTGATCCCATGTAGAAAAATGATCCTCCATATAGCCACCCTGACATGAGGATACTTATATATATGAAATAGGCCATAGAAACCATCCATATGAAAATAGCGAAGGTAGCTCAAAATCCGCTAAGCAAGTCAATGAGTCTATAAGTTACACCATCCCAATTATATATATAAATGAATCTGCCAAGTACAAAGAGGTAGATGTAAAGTCAAGAAATGAGCCCAATCAAAATAAAGAATGAGATTGGAACAAGCCCTTATTAGTATCAATATCAATAGTTGGAAAAAAAACAATTGTAAGAAGGCAAAGAAACCAAAAAAGCAAAGAAAATACCCAATAAGGATAATCGAATAGCAAGATAGATAGCGACTAAAGACCAGAATCTAGATCAACAAAAATGAAGGCAAAGTAGAAAGACAAGAGTGCTGAGTACCACCCTTACTAATAGAGATTGTATTCCAAGGAGTAAGTAAGACAAAATGACTAATCCTGATGGGAAATACTAGGAGCCCAAGATCCACATTAGAATCTAGAAAAACATGACAAGATAACCAAGACCAAAATAGCCAAAATAAAGAACAAGACAAATAAAGCCAAGACAACAAGGGACCGTGATAGAGATTGCATTCCAAGACTATCCCCAAATAGGATCCACAGAATCCAAAAAAAACATGACAGATAACCAAGAGAAAAATAGCAAAGGCAAGAATAAGATACCACAAGACACACATAAAAGACAACATAAAGAGAGAAAGACAAGCCCTGAACTCTTGAAATAGCAAGGATAGTGTAGATCACAAATATCATAAAATAAACAATACCCCGAGAAAACAAGGGCAATCAAAAAAAAACAACCCAACAACAAAATAGTTAGAAGATTGGAACCCACCAAAGGATGATATTAGGGATACAAATTAGATCCACATTAGAATCCGTAAAAACAAGACAGAGATAACCAAGACAAAAATAGCCAAGGCAAGAGCAGCCAAGACAACCAAGGCAAGACAAAGGGATAGCATTCAAAGAAGACCTAAAGGTTAGAAACCCAAGAGATAGAGTATAGTACCATAGATCAAAAAAAAGCCACCTGCACACCAATGACCAAAATAATCGAAATAGCATAATCGAAAGAGCATACAGAGAGAGAAACATGTTGAAACCTTATCAATATCCAAAGTAGCATAGCCGACAAAAAGGACCGCAACCAACCAAAAAAGGTGCCAAATGAATACAATCAGTGCTACATCACCAGTTGCACCATTCAGGACCAAAAATCTGATAATATAGACTAACAAACAACCAAGATAGCAAGACAACAAAAGGCAAGAATCGCCATAATACCACCCAATCAAAGATAAATATATACGATAAGACAAACCTACCAATCGAGAGAGAAGAGACAACTAGGTAATGAAGAATATATCTAATGTGTGATGAACAAGAGTCTGTGACGAGAAGACAAAGCTTGAGAGCCAACCCCAACAGAGAGGTTATTGCCACAATGGAACCCACCAAGAAAAGATAAAATTGGATTCAAATGAGTATCATCATTAGAATCCAAAGAAAATAAGAAAGTGTAACCAAGGCAAAACTAGCTGTGATAGCAACAATTAGGACAACAACATTCAAGGAAAGGATGAAGTTGGCCATAAAGCCACACAATCGAGTAGACAAAGCCATAGTTAACAACCAAGTAGATATAGATAATAATAGGTATCTTGAATGCAATCTAGATAGGAAACCAAAAAATCCTCAAACCAAGAATGTCAAACAACTCGAGCATAGACCCAAGTCCTATGCCAATAGGGATTGAGCCAACATAGAGTCCAAAACCAAGATAGCAAAAATCCAAGACAAGAAACAACCAAGACAACAAGAACCAGTTTGCTTGCCAGAAAGCCACCCATCCAGGATAAATATTGCAATTAAAATAAGTTTAACTGCAAGAAGATGGAGAAAGAAATAGCAAATAAAGTAAAATAATGAATTAAGATAATAGTATATAATAAACCATTAAGGGGTTCAAAGCAAAATCCACCCAAAGAATCAACAACGGGGAGTTCCAGCAACACAAAGCCCCATAGGTTAGCTTAAGTTGAGATAAGGAAACCCCAAATTATCCAAGTTAACCACCATGCAAGTGTAAGGTGAGTTGATCAAATAAAATGATACCATTCGATCTAGCACCCGTGATTGGCAAGGTAGTCAGACAAGCATTTCCTTCATGCCAAACATGAGTGATGTTAAAATTCCGGGAAAGAAGAGCTCTAGTTTGTTTGAGGAGGTAGTACAAGTGCTCATTTTGGTGGAAGTCAAAAGATCAATCAATAAGAGCATCCACATCAATCTAAATATTGAGCCGCCATTTTGGAGGCAAATCTCAAGTGCTTTGTAACCGCCATAAGCTCAAGAATGGGACAAGGTGAAGTATGGGGATAAGCAAAAGCACATAGTACTATACCCTTAGAATTCCTGAAAATGCCACCAAAACCGAGCCATTATGGGAAACAGCCATCAAGATTAATTTTAATAATGTGGTCAAGAGGTTTTTCCAATAAACAATCGTCATTTGACAATAAGGTTGGTCGCGTAATAAAACCCGCTTTATTGGCCACAAATTTATAGCCTTGTCTCAGAATGAAAAGATTGGCTTTAAACAAGTCACAAATTTTTTTTTTTTTAGTCTAGCAATAATCCTCAGTGGTTCATAGGGATCCCACGATGTTTTGCATCATTTTGATCCATCCATATGAACCGATAAGAGTGATAGCAAGATGACTTTAATGTGACCTGAATAATATTATCAAAATAAACTTCAAGAAGTTGATATAAAGTAAGAGAGCCATTGAAATTGATAGTGTTAAAAAAGATCATCATACCAAATCCAAAGTTTAGAAGCAATGGCCCCATTGACAAAAAAAACATGATTAACATTCTCAATATGGAAACAACATTGACATTTAGAGGGTAAATGAAAACCTTTCCCACAACAAGGAATCAACAGGATAAAACTTTTCGTAATATGCTGGTAAGAACGTATCAAGTAGTAGGGATATTGTTATTCCAAAGTTTAGAGAACACATTGGAGGAATCATGAGTATCTTTAATGTGGAGCCACACATTTTGAGGTTGAAATCACCATTATGTGAGAGCTTAAAGAGAATGGTCTTGATTGATTGGAGTGATAGGAATAGTAGAAACCATATTCAAGAAAGTAAAGGGATAAAATCAAGCTTACTATTGTTCCACTTGTTGTTATGCGAAGAGTTTACTCTAATAGCGGTGGAATGGGTGGAGAGTAAGTCATCAATGGATCCACCTCCACTCAGTTATCTTGCTAAAAGAAAGAAGTGCCGAGTTAATGCACCCAAAAAATTAAGGATTGCATCCCATTTGAGAACAAAGTCTTTTCCACACGAGAATCACCCTTTAAAGGGACAAATGAGGGGGTTGTCCCGCAATATTTAGCAGTCATGAAATTAGCCCAAAGACTATGATTACTCTAAAATTCCACCGAGTTTATAGGAAAAGGCATTGATAGCATCTTTTATGGATTTACAACCAAGACCACCTTCGTCAAAAGTGCCACAACTTTTAAGCCAAGAGGTCCAGTGCATTTTTTTAGAAGTGGTATTGGAGCCCCAAGAAAATTTGTTTAGGAGATGCTCAATTACATTTGATGATAAATGGTCAAATGGTTTGGATGAGATATAAAGGCATGGAATTAAGAGTGCTCTTAATCAAGGTAAGCCTACCACCAAAAGAGAGTAAATGAAATTCCCAAACCAAAATTTTATTAGATTTTTGAATAAGGTCATCAAAAGATGAGATCTTTTCGGCCTTTAAAAAAGCGAGCCCAGATAATTAATGGGAAGTTGACTATGCTTAAAATTAGTAATTCGGAGATTTGATTTAGTCTATTGGTAGGAATCTTAGCGAGGAATAAAACAACATTTTCTTTCATTAAGGAAGAGACCACTAACTTTGCCAAAATCATTTAAGAGATTCTTAATAGTTTTAACATGTTGAGAGAGGCATTGCGAAGATTATAAAATCATCGCAAAGCTAAGATGAGAAACAGGAAACCACCATGAGTTTATAAACCATGTTAGGTTTTTAATGAAAAGATCATTGAGGCTCCTCAAAGATATTCAACGAATGATAAAAGAGAAGGAGAAAGAGGGTCACCTTGGCAAACCATGGCTCAAGTAAAGAAACCAAGGGACTCACCATTTATGATAACAGAAAACCAGGCGTTGATACAACTTTTATAAGCCGGATAAAATTATCGAGAAACCAAACAAATGTAAGATTTGAAAGAGGAAATCCCAGAGGTTGTCAAAGGCTTTAGAGATGTCCAGTTTGAAGAATATTACCTCCTCTGGAAGAAACATCAATGTCATGAACCAGCTCTTGTGAGAAGAATATTATCAGATATGGCTCTATTTTTAACGAAGACAGTTTGGTTAGGGGAGATGATTTTAGCGAGGGGCTAATATTATTAATTAATTTTGCAATGAGTTTTGGAAAAAGGTGCAAAGACTAATAGGTCTAAAATCGATTCGGATTGTTGGTTTTGGGAATAAGGACAATAGAAGTACTTGAAAAATCTAGAATAGAGCGCCATCAAAGAAATCAATAACAGCATCAATAATATCAGATTTAATAAAAGGCTAACAATGCTGAAAGAAATGAGTCGTAATTAGTGTTCATGCTATTGAGAGTACTACTAATCTCCACTTTCGAGGGATGCATAGTGAGCAAATGGTTATCCTCATTGCTAATCATAGAAGGGATTAGATGGGTGTTGGAGGGTTTCTAAGAAGGATTAGAATTTAATAAATTTTGAAAGTGATGTATGAGATTCCTTAATTTCATTATTATGTTATCCAATCATTCATTAGTTCTTAATTTTCTTAATCGAGTTTAAAGCTTTCGTTGCAAATAGCATGGAAATACCTAGTGTTTACTGCCATCGCAATATATTTTCTAGACTTTTTTGCCAATAGGTTTCCTCCATATTTTGGTAATTAATCAAACTATCTTTGGCAATGCTCAACTCATCAAGCTTCGGGATCAATTAAGACACCTCTTCAAGAAAACAAACCACTTGTTCCATAGCTTTAAGATTGGTAAAAGATTTTTAAAATATGCTTGTTCCACCAATTGAGGTTTTGTTTAAGCCTTGAGCTTAAGCCAATCATGCCTTTGAATTATCCGGGTGAAGAGCCATCCAATTAGTGAAAACAACATTAGTGAAATCACCATGTTGGGTCCACATATTTTGGAATCTAAAAGGTGAGGGAGTGGAAGGGTTAAGGTGGGAGTTTTGATAGAGATCAAAAGAGGAGCATGATCGGACAAAGTTGCTCAAATCAAAGTAAGAGGCCATTGATTGATCCAAAGAGAATTAAAGAGGGTTTATCAAGATCTTTGCCAAAGTCTAGAGTTATGCCACGTGTGTCGGACCAAAAAACCAATGTCAATCATTGCAATCTAGGATCATATTAGAAGTCTTCCATGGAATGGAGGTTAGGAGAACATCCTCCCCTCCTTTTGAAGAAGCAATGATAGTGAAATCACCAACCAACCGGGGAAGGTTAGCGAGGAAGAAGGTTCTTAAGTGATTCCACAAGGATGTTCCTACCGGCTCTATTACAAGAAGCATAGATAAAGGAACCAAAAGCAAAACTCACCTAATGAGATTTTGACATTAACCAATTGATCAAGATCATCAATGATGGAAATGGTGATGGAATTATTCCAAAACACCAAATTTTATTATTAAGATTGAAGAAGAAATTTTGAAATCCAAGCGATCTAGCAACATGGGCAATCTTGGAAGAGTTAATGAAAGGCTCAATAATAAGTTTGATGTTATGAGTGCGAGGCTCTAACGATTGCGGACGGAGAGTCCCACCGGATATTCCAAATAAGAAAATTAATCATAATAAAAAAAACCAAAAGGAAAAGGTAGAAAAAGGAAAGGAAAAAAGGAAGAGAGGAGGACATAATTATTTGTGAGGTGTTAGAGAAGAAGCGTGTGGTTCTAGTGAAGTTATTATTAGTCATTTTGGCTTTATAAGATTTTTTTAATAACAATTTGGAAGGGTCTATCGGTATCAAAGTATCTCCATCGAAAGGGATTGGTTTTGGTATCAGAATAGAGTAGTATCGGTCAATATTTTAGTAGTGGTGATTTCTCCTTCTTGATGTCGAGTTAGAATGAAATTTGGATTGCGAGTATCACTCTATAGAGAAATAGAAGGGGAGGTTCTTTCACCATTAATAGTACAAATATCATTTTCATTGCCATGATGCATATTTAGATTTTGGTCTGACACCAAAGGATTAACATTATTTTGATCCAATATAAGATTCCCATTCAAATTGTCATTAATATTCAAATGAAGAAAAGGATTGTCATGAGAATCTAAATTATTACAAGTAGGAGTAGTGCTAGGTAAGTTATCATTAGTTTTTGCACACACCTCAATAGTAGTATTTATACCATGCTTAGAATGTTTTTCATTAGACAAATCAGTAGGTAATAAAGGGGTAGGTGTAGGAGGGTGAATTCCATTATGAGTAGCTTTAGGCACATAAGCTAACTTATTGGTTTTCCCAATTCCAAGAGGTATTAGTATCACATTATTCTATTCTTTTTAAGGTTAGGGTGTAGCACAAAGCATTCAGAATGATCATGACCATGGATCTTATAGTGAGTGCAAAAGATAGGGAAATTTTCAAATTCTACTTTCTGATTATATCCAAATTTTTTTGATCCGATCCAAACTTCTTTGGGGTATTTTTTGGTAATGTCAATCTCAACCAAGATCGGATGGTGAGATCTAGCGGCAGTGGCTTGATCAATTTGAAGGGGTCTACCAAATAGAGCACCAATCGCAAACAGAACTTGGTGAGTAACATAGTGAATTCTCATGTTGGGAAAAGCAAGCCATAAAGGAACAATAGGGATTCCTCTTTGACATCAAAAGGGGACCATTTCAAGAGCGCATTTGACAATTATACACAAAATAGAGCGACGAGCAAGACTAGAATAATCTAAATCATTTGATGGCGAATGAGGATATGTCGAGGATCAATCAGCCAATAGTGAAGACTCTCGAAAGCTTTAAGCTATGGAAGAATGATTGGATATTAACTAGAGTAGAGTTAGAATTTACCAACCAAGAGAACTCAAAGACTTAGCTAATTTCTCCACATCTGAGTGAACACATGGACGTGATCCATGGAATGAGGTTGAAATTAAGTTAACCAAGCATTAGAGTTAGGGGTCTTACGGAAAGAGCATCCTTAAGGACTTGAGTGCACATTAAGGATGAAATCAGATCAAGTACCTTTAGGATCGAGAGGCAAGGCGCATCCAGGCGATGGGCTGATTAGCGTGGAGAGTGATACCTCCACCATTGAGCGATCGAGTCTCATAAGTAACCAAACGAGAGAGGAAGCACAACCAAGCGGTAAAAACGATCATGATCGGAGGAGCCAATCGAAATGCAAAAAAATTGCAGGGAACACAAAATTGAGAGAGGAGCCTGGCTTGGTTTAGGTTTAGGTTTTAGTGTTTAGGCTTTAGGATTTAGGGTTTTAAGTGTTTAAGGTTTAGGGTTTAGCATTTTTGGTTTGGGGTTTTGGATTTTGGGGCTTAGGATTTAGGCTTTATGGTTTAGGGTTAGGGTTTAGGGTTCTGGGTTTGGGGTTTAAGAATTTAGAGTTTAGGGTTTATGGTTTCGGGTTGTCAGTTTAGGGTTTAAGGTTGAGGGTTATGGTTTAGGATTTAAGGTTTAGGGTTTAAAGTTTATATTTTAGGTTTAGAGTTCAGGTTTTAGTTTAGGGTTTAGGGTTTTTTAGGGTTTAGTGTGTTTTATGATTTAGGGTTTAGGGTTTAGGGTTGTAGGTTTAGTGTTGTTGGTTTAGGGTTTAAGGTTTAGGGTCTATACTTTAGGGTTTATGATTTACGGTATAGGATTTTAAAAAAAAATTTAATTAACAGATAGGTTTAGGTTTATTTAGTTTATTTTAATTTTTCATTATTTATGTTTATTTTTTTTATTTAATTTTGTATATTTATTCTAGGTTTATTTATTTTAGTTTAGGTTTTATATTTTTAGGTTTAAGTTTAGGTTTATTTTTTAGTTAGTTTTTGTTTTTATTTTATCTTTTATCTTTCAAGTTTATGTTTTTAGGTTTTTAGGGTTTAGGGTTTAGGGTTTAGTGTTTAGGGTTTAGGGTTTAGGGTTTTAGGGTTTAGGATTTAAGGTTAGGGTTTAGGGTTTAGGGTTTAGGGTTTAGTGTTTAGGCTTCAAGGTTTATGGTTTTTAGGGTTTAGGGTTTAGGGTTTAGAGTTTAGTGTTTTGGATTTTGGGTTTGGGGTTTAGGGTTTTAGTGTTTAGGGTTTAGGGTTTATGGTTGTAGGTTTAGGGTTTAGGGTTTAAAGTTAGGGTTTTTTATTTTTAATTTTATTTCATTATTATTATTTTTTATTTTTAGAGTCCAGGGTTTAGTGTTTAGGTTTTAGGTTTAGGTTTGAGTTTTATTTAGGTTTATTTTAAATTATAGTTTAGTTATTTATTAGTTAGGTTAGTTTAGGTTTTAAAATTAAGTAAACTGGCAGGTTTAGGTTTATTTAGTTTTTCGAATTTAATTTTAATTTATTTTAGTTTATTTTATTTTTATTTTTATTTATGTTTATTTTTTATCTTTTAGTTTAGTTTTTTTATGTTAGTTAGTTTTTTTTATTTTAGTTTATTTTTTTAAGTTTAAGTTTATTTTTTAAATAAGTTTTATTTTCATTTTATTTTTTAGTTTAGGTTTTACTTTTTATTTTTAGGTTTAGGTTTATGTTTTTATTTTATTTTTTTACGTTAAGGTTTTATGTTTTTATTTTAGGTTTATTTTCAAGTTTTATTTTTTAGTTTAGGTTTTGGTTTATTTTAATTTTATTTTATTTTATTTAGTTTAGGTTTAGGTTTTGGGTTATATTGAGGTTTCATTTATTTTAGTTTAGTTTATTTTAGATTAGGTTTAGGTATTTTTTTAGTTTATGGTTTAAGTTTTATTTTTTATTTATTTTTAGGTTTATTTTTTAGGTTTAGGTTCTTATTTAGTTTTTATTTCATTTTATTTTATGTTTATTTTAGGTTTATTTTATTTTTAGTTTAAATTTAGTTTTGATTTTATTTAGTTTTTTTTATTCTTTGGTTTGACTTATTTTTTTAGTTTAGTTTAAGTTTTTATTTATTTTATTTTAGTTTATTTGTATTTGTTTATTTTATTTTATTTTTAGGTTTAGGTTTAGGTTTTATTTTATTTTATTTTTTATAATTTATTTAAGTTTAGGTTTATTTATTTATTTTATTTTAAGGTTTTATTTAGTTTAGGTTTAGGTTTTTAGGATTTTAGGGTTTAGGGATTAGAGTTTAGGGTTTATGGTTTAGGGTTTGGGGTTTAGGATTTAGGGTTTAGGGTGGTAGGTTTTATTGTTTAGGGTTTATGGTTTAGGGTATAGGGTTTTAGGTTTATGGATTAGGGTTTAGGGTTTAGGGTTTAGAGTTTAACATTTTTTAGGGTTTAAGGTTTTAAGTTTAGGGTTTATGATTCAGGGTTTAGGGTTTAAGGTTTTTTAGAGTTTAGGGTTAGCTTAGGGTTTAAGGTTTTAGGTTTAGGGTTTAGGGTTTAGGGTTGTAGGTTTAGTGTTTAGGGTTTAGGGTTAGTTTTAGGGTTTTGGATTTAGGCTCTAGGGTTTAGGGTTCAGGGTTTAGAATTTAGGGTTTTGGGTTTTGGGTTTTTTTTCAAAAAAAAAACTAATAGTGTAGGATTATGTTTATTTAGTTTATTTAGTTTTTATTTATTTATTTTATTTTTTATTTTTATTTTGGTTTATTTTCTATTTTTATTTAGATTAGTTTATTTATTTTAGGTTTATTTTTTAAATTTATTTTTTAGTTTAGTTCTATTTTTATTTTATTTTTTAGGTTTAGGTTTTATATTTTATTTTTAGGTTTAGGTTTTTGTTTTATTTTTTTCAATTTAAGTTTTAAGGTTTTATTTTTCGGATTATTTTTAGGTTTTATTTTTTAGTTTAGGTTTGGTTTATTTTTAGTTTGTTTTTTTTATCTAGTTTAGGTTTAGGTTTAGTTTATTTTAGGTTTAGGTTTAGCTTTCATTTATTTTATTTTAGTATATTTAGTTTAGGTTTAGGTTTATTTTTATTTTGTTTATTTTATTAGGTTTTTTTTAATTTGATGTTTAGGTTTTATTTTTTATTTATTTTTAGGTTTTATTTTTAGGTTTATTTTTTAGGTTTAGGTTTTTATTTACTTTTTATTTTATTTTATTTTAAGCTTATTTTGTTTTACATTTAGTTTTTATTTTATTTAGGTTTTTTATTTTTAGGTTTTTTTAGTTTAGTTTAGGTTTATATTTATTTTATTTTATTTTATTTTTTATTTTTTATTTTATTTTAGTTTTTATTTTTTTATTTTATTTTAGTTTAGTTTAGGTTTTATTTTATTTTATTTAGGTTTATGTTTTATTTATTTATTTTTGTTTTATGTTTTATTTAGTTTAGGTTTAGGTTTTTAGGTTTTTAGTGTTTGGGGTTTACGGTTTGGGGTTAGGGTTTAGGGTTTATGGTTTAGGATTGTAAGTTTTAGGGTTTAGGGTTTATGGTTTAGGATTGTAAGTTTTAGGGTTTAGAATTTAGGGTTTTAGGGTTTAGCATTTAGGGTTCAAGGTTTAAGGTTTAGGGTTTTAGGGTTTAGGGTTTAGGGTTTAGGGTTTAGGGTTGTAGGGTTAAGGTTTAGAGTTTAGGGTTTAGGGTTTATTTTAGGGTTAGGGTTTTATTTTATTTATTTTAAATTAAGTAAACTTGTAGGTTTAGGTATATTTAATTTATTTTTTATTTTAGTTTATTTTATTTTTTATTTTAATTTAGGTTTATTTTTGTTTTTATTTAGTTTTGTATATTTATTTTTTTATTTATTTTAGTTTAGGTTTTTTATTTAGTCTATATTTATGTTTAGGTTTAGGTTTAGGTTTATTTTTTTTACTTTAGTTTTATTTTATTTATTTTATTTTTAGGTTAGGTTTTATTTTTATTTTTTAGGTTTTTAGGTTTAGGTTTTATTTTAGGTTTATTTTAGTTTATTTTTTTAGTTTAGGTTTAGGTTTATTTTAGTTCATTTTATTTTATTTAGTTTAGGGTTTAGGTTTAGTTTATTTTAGGTTTAGGTTTAGGTTTAATTTATTTTAGTTTAGTTTATTTTAGTTTGGTTTAGGTTTATTTTATTTTGTTTATTTTTTATTTTATTTTAGGTTTATTTTTTTTTATTTTTAGGGTTTAGTTTTATTTTTATTTATTTATTTTTTTAGGTTTATTTTAGGTTTATTTTTAGGTTTATGTTTTATTTAGTTTTATTTTATTTTATTTTGTTTCTTGTTAGGTTTATATTTTTTATTTAGTTTAGTTTTTATTAATTATTTAGTTTATTTTAATTTTATTTTATTTATTTTTTTAGGTTTAGGTTTTATTTTATCTTATTTTATTTTATTTTATTATTTTGTTTTATTTAGGTTTAGGTTTTTATTTATTTTATTTTAGGTTTATTTATTTTTTTAGGTTTTTTTAGGGTTTAGTTTTTAGGGTTTAGATTTAGGATTTTTTATTTTATGGTTTTATTTTTTGGGTTTAGGGTTAGGTTTTAGGGTTTATTTAATTTTAAGTTTGGGTTTATGTTTTAGTTTAGGGTTTTTTTTAGGGTTTAGGTTTAGGGTTTAAGGTTAGTTTAGGGTTTATAGTTTAGTGTTTAGTTTTATTTAGGGTTTATGTTTTATAGTTTAGGGTTTAGGTTTTAGTCTTTAGGGTTTATTTTAGGGTTTAGGTTTAGGGTTAGGTTAGTTTAGGGTTTAGGATTTAGGTTAGTTTAGGTTTAGGATTTAGGTTTATTTAGGGTTTAGTTAGGTTTAGTTTAGGGTTTAGGGTTTAGGGTTAGTTTATGGTTTAGGGTTTAGGGTTTATTTTAGGTTAAGTTTTTAGGTTTTTTAGTTTATTTAGTTTATTTTTTATTTATTTTAGTTAATTTTAATTTTAATTTTATTTAGGTTTATTTAGTTTTTTCATGTATTTTAGTTTCTTTTATTTTTTATTTTTATTTAGGTTGATTTATTATTTTTATATAATTTAGCTTATTTATTTTAGGTTTTTTTATTTTAGTTTATTTTTTTATTTTAGTTTTATTTATTTTAGTATAGGTTTTTTTATTTATTTTAGTTTATGTTTTTGGTTTAGGTTTAGGTTTATGTTTATTTTTTAGTTTAGTTTTATTTCTATTTTATTTTTTAGATTTGTGTTATAGTTTTTTTTAGGTTTATGTTTAGGTTTTTATTTTAAGGTTTTAGGTTTATTTTTAGGTTTTTTTTTAGTTTATGTTCAGGTTAATTTTTAGTTTATTTTATTTTATTTAGTTTAGGGTTTAGGTTTAGTTTATTTTAGGTTTAGGTTTAAGTTTTATTTATTTTAGGTTTAGTTATATATTTTATTTATTTTAGTTTAGGTTTTTTTTTTAGTTTAGGGTTTTGGTTTTTTTTTTATTTTTTATTTTTAGGTTTAGGTTTTTATTTTTTTTATTTTATTTAGGGTTTTAACCATCCTTCAAGATCTTTGATGGTAGTGGAACCCATAATAACACATTACACACATTAGGTTTAACAGGTAATATTTTTTTTGTTGGCGGTTTAGTGTTGCATTTGATTTCAGAAGGCAATTGATGAAAAACTTTGAGTTGGAGCACCTCTTTATTAAGAGGTTTGTTGGAGCTTAGCAGAGGGTCATTATAGTTGACCTCATTGTAGAGAAATATAAACTCAATGAGTCCCTTGTTGATTACATTCTCAAGTGGCACAACCTGTGCATGAAATGAGTATTTTAGTTTACATGGCATTGAGATTCTTCTCAAGAATATTCATGACCTGGCTGCCTTCATCCTTAAGGGATTTACCATCAAAACATTTAATAAATTAATCAATAAGGTGGCTAGCTTACAAGAGGAAGCCAAACAATTTTCCTTTAGACCATCATAGGCCCAAACCAGTTGTTTGAAGAAGCTAGGGATTATTTTGATGGACAAAGGCATTGGGAGTTTAGTTTGAGAGACTAAGCTTACCTCCATTGCCACCTCCTCTTCACCCACCTCATGTTATATTTTTATGACCATTTAACACCTTGTATAGAAGTGGTATTCATATCCATCATGTAGCTACTTTCCACCTACTCTTTCTTGATTGAATAAGCCATATTCATTAGAGGGAGGTGGTTAGGAAAATCTTTAAGAATCTCTTAAAGAAACGACTTTAAGTTAGAGCTTAAAGGGAGGAAGTGGGTAATTTATGATCGCTATTGCCCCTTCCATCATTTTAGGCCATGTCTTAGATTGTATCACTTTTGAAGCTTGAGCTATTTACAAATTGAGAGCCATAGTTATCCCTAAGGAATACTTATTAGAGCAACCATCAGTTTTGTTAGAGTAATCCTTGGGGATACTTGGGATCCTCTTAAGCCTAAAGAAGGTTAGGATATCTCCCGAACCTCTAAGAAGATCATTTCTAAGATCAAGAAGTTTTTCTTGTAGGTGCCTAAAGTAGCTCAAACCTCCAACATTAAGGAAGGTTTGCTAGTTGGAAAGGATAACTCGGGGAGGGTGATAGCACACTAGTTAGAACTCACCACACACAGGATAGTCCATAGCCACCTTTCAAGTCAGTACTCCACCATTGTAGCTACCATCTCTTTCTAGTCTTATTTAGCATTATATCTACGGATAAGGGCACTAAATCTCTTACTTCACTTACTTTACTTGATTTCGATCATGTACCTCCACCCAAAATGAAATTAATGAAGAAAGCTGATTCTACTTATATATTGTCTCCTTTTGATGCTCTTGATTTTATTTTTTATTCAAAGCTCCTCCGAGTCTAAATAAAAATAATAGCCAGTAGTTGATCCTTTCCTTTCTAATTTAGTGGACTATCCTTCTAATTAATCAGTTCACCTCTTGAGATTGACTTAGAGTTAGCGACTTTGAGGATCTGTTAGAAGCTATGGTATGCAGATGAGGAGGTAGAACTTTCCACAAGCTCAGCATTCCAAGAAGTCACGACAGTCAACCTATATAGTGGAAAAGTTCTACCTCCAAGGGTAGCACCTCAGAATAAGGGTAAGCTAGTCATTGGTTCAAGAGCAGATAGCCCCTCCATATGATGCTCCACCCATGGATATGCTTATGGAGGACCAAGCCAGAGTTGATTACAATGTCACTAGAAAGTTTTTTAGCTAAGTTAAACATATGATGCCCTTGTCTTATAAATAGATGAGGAATCTATAATCAGCTTACTTGATCTAGAGATATGCTTAGCTCGGTGATGCTACTAAATAAGCATGCCACTCGAAGGACATCTTAGAGTTACATTCATAATGAAGACTTACTCAGGGAAGGCACCCGCTCTTTACATTATAATGGATGTTGGCGGATATAGGCTATCCAAAGTTGGTTGACCAGTGTATCAATCAATTATGAGTCTAAGAACCCTTGCCCTTGAGGATCGACATCTCAAACTCAAAATAAAGGATGATGTTGAGAGGATTCAATGAACAAGGTGAAAGGATTTTGTGGTATTTATTTTGATGTATGGGGTGACACCACATAGATCATAGGGGATACTTTTGAGATGATGGGTACAACATTGAGGTATGATACTATCTCAAAAAAAATAAAGACATCACCTGTATAATCAAGTAATAAGGACTCAAGGCATGATGGGTTTTGAATGTACGAGATTTTCTACTTTACATGGATGAATAAAGTAGGGTTATATTAAAGGTTATTAAGTTCCCTATGAGGCAAGCCTTTATAGTTAATTACATATTAGAAAATGAAATTTTCTAAAATACTCTGATTAAAGTAGATTATTATCTCAAGATTTCAAGGTTACTATCAAAAGATTGGTTGTATTTGGAAAATCAATTGGGAAAGTTCAAGAGAAGACTTATTTTTGGAATCCAAATGAAATAAGTAAGAAATGCTCATGATACTAGGAAGCCTAATGAGCATTCCAATCTATCCTATGATTGGTCTTTATAATTTTGAAGTTGAGGAGATTTAGATGTTTTAAGTTCAAATTTAATTAGATTACTAGGGCTTATAGTCCACTAACACAAGGTTATGGGAATGCTTAAGAGGTGAAGATTTATTCTCATAGCTGAAGAAAAAAGCTACCTCGGATCATAATTATAAGGAACTTTAGTACCAGCTAAAGCACGACCTAAATCTAAGCGATAGGTGGACATATGGGTTTACCTCCACAAGAGAGAATAAATTGTTCGACTTCTGGACTTATAACCGCTTGGAGTGGCCGCCTGCTAACTCCTATGATTTTAAAACCATGTAGTCTAGTCTTATGAATTGTAAGATAGCTAGGGTAGTTATTTAATTAGAAAGAGATTAAAGTCCTAAACATTCCCTAAAAGACTAGAGCATGAGTGGTATGAGCATATGACTTAATCTATAGATGCAAAATATTTTCAAATTTTATTTCATTTTAGACATCATTTTGATGAGGCTTTAAGATTTCTTATGCCTAAATGCATGATGAAATAGGTTATGGGTCAAATCAACTAGAAGAAGGTGTTCTCCACCACAAGGGATGCTCACAATTCAGCATTTCTTTATCGCAAGGATGGAGATCCTTCATGTTCAAGAGAGAAAGAATATACATGCATGATGTGAAATATACAACCATATAGCTAAGAGGTTACTAAATCTTTTAATTATTAAGTCTTAGGCTTTATGATGAGTTTATGAGTTGTTTAAAATTTAGTTATGACTGATTAGTTGGGTAGTTATTTTATCTAAGAGTCTAATCATCCAAACCACACATTAAAGCATCAATCATTTAAGAAACTATGAAAAGCATGTTGTCCTAATGCACAATGTAAACATAACATCAAAAATTATATAAACTATCATAAAAGAATAAAAGTCGTTGGGTATCTTCATACAACCCAAAGAGAAAAGATGGGGTAGCTCCCTTATACAACCTAGAATATAAAAGAATAATTATAATTGTATTAAATGCTATGGGGGTCTTCTTTCTTCATATCTCCATTTACAATTTGGTTCCTTCTTTGATTTGGATGGTGCTTCCTACAAAGGCATCATAGGGCACCCAGATAAGCCTTTGACGCTCATCTAATCCCCAAGCAGTAATCTAATTCCAATTGCAAAAATTACATTTCTATGAGAAAAATAAATCTAACTACACCTGCAAAATAGATGTTAGCCAAAAATACATATAATCCCAAGTAGTTGTATTTATAATTTGGACTTAGAACCCTACACATGGGTAACAAAGCTCACATGTCCTAACTTGGATTATGCTTAAGGATTTAAGCAACCTGCAAAAATGGCATTCACATTTATTTTTAAGCATCCTATAAGCATAATCCCCTACAAAAAACAAGATTAGGCTAATATTGGCCTATCATCCAGTCTACGAAGCATACACCCTAACATACAATCTAAAATAATACATCAAAAATAAATCATATATCATCATACACCATCTAACTTAGAAGTGGTGACTTAATTCTAATGTGTATTAAGGCTTGTGTGGTAAGTCTTGTTAGGCATTAGTGTTGTATTTTCTTAGTGTGGAAGGATTCAATTTAACATGAAAGGTTGATTTCACTTGAAGTAGTTTAATTGATTTGAGAATTTTAATTTGTGTTTTTTTTTTTTTCATTTGATTACACTTAGCAACTAAGTGTTATAAAGAGAGAAAAAGAGGATTCCCTCTTTCATCCCTACCTTAAGTCACTTTCTAAAGTATATTAATTTGATTTAGTTCTCTTTAGTGAATGGCTTATTGATTAATTAATCTAAGTTTAGGTTCACTTTAAATAATCCTATTCAAAATGAAAGGCATCTTAAGATTAATTTAATTGAATTACTACCACATGACATATATTAAATCATTCCTTTCCATCACATGTAACATGCATATGATTTAATCTAAGTGTATATATATACATGCAACATATTTTAGCACACTTAAATGATGAATGTATGTGTATGTTTAGAATTTATATTTTATTTGATTGAATTATTTAAACATATTAATTTAAAACTTTATCCAAATTCTTATAAAAGGACATAAGAATGAAATTAAATAGGCATGTTGTTAAACCGAAGTGAGGTAATCAAATGACCTCTTAGAAATAGCTAAAATCATTATTCTTGAGATGTCTAGACTATATACCCATTTGCATTCAAACATATGTAAATTTGTATACATGAACATAGGAAGTAAGCTCCAAATCATATGGCTAATTAATTCAACCACTTAGTCAATTATGAATGCATGCAATTTTAATGTAAAATGAGATTTTTATTCACTAATCACATATACATATACATACACAAAGATATAGGCAAGTAAGTGTCATTGTTAAATCAAGGAAGAAGGTAATCAAATGACCTCCTTGGGGCTAAATATAGCCTCGTATTCCAAGGATGTCTAGACTATATAATTTATTTTCTTGGACACATATGGATGTATACATAAATGAGAGAAAGAAAACCATGCGAAGATTGTATCTTTTTTTATTTAATCATTTATATATATGAATTAAAGCTCTATCAAATTCTAATGTTGAAATACATAAGAATGAAATCAAATGGGTTGTGCCATTGTTAAACTAGGAAATGAGTAATCAAATGACCTCCTTGGGGCTAGCTAAAGCCTCGTGTTCCCGGGATGTCCAAATATATACCCATTACCATTCAATCTTATATAAATCAACATATGAATAGAGGAAAGAGAACTCAACATTCATACACTTAAGCTACAAGCGCATGCATTTCTTATGTATTTAAAACTACCATCATAACACATTATTATTCATTTATAATCTTTTAAAAAATACATTTGGATTTAATAGTGATAATAGCCATGCATATATTAAATTAAATCAACACATGCAAGCTTACATAAAGTAAATCCATTTTATTTTACTTGATTTTGAAAAGATGGATGCATGAATTCAAATGACATACAAATTTAACATGATTGGAAGAGGATAGTCAAATATAAGCATGTGATTTATTCAACCAAACTAGTTCTTAAAAATCAAATCAAATAAGATTATTTAAAGCAAACCAAAGCTTCTTTATTAATTAAGTTTTGTATTTGATTTGATTTAAAAGAGAATAGAAATCATCACTTAATGTTTTAAACCCATTCCCACATTGGTGATTTGATTTAATTTAAGGAAATGTAATTAAGTTGATTTTATGGAATAAGTTGAACCCTTAATTAGATGATTAATTACTCTTACATGTGACCTTAAAGGAATTAACTAAATAATTATGAGCCAACATGATATGCATGAAAAATAAACTTGCAATGATCCTAGGAAATAAGTGGGGCCTAATGCAATTGGCTCATGATTAATAGTTAATTAGATTAATGGTGTTAATTAATTACTCTTATGGTTTTCCCACATATGTGGACTAACCATAATTTCATTAAACACCTTTAGGTTATTAAACACCTAAAGATCTACCCCATGATTTAATTAATTAAGGTCTGATGTGATTATGATTTCAATTTAATTAAGTGATTTAATTAATTAGTTAAATTTTAATTAATTTCATTTAAAAAAGGGTGAAATGAACTTAGGGAAAGCTGTCCCAACCTTATTTCTTAGTTCACTTAATGTTGAACAATGATTAATAAAATTTAATTAACCAATTTATTGTTCATGGGAAATTAATCATTAATTAACTTAAAAGTGTAGTTAAGTTTAATTAGTCAATTTTCTAATTAAGTGAGCAATAAATCCCAAGAAAATCATGGGAGGTAGAGGTCATCCCATTAAATTAACCCAAAATTTGGGAATTAATTGCTCAAGTAATTAAGAGTAATAGATAATTAATTTTGTAATTAAACTTAATTATTATTTAAAATTAGTAATATCATTTTAATTAATTCTCCTCTAAATACCTTTAAAATGAGTATTTATTTGTATTTTTTATTTCTCTATGATTTTTTTTGATTTTTACAAGTTTTCATTAAAATGATTAATTAAGCTAATTAAAGCCTAATCCCTTATGGCCTTGATGGTGCTTTCACATGGCATGATTGGTACTTAAAACTTATCTTCCACTACATGATGATAATAGTGCTTTCTTGTCCCTTCGATTAGATCGGCTATGATTAATCCTACATCTTAATAGGATTAAATTAAATCAATTTAGTAGATCTAATCATGACCGTCCATTTCGTTCATGCGGAATGGATGATGCATGACTTAACATCATGCGAGTGAGGGAGAATGGAGTCCATCTGCCATTCCTTACTTGACTCGAGCTTACTAGAGCTCGAATCAACTCCAAAAGGATCCCACATTCGACATCGATTGGAGGATCCAAATTAAGATCTGAGATGCAGTTTTCTTCAAAATTTCCAACCCATTTTAGGATCAATTTTGGAAGCATACCTTCGGAGCTTAGGCCGGTGGCTCAGGAATGAGGAAGCCTAGTAGGATGAAGCTTTGTTGAGTAAAATTTTCAATTCATGATGTTCACTCGAAGAACTAAGATGATTTGAGCTTAACATTGAAGTCCCACCTCTGGTGCTCGATAAGCTTGGGAGATGATTCATTCTTGCTCGATGAGGCCTAGGGAAGGTGCGTGAAAGTTAATTTGAGTTTGATAGAGAAATGGGGAAGTTAGGTCAAAAATGGGAGTGTCTTATTTTGGGATGAACACTAATTGCATTTTTCTATCGAGGAATGAGCTTGGGAACTTAGGTAATGGCTCAAGTGGGTCATCTTGCATAGCTAGGGCTTTGAGGAATGATTTTTGTGTGTGTTTGAGTGTGTCTCATCTTGATCATGGGATTGGGTTTGGCTTATAGTGGTATCCGACCATCTCGGGAGTGTGGTGGTAGGGAGGAGGTGAGTTGGCTTAGCTTGGTTGGTTCAAGGTGTGGAAGTGGCTACCAAGAAAGAATCATGGGTGACTTATGGGTTTCAAATGCTTTAATGTGGAGGGTGAGGTGATTTCACCTCCCATGGGTCATGGCCGACCCAACCACCCCTTGTGTCGGGTTGGGTAGTGTCCTAGGTGCCTAGGTGGACCATTGGGAGAGTACCAAGTGACCAAGAATGAAAATGACCACTTACATTAGTGATTTATCTTGTGTTATGCCCTTGACCTAAGGATAGAATGATCATTTAGCATTGCATTTGATTTGGGCAGATTCAAAATGAGCCAAAAGTGGGTTAGCCTAAATTGCAAGTCAATTGGAGTTGATTTGGTTAGGTTTGGTTCAATTTGAGTCATTTAGGTCAAATTCGATTAGGTTGGGTCAAGTTGACCAATTGGTCAAATTAGGTCAAACCAAGGGTTGGGTCAAGTTCATAAGATCATTTGGGATGTTTTATTTTATTTGGTTTGGTTTAGTTTGGCTTAGATTTGATTTTGGCTCTTTTGAATTCATTTGGGTCAAATGGGTTAAGTTGACCAATTTGATCAATTAGCTAAATTAGCTTGGGTTAGGTGTTAGTTTGGGTTTAGTTGACCCATTAAAGATGATTGTAGGCTTTGGTTTCAATTAATTTGGATTTGGTTTTAATTTAGGCCAACTTGAACCTTTAGGTCAATTTCGACTAAGTAGCTCAAATGGGTTAAATTTGGTCCAAACATGGCTTTGGTCAAGTTTATCAATCAATTTGGAATGAACTTGAGTCATTGGTTGCAATCAATTTGATTTATATTTTGATTTGATCCAATTTGGTCTTTTAGGTCAATTTGGGTCAACTTGGGTCAAGAGGGCTTATTGGGTTTGGTTTGACTCAATTAAAGGTCAAGTCATATTCAAATATTGATTTTGATTTGGTATAAATCATTGGTTTCAAGGGATTTGGCTTAGCTTGCAATTTGGTTAGTTTGGGTTAATATGAGTAAAGGGGTTGACTCGATCAAATGATGAAGTTGACTTGGTTTGACCCAATTTATAATAATTGATCAACCTAGGGTGATCAACAATCATGATGGAGGTTTTGATGGGCTTGGTTCAATCAATTTGGGTAGAAAGTGACTCAAATAGGTCAAATTGGCCACTTTGGGTCAAGTGGATTAATTGGTTTAGTTGGCTTGATTTTGGTTGAGTTGATTTAGTTGAGTTTGTATATGGATTTGGGATTGATATATAAATTTAATTGCAATTGGGTTCAAATGGGTTTTTATTCATTTGAACATTTCAGTCAAAAGGTTAAGTTGAGTTTGACTTGGGTTGATTTTAGTTTGGCTTGATGATTGTAGATTTCATTTATATTTGTGAATATGATTGAAAATGATTGATTCATGAGAAAATCAATTGAATTTGGGTTTTGGAATGATGGAATTTATAAGTCCATGGAGTTGAGTCATGTGGCTTAGTTTTGATTTTGGTTTGATTTAGTTTTGATAATTTAAATATATTTCATTTAAATTTATGAAGATGATTGAAAATATGATTGATTTGAAAATCATTGATTGACTTGATTTGGATTAAGATTTGGCTTCCATGGGATAGGTCATATGGCTTAAGGGTTTTGATTTAATTTGATTTAGTTTGATTTAGTTTTCATTTGAATGTAGATTTGATTTATATTTAGGAAGATGATTGAAGATATAAATTGAATAGAAAATCAATTTTTTGGTGATTTTGATTATGATTTGGCTAAGTCCATGGGATAAGTCATATGGCTTAGGAAGGGTTTCAAGTTTGGATTTGATCATGGGCTTCAATCATTTGGCTTTAGAATTTGGGTTTGGATTTAAATTTGAATTTGATGTTTGAATTCAACTTTAGGTTTGAGAAGGTGAACATGGATTGGATTTGGGTTGTAGGGTAGGTGGATTATCCTAATCCAAGGCATAACTAATCTATGGTTAACCCTTCTATCTTTAGGCTTAGTTAAGTGTTTTAATTGTTAGAAGTGTCTTATGACTAGAAGTCTTAGTGTCTAGAAAACTAAGTCTAAGATGAGAAGATTGAATCCACACTCCAAAAGTGAGGTTAATAGGCCTTAGGCTCCATAGTGTTGCCCTTGGAGACAGATGATTGGAAGACTGAAGCTAAGTTTCACAATATAAACTCAAATAAATCTTTGAACACTTTACTTAGGATACCATGGATACTTGAGAACAACATAGTTCCATCCTCTCTACATCAGTGTATGAAGTTCATGAGAGGTGGGATCATCTACTGTGTCAAAGTAGATCTCAAGTCATTTACAGTTCATGAGATCAGCACATATGAGGATGCGACTTACTACCTCCCTCAAAATTAATAAGTCTATTCTCAAAACTTGGCCATTTAAAATAAAAGAAAGAAAATAAAAGAAAAGAAAAGAAAAAAAAAAAAAGAAAAGAAAAAAAAGAAAAAAAAAGGAGCATAAATAGACTTGGAGGAAGTGGAAGACATTAGATTCCACCCACAGTTCTTACTCCATTCAACATTTGGGTAATGACCCACCACAGAAGAGGCTAGTTCAGAGGCAATCCTAGGGGTGGAAAACCTCATTATTGGCCACAATAGAAGATATGTCCCTACCAAGGTGTACTGCATATATACTTAGAATCTAGTTCATAGGATGAGTCTTATATGGTTAGCACACCATCTTCTCTTAGTAGATTCCTTTGGAGGTGACACTTGAGCAAATAGCAATGAAGAGAAGATAAGCAAAGCATAAGTGTATCCAAGTTTATAAAAAATAATTAGGCATCGTTGGGAACCTTAGCTCTAACCCCACTTTCTCTCAAAAGTTGAGGGTTTTGGTAGTTAAGGAAGCCCCATCATCCGTGTGAAGACTCAGAGGTTCTTTTTTGGGAGCATCATCACAAGTCAAGAAGTTGATGTTGATTCATATAAAGATTTAATAAATTACCTTTTGATTGGTACTTGCCTTGTGTTCATAATTTAGCAAAGAAAGGGTTAATCCCACATACAAAAGTGAGACTACTTGAAAAAATATGAAGAACAAATGCAAAATTCTCAATCAAGGAATTTGGGATTGGTAGTCGATGATGATGATCTTAGTCATCACCAATCATTTGGAATTTGATAAGTTTTTTCAAATCACATTAACTCATATGAGGAGCTATGCTTAGAAACTTGAGATGATCAGATGATTTTGAAGTCAAAGATGCACCAGAGTTCAAGAGAGATCAAGTCAACCATTGAAGCTCAAGAAAATCAACTTAGGCGAAGAAGATCCACGCCTAACATACATCCTTTCTTTGTTGAATGAAATTAAAACCAATGACTTAGTTAAGCTATTGATTGTGTTTAAGGATTTGTGAGTTATGAAGAGATGCGGATTGCTCGGCGTAGCGATCCATAAACTAGCAATAGAACCTACTACTAACCCTATCAAGCAAGCTCCTAGACGCATGCGATTAGACATAAAATAATAGGTCATTTATGAAGTCAAGATATTGATCAATGTTGGCTTCATCTGGGAAGAAAAATACCTTGCCTGGTTAGCCAACGTCATCCTAGTTAAGAAAAGAATGACCAAATTCACATTTTTGTCAATTTTAGGGATTTAAATGAGGCATGTCCAAAAGGTAAATTTCCATGACCAATCCCAGAGCTGATGGTGGACATTGCCTCATCTTATGCAATCTTTTCTTTGTTGGATGGCTCATCTAGATTTAAACAAATAAAGATGTCCCCTGAAGAGGAAAGAAACTCTTTTAGAACCCGATCAAATCTATTGCTATAAGGTCATGCCTTTCAACCTTAAAAAAATATGGTTCTATACGCGACTATTTCAAATCTTTGATGAACTCATTCATCATCAAGTTGAGTGCTATGTTGATGATCTCATTGTCAAAAACTAGAAAAGACATCTCTTTGACTTGAGGTAGTTTTCAAAGTTAACATAATTTAACCTCAAAGGAACCCCGAAGTGTGCATTTGGGTAGCTTTGGAAATTCCTTGGGTTATTGGCACTAGGGAATCAAAATCAATTTGTAGAAGATCAAGGTTATATTAGAAATGCCACCCCCAAAATGTTTAACAAAACTCAGATCATTCCAATGGAGGTTGGCATTTCTAAGATGCTTTATATCCAACCTATCTAGAAGATGTCAGCCATTCTCAACACTTATCAAAAAGGATGCCAAGTTTAAGTAGGATGATAAGTGTGGGCATGCCTTCAAAGACATCAAGCATTGATGATCAGATTTTAGCAACCTATCGGGCAAGCCACTCATACTTTACACTACTATGTTAGATGACTCCCTTGGTGCTTTGTTGGCCCAAGCAATGATGAAGGAAAAAAATGCACTCTTACCTGCCATCATCTAATTCTGTTGAGTAATTATCCCATTGAAATTTAATCTTTGCATCCCAAAGATATAACACTACATGCTTCCTCATGGTGAACTTAATCTCTAGGATCAATCCACTATAGTATCTCATGACATGGCGATGCTTTCAGATGGTTGGCATAATGATCCTCTCTGACATTACCTTTCCTACGTGCGGTGAAAGGACATGCAGCATTTCTTAGCGACACACCCACTTCTCACTCTCCTCTTAGTGATGATCTCCCAGATGAAAAAATCATGAACATAGGGGATACTAGCATTCATCACTGGGAGATGTACTTTAATGGTATGGCTTCCTCGTAAAGAGCAGAAGAACCACAATCTACTATTCTAAGAAAGGTAGGGGTAACAATAGTTCTCTTAACTCCAAACTGTAATGTGATGAGATTCTCATATCATCAATCCTTGCACCAAAATGAAGCTAAATATGAGGCTCGATTGCGATGGACTTAGCCATTACTCTAAGCATCGAACATCAACATCTTGGATTCTCGTTATCAACATTGGGTCCTATAAAGTTATAAAGCCCAAGCTCCATCACTACCATAAGTACACCATGGAGTTATTGGCAAATCTAAGGTTACCATTTATAAGATTCTTGAGGAACATAGCATATGCTTTAGCCAAGCTTGCAAGAGTTGGCATGTATGAGGATGAGTCCATATCAATAAAGGTCTAAAATAGATAAGTTTTATCCCTTATTGATATTGAACTCATCAAAAAGTACTCTCTTGAAGGGGACGTTGCCATTTCCAAGAAGGATGATGAGTTATATTGGAGGAAACCATTCAGTAATTACTTAAATAAAGGCAAACTAACTCAAGAGAAGTCTCAAGCCTATCAGATGAAGTAGAGAGCACTTTCTTACACTCTAATGGATGGTGTCTTATACTAACAGTCTTTTGATCATATGTCGTTACATTATTTAGACAAGCATGAAGTGCAAAAGATTATGATGAGGTACTCTCAAGATTATGTGGAGCCAACCAATATGTTCCAAAGATGAAAGCCAAGATCAAGAGATTAGGATACTACTGGCCATCAATGATCAAAGATTGCATGGATATGACTAGGCGATGCCACCAATGTCAAATTCATGGTGAGGTCCTACACCAACCACCCAACATTCTACATCCAACATTGACCTCATGGCCATTCAAGTATTGGGGTACTGACATAGTGCGTCCGATTGATCCTCCTTCTTCCAAGGTTCATCGGTTCATCTTAGTTGCTACTGATTACTTTTTGAAATGGGTAAAGGTAATTCTTATCAGAGAGGTCACAGCTTAGCATGTGCTCTAATTTTTTAGAAATCATATTATATAGGTTGAGTGCCTCGATGAATTATATCGATAATGATGCTTGCATTCAGCAAGAGATCAACAACTTTGCCCAAAGACACAGCATAGAGTAGAGACATTCTACCATCAACTACCCGAAGGAAAATGGCTTAGTAAAAGCCTTCAACAAAACACTCATCTAAATACTAAACAAGACACTCAACAATAATAAGCGACAATGGTATGAGTAGTTAGTTGAAGCCTTGTTGGCTTAGAGCACCACATATAGAATTCCAACTCAACCTACTCCTTTCTCCTCAGTGTATGCATCCAAAGTTGATCTACCATTAGAAGTCCAACTCCCATCACTAAGGATAGCTATGGGTAGCAAGATCACAATAGCACAGAATGCCAAGTTGCGGTTAGAAGAGTTTGAAGGTTTGGAGGAGAGACACCTACAAGCATGCCAAAATCTCGAGTTGTATAAAGCTAAAATGATTCAAGCTCACAACAAGTTGGTTCATTCAATAGCTTCTCAAGTAATAGAGCTTATTTTAGTTCTAAGGAGGCCAATTACTACTTATCATAAGATGGGATGTAAGTTTGAACCCACATGGGAAGGCCCTTATGCCATAGAGAAGGCCTACCAAGGAGGATCTTATCAGCTTATTAATCATAAGGGAGAAGCCCAATGCTTCCAATCAATGCTCTACTTAAAGAAATATTATAAATCATGTTTGAAAATAATTATCATCAATGAAAATTCCATTTTGAATTCAATCTCTTCCATGTTGAAAGTATTCTTGTTTGTGAATCTGCCATGATGTGTTTAGGGTAGGTGTAAGGAACCCGAGCGATGTCTTATCCTTCATCGACACAACAAAAACATAAACTACACATAAACACATAAAACAAACACATATCTTTTATCTCGGGCTACTCTAAGTTGATAATGCCCATCACTCACTCATTTTCTAGGTCGTGAAGTGCTAATCTACTAGTGTGTCACCCAGTGGTCTTCTTTCTTTGGAGGATGTATGTTTGCTATGCTTTCCTTCCTTACTTGGCCGCTGCACACCAATAAGCACCTCGTTAGTTTGGAAGGCCTTACTACATGGCCGATAAGCTACCTCATGTTGGCTTCATTTAAGAGGATTAAGCTTGCTACGCTTTCTTATTGGATTAGCCTTCATGCACTGATGGGGTCAAGTATATTTGAGGTTTAGGATAAGCGCCCTAGCAGCTCCTTCCCTCCTGACTACTTCAAGTCTAGGACCAGTCCTTCCTTAGGGTTCCCCATTTAATAGTCACGCTAGGTCAGATAGCATATGTCTCACAGATGATAAACTATCCCAATGATCAATTCAGCTTGGAAAGTTGCAAGCCTAAATATTCCTAGATTGATTATTGTGGATACATACACCTTAGGTTGGTTGGTTCTAACTAGGATACACCACTCATGGGTAGATGCTTTCTCCTTTATGGGTTTCTTTTCAGATGGCACTATATTTGGATCACATCCTTTTATTTAGACACTACGGGTACTATCATTGGATAGTTCCCTTCCATATTACCACCCACGGTTGGAGAATCCATCTTATATATGTGCAGATTCTCCCTTGGTCCAAAAAATTTGAGATAGGTCAAGGCTTACATATTTCCTTCTTAGTGTGGTCCCTCACACATAGGTCCACAAACATATAAACAAAAATATATTCACTTGTGTTAGGAGGACACCCAGTGGTACCTTTTCCCAAGCGGGCATCCTATCTTTAGGCGTGTCTAAAACTCCTTAGAATCCTAACTACTCTTGAGTTGATATAAGTCCCCAGCAGCATTCACTTAGTAGTCACTCCTAAGTCATGTTTGATTTATTGTGCTACCAATAGGTCACCCCAGTAGTTATTCCCAACTTCAAAAGATGTATGTCTACTACACCTTCTTCCTAGCATTGCACGAAGGCAACCCCTTGGTAGCTCTACCCCAGTAAATCCCTTTGGATTTGTAAATCGAGATAGGACAAGTTTGATATATCCCCTTCTCGGTGGGTCCATCACACATGGTCCATAAATTAAATCTATCAAATTTGACCAACCACATCCCGTGGATATGTCAATTCAAAATCTAAACCAAACAAACCATATCAAATCACATGAAATTAAGATAAAATTAATCCTGACTACTTTTGAGTTGACATAAGTCCCCAGCGACATTCACTCAATAGTCACCCAAGGTCAAGTTCGATTTATTATGCATTCAACAGGTCACCCCGACTATTATTTTTCACTTTAGAAGATGTAAGTCTGCTACACTTCTTCTTAGCACAACCATTGCACACCGAAAGGCAATCCCTTAGGCTAGCTCTACCCATGGTGACTATGCCTTTGGATTTAAACGGTAGGTTAATATATAACCCATTATGGGTCCATGCATAGGGTCCATACATTAACTCAAATTAAACTAAAACAAATCTAATTTTTCCTAGTGGAGTTAATTCACACCCTTCTCCCAGTGGAGCTCCAAATCCTATATAAATAAGTCAAGCAAACAAATCAAATTCAAAACCAACCTCCTAGTAGAGAAAAATTAAACCAAGTCCCCCAATAGAGTCTAAATCAAAGAAATCCAACCAAACTTACTTCCATGGATACATCCCCAAACAAATCTATGAAATCAAACTCATATCTGATCCCTCCCAAACAAGCCCATATCTAGAGATATGCCTCCACATCAATTAAAACAAAACAAATTAAAGTTGATTCAATCTTAATCCTTGGTGGAATATAGATTCTTATCCCTAGTGGATCTTCTTTCCATAAATCATATAATCAAATTAAATTCAAACCTTATCCCCAACAAATTTTCTTCTTCTATGCCCTCGACATAGACCCCTCACATGTCATGTCCAATGCATGTGTGATCCCTAGGATCTCCCTCCATGTCCTTGACATGGAATTCTCATCAAATCTTATTTCTTCTCTTATGCACACCTTTAATACTTCAACCAAAAGCCTAATAATGTATTTATTCAAATTACATCATCTTAACATTGTAATCAACATTTTATGATTTGTGATGGTGCAAGCTCAAACTAACTATATAATATCGTGCTAAACATATTATATTGTGAATTAACTATATTATATTATAATATATTGTTATATTATAATTTGCTATAATATAATATATTTTCTAACATTACACCTCATTAGAATCACTTAAATGGAAAAAAAATAACAAAATTTTCTCAAAATATGAATAATGTTCATTTTGGATGTAAAATTATTATTTTCTATTAGAAATGGTACAAAATAGCATAATTTTTGTTTGGTTTGTGCCGAATTTGGCCAAATTCTTTCATGTCAACCTTCAAATTAACATTTTGTTTTGACCCAATGTATTATAATAAAAGTAAACATACTAAAATGTACAATAACATTTAGTAACACACCACCACATTCATATATATATATATGTTAAGTTATATGTACATTATATTTTAATATCTTTTCATATAATATATTATCTTACATTACACCTTAAAATGAATCACTTTAAGCAAAAAATTTATAAAATTTGGTTGAAAAATGAACATTTATTTTGGATGCAAAATTCCATTCTTTTGATTAAATGACACATCATAGCACACCCCAATGATGTTCCCTAAAGCTTACCTTAAATTTGGCCAAATCTCATCATCTCAGCCTATAAATCAATATTTTTGTGAATTATACCAATACAAACTCTACTACATCATACCATAACAAACTAAAATATGCTAAAGAATAAGTAATAATACACAATAGTATGTTATAATGCATGATGCTACACTATGTTATGGAGTCCTATGTTATAATACACTATAACATATTATATTATATTATATTGCATATCAAATCACAAGGGAATGCTTAAGATAAAAAATCATAAAATTAGTCTAAATAATAAAAAACTATATATTTTAATCATGTCACTTCCATATTTTAAATTGAAATAATATATTATGATACCATGCTCTACCTATTATGAATTTGGTAAAATTCTTCCATTTTAAAATCTAAATCAACATTTTTATAAATAATGCTAGTGTAGGCTAGACTGCATGATTGTAAAATACTAAAAGAATTTAAAATGTAGAATAATATATTATGATATATGATGCTATACTATGCTACAACATATAATATTTATTTTGAACATAAATATCTTCTTTTAGACTACAAGTGGCGTAGCACACCTTTGGTACTACAACATAATTCACACTTCAAATTTAACAAAATTTATCATCTAATTTATTAAATCAATATTTTTATGATCTATATCATTATAGACTATAGGGCACAATACCATAATATACTAAAACATTTCAAAACATCTTATAACATCAAAAAACACATCATTACATGGTAAAATATATGATGCTACATTATACTATAATAAATGGTAATATAATATGATTCAGGGTATTTAAATCTCTAATAGTCAAGGGAAAGTCTCTTGAAGACATTTTCTTTAGCTACCATAACTATGTTAAGATTAGGTCATTCTTTAGATCTACTCTTAATGTTATTTTTTTCAAGGTTTAGGGTTTAGAGTTTAGGGTTAGGGTTTAGGGTTAGTTTAGGGTATAGGCTTTAGGGTTTAGGGTTAGTTTAGGGTTTAGGGTATAGGTTTTAGGGTTTAGGGTTAGTTTAGGGTTTAGGATTTAGGGTTTAGGGTTTGGGGATTAGGGTTCAAGGTTTAGGGTTGTAGGTTTTAGGGTTTGGGGTTTATGGTTTTAAGGTTTAGGGTTTATAGTTTTATGTTTTAGGGTTTAGGGTTTAATGTTTTTTTTCTTCTTTCAAATTAAGTAAACTGGTAAGTTTAGGTCTATTTAGTTTCTTTTTTATTTATGTTAGTTCAATTTATTTTATTTTTATTTAGGTTTACTTTTTATTTTTATTTAGTTTAGTTTATTTATTTTAGTTTACATTTTTTATTTTAGTTTATTTTCATAGGTTTAGGTTTAGGTCAAAGTTTATTTTAGTTGAGTTTTTTATTTTATTTTATAAGTTTAAGTTTTATTTTTATTTTTAGGTGTATGTTTAGGTTTCTATTTTTATTTTTTTAGCTTTAGGTTTTAGGGTATTATTTATGTTTATTTTTAGGTTTTATTTTTTAGTTTAAGTTTTGGTTTGTTTTTAGTTAATTTTATTTTATTTAGTTTAAGTTTAGGTTTAGGTTTAGTTTATTTTTAGTTTAAGTTTAGGTTTATTTATTTTAGTTTAGTTTATTTTAGGTTAGGTTTAAGTTATTTTATTTTGTTTATTTTATTTTTCTTTTAGGTTTAAGTTTTTTTAGTTTAGGGATTAGGTTTTATTTTTTATTTATTTTCAGGTTTTTTTTAAAGTTTTTATTTTTATTTAGTTTTTATTTTATTTTATTTTAAGTTTTTTACTTTTATTTATGTTTTGTTTTAGTTTATTTTAGGTTTTATTCTTAGGTTTATTTTATTTTTTTAGTTTAGTTTAGGTTTTTATTTATTTTATTTTAGTTTATTTTTAATTTTTATCTAATTTTATTTTTAGGTTTAGGTTTTTATTTTATTTTATTAATTTTATTATATTTATTTTATCATTAGGTTTTATTTAGTTTAGCTTCAAGTTTTTGGTTTTTAGGGCTTAGGGTTTAGGGTGTAGGGTTTAGGGTTTAGGCTTTAGGGTTTGGGTGTTGAGGGTTTAATGTTTAGGGCTTAGTGTTTTTAGGGTTTAGGGTTTAAGTTCTAGGTCTAGGGTTCAAGTTTTAGTTTAGGGCTAAGGGTTTTTAGTTTTCTTTTTTTTTTAATAGAGAAAATATTCAGATTCAATATTTCTTCTTTTTGATTTCATTAACCAAGTAACACACTAAGTTTTTTGGGACAGCGATGATATGATAAAAATGAGCACACATAGTAAATAAAACCTTAGATAATTAGAGGTCTCTACTATAAAGACACTATTAGCGTATTGGATTGGCCATTCTTATTTCTCTGGTTCCCATCAATTACCTATCTCAGTAGCAGCTCTTTCATATACTCTCTCCATCCGCCACCACTATGATTATAACCTCCGTCGCTCCTCCCGCCTAAATAACCACCACTACTTCAACTAGAACCTCCATATCCACTAGAACCTCCAGATCCCCAACAGTTTTAGATTTATGCTTTATTCACCTCTTCTAGATTGAGCCTGGTTGGTGGTGATGTTCCTGTTTTCAAGGTTTTGCCCATTCCTAGGGTTTAGGTTTATTAGGTTGTAGGGGTTTAATTTTATTTTTTAATTTATTTAATTACTTTAGGTTTAGGTTTAGGGTTAGGGTTTAGGAGTTAGGGTTTAGTGTTTAAGGTTTAGGGTTTTAGGGTTTATTCTTTTAGGGTTTAGGGATTAGGGTTTAGTGCTTTAGCATTTATGGTTTTAGGGTTTAGGGTTTAGGGTTTAGGGTTAACATTTAGGTTTAGGATTTAAGGTTTAGTGTTTAAGCTTTAGGGTTTATCGGTTTGAGGCTTTAGGGTTTAGGGTTTAGTGTTATTTTAGGGTTTAGGGATTAGGCTTTAGGCTTTAGGGTTTTTAGGGTTTAGGTTTTAGGGTTTAAGGTGACTTTAGGATTTAGAATTTTAGGTTAGGGTTCAGGTTTAGGATTTATGATTTCGGGTTTAGAGTTTAGGGTTTAAGCTTATAGGTTTAGTGTTTAGGATTTAGAGTTTAGGGTTAGTTTTAGGGTTTAGGGTTTAGGGTGTAGGGTTTAGGGTTTAGGATTTAGGGTTTAGGGTTTAGGGTTTAGGGATTAAGGTTTTTTTTAAGTCAAGTTAACCAATAGGTTTAGGTTTATTTAATTTATTTAGTACATTTTATATGTATTTTTATTTTTTTTATTTTTTTTATTTTTATTTAGGTTTATTTATTTCTATTTAGTTTAATATATTTATTTTTAGATTTATTTATTTTAGTTTAGGTTTTTTTTATTTTAGTTTATTTTTAAGGTTTAGGTTTAGGTTATGCTTATTTTCTAGTATAGCTTTATTTTAATTTTATTTTTTTAGGATTTAGTTTTATTTTTTATTTTTAGGTTTATGTGTAGGTGTTTATTTTATTTTTTTAAGTTTAGGTTTTAGGTTTTTATTTTAGGTTTATTTTTAGGTTTTATTTTTTAGTTTAGATTTAGGTTAATTTTTAGTTCATTTTATTTTATTTAGTTAAGGTTTAGATTCAATTTATTTTAGGTTTAGGTTTAGGATTTATTTATTTTAGTTTAAGTTTATTTTTTTATTTTTTTTAGGTTTAGATTTTTTTAGTTTAGGGTTTAGGTTTTATTTTTTATTTATTTTTAAGTTTTATTTTAAGGTTTATTCCTTTATGTTTAGGTATTTATTTAGTTTTTATATTATTCTATTCTAGGTTTATTTTATTTTTATTTTATTTAAGTTTTATTTTTGGTTTATTTTATTTAGTAGTTTAGTTTACATTTTCTTTATTTTATTTTAGTTTAGTTCTTATTTTTTTATTTTTTTATTTTTACGTTTAGGTTTAGGTTTGGGTTTAGGTTTAGGTTTTAGTTTGATTTTTTTATTTTATTATATATTTTATTTTATTTAACTTTAGATTTATTATTTATTTTATTTTTTTATTTTCTTTAGTTTAGGTTTAAGTTTTTAGGTTTTTAAGGTTTAGGGATTAGGGTTTGGGGTTTAGGGTTTAGTGTTTAAGGTTGTAAGTTTTAGGGTTTAGGGCTTAGAGTTTAGGGTTGAAGGTTTAGGGTGTAGGGTTTAAGGTTTAGGGTTTAGGGTTTAAGGTTTTAAGGTTTAGGGTTTAAGGTTTAGGGTTATAAGTTTAGGGTTCAGGGTTTAGGGTTTAGGGTTTATGTTGGCTTAGAATTTAGGGTTTAGGATTTAGGATTTTTTAGGGTTTATGGCATAGGGTTTAGGGTTGTAGGTTTAAGGTATAGGGTTTAGGGTTAGTTTTAGGTTTTAGGGTTTAGGGTTTAGGGTTTAAGGTTTAGGGTTTTTTTAAAAAAAAATTAAGTAAATCCATAGGTTTAAGTTTATTTAGTTTATTTTTTTATTTATTATAATTTATTATATTTATTTTATTTTTATTTAGGTTTTTTTATTTAGTTTAATTTATTTATTTTAAGTTTATTTATTTTAGTTTAGGTTTTTGTTTTCAGTTCATTTTTAGGTTTATAGTTAGGTTTATGCATATTTTTTAGTTTAGTTTTATTTTATTTAATTTTTTAGGTTTAGGTTTATGTTTTTGGTTTTTATTTTAGGTTTATTTTAGGTTTTATTTTTAGTTTAGGTTAAAGTTTAGTTTTAGCTTATTTTAATTCATCTAATTTAAGGTTTAGGTTTTATCTATTTTAGTTTAGTTATTTTAGTTTAGGTTTAGGTTTATTTTATTTTATTTATTTTAGGCTCATGTTTTATTTTTTATTTATTTCTAGGTGTTATCTTTTGGTTTATTTTTAAGTTTAGAATTTTATTTAGTTTTTATTTTATTTCATTTTAGGTTTATTTTATTTTTATTATACGTTGAGTTTTTATTTTATTTAGGTTTCCAATTTTTAGGTTTATTTTACTTTTTTAGTTTAATTTAGTAGTTTATTTATTTTATTTTAATTTATTTTTTAATTTTATTTTTAGGTTTAAGTTTAGTTTTAATTTAGGCTTTTATTTTATTTTATTTTATTTAGGTTTAAGGTTTTTTATTTAATTGATTATTGGTTTAGTTTAGGTTTTTAGGTTTTTTTGTTTTATTTGGGTTAGGGTTTAGTGGTTATCATTGATGCTTAGGGTTTATGATTTTTAGGGTTTAGGTTTAGGGTTTAGGCTTTAGGGTTTGGGTTTTTTTTTAAATTAAGTGAAGTGGTAGGTTTAGATTTAATTAGTTTATTTAGCTTATTTTTTATTTATTTTATTTATTTTTTATTTTTTTATTTAGGTTTATTGTTAAATTTTATTTAGTTTAGTTTAATTATTTTAGTTTATTTTTTTGGTTTAGGTTTAGGTTTGTGCTTATCTTTTAGTTTAGTTTTACTTTTATTTTATTTTTTAGGTTTAGGTTTTTTTTATTTTGAGGTTTAGGTGTGTTTATTTTATTTTTAGGTTTAGTTTACGTTTTAAGTTTATTTTTTTATATTTTGTTTATTTTTTATATTTATTTTAGGTGTTTAGTTAGTTTATTTTTGGTTTAGGTTTATGTATTTTAATTTTTTTAGGTTTATTTTTTTTTAGGTTTGGTTTTTAGTTTAGATTTAGTTTTATTGTAGGTTTATTTTATGTCATTTGGTTTTTTAATTATTTTTTTTATTTTATTTTTTTTATTTTATGTCTTTAAGTTTAGGTTTTTTTATTATATTTTTTTATTATTTTAGGTTTATGTTTTTTTTATTTTTTTATTTATTTAGTTTAGGATAAGTTTTTAGTTTATTTGGGGTTTAGTTTAGAGTTGTATCTAGGCTTTAGGGTTTAGAGTTTGTGGGTTTAAGTTTTTAGTTTGGGTTTGTGGGTTTTTAGGGTTAGTTTTTTTTTCTTTTTTTAATTTATTTTTTTAATTAAATAAACTCATTGGTTCAGGTTTATTTAGTTTATTTTTTATTTATTTTAGTTTATTTTATTTTGTATTTTATTTAGTTTATTTATTTATTTAGTTTTATTTTTTTTTATTATATTTTTTAGATTTATGTATTTATGTTTATTTTTTTATTTTTAGTTTTATTTTATTTAGGTTTTTTATTTTTATTTTAGGTTTAGGTTTAGGTTTTATTTTATTTTTTTTTAGGTTTAGGTTTAGTTTTTTTAATTTAGGTTTATTTTAGGTTTTATTTTCAATTTAGGTTTTGGTTTATTTTAGTTTATTTTATTTTATTTTTATTTTGCTTTATTATTTATTTTTATTTAGTTTAGTTTAGATATTTTAGTTTATTTTTTTTGGTTTAGGTTTAGGTTTATGCTTATCTTTTAGTTTAGTTTTATTTTTATTTTATTTTTTAAGTTTAGGTTTTATTTTTTATTTTGAGGTTTAGGTATAGGTGTTTATTTTATTTTAGGTTTAGGTTTTTTATTTACATTTTGTAAGTTTATTTTTTTAGTTTATTTTATCCATTTATTATATTTAGTTTAGGGTTTAGGCTTAGTTTATTTAGGTTTATTTAGGTTTTATGTATTTTAATGTTTAGGTTTATTTTATTTTATTTTAGGTTTTTTTTGGTTTAGATTTTTATTTTAGGTTTATTTAAAAAGTTTAGGTTTTATTTTTTATTTAGTTTTTCTTTATTTTATTTTATTTTATGTCCAGGTTTTTAGGTTTAGTTTAGGTTTTTATTATTTTATTATTTTATTTAGGTTTTGTTATTTTATTTTATTTATAAGTTTTATTTAGTTTAGTTTAGGTTTTAAGTTTGGGTTTAGGGTTTGGGTTTAGTGTGTAGTTTAGGGTTTAGGGTTTAGAGGGTGAGGTTTGGGTGGTGTGGTTTGTGGTCAGGTTATTTTTTTTAATTTATTTTTTAATTAAATAAACCAGGTTTAGATTTATTTAGTTTATTTTTTATTTATTTTAGTTTATTTTATTTTGTATTTTTATTTAGTTTACTTTATTTAATTTAGATTTGGTTTTTTTATTTTAGTTTATTTTTTTTTAGGTTTGATTTAGGTTTATTTTATTTTATTTCTTAAATTTATTTTATTTTTAGGTTTATTTTATTTTAATTTTTAGGTTACATTTTTTTATTTTATTTTAGGTTTAGGTTTTAGGTTTTATTTTAGGTTTATTTTAGGTTTATTTTAATTTAGGTTTGGTTTATCTTTAGTTTATTTTATTTTATTTAGGGTTTAGGTTTAGGTTTAGGTTTAGTTTATTTTAGGTTTAGCTTTAGGTTGATTTATTTTAGTTTAGTTTATTTAAGTTTAGGTTTAGGTTTATTTTATTTTATTTTAGTATTAGGTATTTTCTTCTTTTAGTTTAGTTTATGTTTTATTTTATTTATTTTATTTATTTTAGGTTTTATTTTTAGGTATTTTTAGTAATTTAGTTTTATTTTATTTTATTTTATTATAGGTTTGTTTATTTTATTTTAAGTTTAGTTTTATTTTATTTAGGTTTTATATTTTTAGTTTAGTTTGGGTTTTATTTATTTTATTTTATTAGTTTTTTAATTTTATTTTATTTTCTTTTAGGTTCAGTTTAGGTTTGGCTAAGTTTTATTTATTTTATTTTATTTTGGTTTAGTTTTTTTATTTTATTTTATTTTAGGTTTTATTTTTAGTTTAAGTTTTATTTTAGTTGTTGAGATTTAGGGTTTAGTTTTTGGGGTTTATGGTTTAGGTTTAGGGTAGGGTTTAGCTTTAGGATTTAAGGTTATAAGTATTAGAGTATTAGTTTAGTGTTTTAGGTTTAGGAGTTTATTTTAGGGTTTGTGGGTTTTAGGGATAGTATTTTTAGGGTTTTAGGGTTTTGTTTTAGTGTTATTTTAGTTTAGGATTTAGGGTTTTTTTGGTTTTTTATTAAATAGAGAATGAATTCATATTCAATAATTCTTCTTTTTAATTTCATCAACCAAGTAACAAACCAAGTTTTCTAAGACACGAGCGAGGACATGGATAAAATATGAGCATGCATAGAGCAAATCAAAAATCCTAAATAACTAGAATTGTCTCTACTATAAAGACACATTTCCATAAGCGCAGATCGATCAACCATTCTTCGCTTAGTTCCCATCACCTTGGCCTCTTAAGTAGCAGATCCACCATCATATCCCATCTCTCCATCCGCCACCACCACGGTTGTAACCTCCGTCGCTCCTCCTGCCTCCATAACCACCATTTCTTTGACCACCACCTTCATATCTACTAGGACCTACAAATCCCCAACCACCACAATGATAATAGCTCTGCCTTTGCCTCCATCTCTAGATCTGAAAAGCCTTGACTGATATTCCTAGGCCAAGTTCTCATTCTGGGTTTAGGTTTATTAGGTTTTAGAGTTTAAGTTTATTTTTTTTTAATTTATTTAGTTACTTTTGGTATAGGTTTAGGGTTTAGGGTTTAGGGTTAGGGTTTAGGGTTTACGGTTTAATGTTTAGAGTTTAGGGTTTAGGGTTAAGCTTAGGGCTTAGGGTTTATGGTTTAGGGTTTAGGGTTTTAGGGTTTTGGGTTTAGGGTTTGGGGTTTAGTGTTTAGGCTTTAGGGTGGTTTGAGGTTTATGGTTTAGAGGGTTAGTTTAGTTTAGGATATTTTAGGGTTTAGGGTTTTGAGGTTTAGGTTTTATTTTTATGGTTTAAACCAAGTAAATCAGATGTTTAGGTTTATTTAGTTTATTTTATTATTTTAATTTTTACTTTATTTTATTTAAGTTTATTTTTTATTTAGTTTAGTTTATTTATTTTAGGTTTATTTATTTTAGTTTATTTTTTTGGTTTAGTTTATGCTTATTTTTTAGTTTAGGTTTTATTTTTTTATTTTTAGGTTTAGGTTTAGGTTATTATTATTATTATTATTATTATTATTATTATTATTATTATTATTATTATTATTATTATTATTATTATTTGGTTTAGGTTTAGATTTTTATTTTATTTTTTTTAGGTTTTAGGTTTTATTTTTAGTTTATTTTAGGTTTTAACTTTTAGTTTATGTTTAGGTTTATTTTTAGTTTATTTTATTTTATTTAGGGTTTAGGTTTAGGTTTAGGTTTTTAGCACAGTTGATTTTGGTTTAGGTTTAGGTTTATTTTATTTTTATTTTAAATTTAGGTTTTTATTTAGTTTTTATTTTATTTAATTTTATTTTAGGTTAATTTTATTTTTATTTTAGGTTTATTTTAATTTTATTTTTGTAAAACTTATCAAATTAATAATGACATGAATCCTTCAAAATATTGTGTTAATGCTAGGGCCCACTAGAGAGGGTGTATGTGGTACAAAGAATGTGTGGCTGTCAGACGATGTTCTGGTTAAATAAGCTAGGTTGACAGGGACGGATGTGGGCAAAGAAGTTAGTCCATGAAACTAGAATTAGGTTAGAAATTTGGAATATAAGTACTCTTACAGGTAAATTAATGGAATTAATAGATATTATGGTTCATAGGAAGATAAATATTTTATGAGTTCAAGAAACTAAATGGGTTGGGGAGAAAGCCATGGAGATTGATAGTTTAGGTTTTAAACTTTGGTATTCAGGTAGAAGTCAAATTAGAAATGGCATAGGTGTGATTATAGATAAAAGTTTGAAGGATAATGTTATAAATATTAATAGATGCGGAGATAGAATTATAGCTTTAAAGATTATTGTTGATATTAAAATTATCAATGTTATAATTACTTATGCTCCTGAAGTAGGTTTGGACGTAGGCTCAAAAGAAAAATTTTTGGAATGAATTAGAGGGATTAATATGAAAGATACCTCTTGAAGAAAAAGTACTTATTGGCGGAGATTTAAATGGACATGTTGGTAGAGTGGCAGATTTATTTTAAAGTATTCATAGTGGTTATGGATTTGGAGTGCCTAATGAATAAGTTAGGAATATATTGGATTTTGCTTTAGCCTATGATTTTGTAGTTGCTAATACTTTATTTAAGAAAAGAGATGAGCATATTATTACTTATAAAAATGGATCTTGCAAAACATAAATTGATTATTTTTTGATAAGAAAAATAGATCGTTTAGATTGTAAAGATTGTAAGGTCGTTCCAAGTGAAAATTTAAATACCCAACATCGATTATTAGTCATAGATTTGAAGATGAAAGATTGGAAGATGAAAATAAATCAAATTATTGTCCTAGGATTTGATGGGGGCACTTAAAGAACTCTAATTAAAATAATTTTAATAGAAAGTTACAAGAGCTTAGAATTTGGGATGTTCATAAGGAAGCTAATGTAATGTGGGAAAAAGTAGCAAGTGAAATTATGCAAGTTGCTAAAAATGTGCTTAGAGAATCAAAAGGAAAATCTTTATTTAATAAAAATAATTAGTGGTGGAGTTAGAATATGCAAGATAAGATAAAAAATAAGAAGCGTTGTTATAAAACTTGGTTTAGATGTAGAACTTAGAGAATTGGGAAGAATATAAAGTGGCATGTAGAGATTCTAAGAAAGCAATATATGATGCAAAAAATTTAGCTCTTTTAGTGATTTATATAATATATTAGATACCAAAGAAGGTGAAAATATATGTACAAGTTAGCTAACCAAAGAGATAGGAAAAGTAAAGATCTAGCTCAATTGAGGTGTATTAAGGATGAAAATCATAAAGCGCTTTTCTTAGAAAGGATATTGAAAATAGGTGGTGAGGTAGTTTGATAAACTTTTCAATGAAGGATCTGAAAATATGATTGATTTTAAGAACCTTAATACCTTAAATAAAAAAAGAGAAATATATTTTTATCATCACATTAGTAAATCTGAAGTTAGAGAAGCTTTAAAAAAAATTAAATGTTGAAAAATAGTAGGACTTGCTGATATTCCAATAGAGTGTGGAAATATTTAGGAGATCAAGGAATTTCTTGGCTTACAAATCTTTTTAATCTAATTTTAAAGACTAAAAAGATGCTAGATGAGTGGAGAAAGAGTTTATTGATTCCTATATTTAAGAATAAAGGTGATGCACAAGAGTGTGAAAATTATAGAAAAATTAAGTTAATGTGTCACACATGAAAATTATTGGAGAGAGTAATTGAGCATAGGTTACGATGTGATACAAAAGTTTCTCACAATCAGTTTGGTTTCATGCCAAGTAGATCTACTATGGATAATATACATTTGTTAAGAGGTTTGACGGAGAAGTATAGAGAAAGCAAGGAGGATCTACATATGATATTTATTGATTTAGAGAAAGCTAATGATAAAGTTTGAAGAGATGTTCTTTAAAGAGTTATAGAAAATAAAAGAGTTAATATTGGTTATATTCAAGTCATTAAGGATATGTATACTAGAGCGGTTACTTGTGTCCAAGCACAAAGAGGATTGACAAAGTATTTTCCTATTTCAGTTGGATTACATCAATGATTAGCTTTAAGACCTTATCTTTTTGCTTTAGTTATGGATGTTCTTACTAGGCATTTTTAAGAAGATGTACCTTGGTGTATGCTTTTTGCTGATGAAATTCTTCTTGTTGAGAAGACTAGAGAGGGAGTCCAAGAGAAACTTAAATTATGGAGGTCAACCTTAGAGTCTAAAGATTTTCATTTTAGAAGATCTAAAATTGAATATATGGAGTGTAATTTTAGTTATAGAAGTTATAGTGGTAGTGTTGTGACATTAGGAGAACAAGTCATTAAAACTAGTGAGGGATTCACATATTTAGGATCTATTGTTCAAAATGATGGTGAAATAGATGGAGATGTTATTAGTAGAATTCAAGTTGGATGGTTGAAGTGGAGGAATGCATTTAGCCTATTGTGTGATAGAAAAGTATCGTCTAAACTTAAGGGAAAGTTTTATAAGATGGTGGTAAGACCTGTAATGATTTATGGTGCAGAATGTTGGCCAATAAAAGAGAAGCATGAGACTTGGTTAAGTGTTGCAGAAATGAGGATGCTTAGGTGGATGAGTGGCTTTACTCTTAGAGATAAAATGCGAAATGAGTATGTTGGAAAAAGTTGGAGTAGCTCCAGTGATAAGATTAGAGAGGTCACCTTAGATGGTTTGGCAACATAAAGCGTCACGTCCAATGATCTTTAGAGAGTAGTGCATTAGATTTGGCTTATGGTAGAGGTAGACTTAAAAATACATGGTTAAGATGTATAAAAAATGACTTTAGTATACTTGAATTAAATAAGAATTTGACACATAATAGGACACAATGGAGATGAAGGATTCATGTAGCCAACCCCACGTAGTGGGACAAAGGCTTATTATTATTGTTGTTGTTGTAGGTTTTTTATTTTTCATTTTAGATTAGGTTTTTATTTATTTTATTTTAGTTTAGATTTTTTTTTAGGTTTAGATTTAGTTTAGGTTTAGGTTTAGATTTTTGTTTAAGTTTTTATTTTATTTTATTTATTTATTTTATTTACATTTTTTTATTTATTTTATTTTTAGGTTTTATTTAGTTTAAGTTTAGGTTTTTGGCTTTTTAGGGTTTAAGGTTTTTTTTTGGGTTTAAGGTTTAGGGTTTCAGGTTTTAGGGTTTAAGGTTATGGTTTACGATTTAGGGTTTAAGGTTTTTGGTATATTTTAATAGAGAATAAATTTATATTCAACATTTCTTCTTTTTGATTTCATCAACCAAGTAAAACACCAGGTTTTCTAAGACATAAGCGATGACATAGATAAAAAATGAGCACGCATAGAGCAAATCAAAAATCTTAGATAACTAGGAGTGCCTCTATAATAAAGACACAATTCTATAAGAAACATATCGAATAAGTTGTTCTTCAGTTTCTCCAGTTCCCATCAGAACCACCCCTGCCTCTCAAGTAGCGGGGTCTACCATCATATCCTCGATCTATCCTCTCACCACAACCATGGTTGTGACCTCCGTCGCTCTTCCAGCTTTCATAATCAATACTACTTTGACCATAAGCTCCATATCCACCATCACATCTAGATCCCCCACCACCACTGCAATAATCACCGCCTTCTCCTTCACCTCAATAGCTAGATCTAAATTAAGCCTGGTTGATAGTGATGTACCGGTCGTCGAGGTTCTGCCCATTCTTAGGGTTTAGGTTTATTGGGTTTTAGGGTTTATGTTTATTTTTTAATTTATTTAGTTATTTTAGATTTTGGTTCAGGGTTTAGGGTTTAGGGTTTAGGGTTTGCTGTTTGGGGTTTAAGGCTTAGGGTTTACAGTTTAGGGTTTAGGGTTTACAGTTTAGGGTTTAAAGTTTAGAGTTTAAGGTTTTAGGGTTTATGCTTTTAGGGTTTAGAGTTTAAGGTTAGGGGTTTAGGATTTAGGGTTTTTTATAGTTTAGGGTTTAGGGTTTAGTGTTTAGGGTTTAGGGCTTAGGGTTTAGGATTTAGGGTTTATGGTTTTCTATTTTTTTTAAAATTAACTAAACCACTAAGTTTAGGTTTATTTAGTTTATTTTTTATTTTTATTTAGTTTAATTAATTTACTTTAGGTTTATTTATTTTAGTTTAGGTTTTTTATTTTAGTTTATTTTCTAAGTTTAGGTTTATTTTTTAGTTAAGTATTATTTTAATTTTATTTTTTATTTTCAGGTTTAGGTTTAGGTTTTAATTTTATTTTTTTTTAGTTTTGGTTTTATGTTTTTATTTTAGGTTTATTTATCAATTTTATTTTTTAGTTTAGGTTTAGGTTTATTTTTAGTTTATTTTATTTTATCTAGTTTAGGTTTATTTTATTTTATGTTTATGTTTAGGTTTTATTTATTTTAGTTTAGGTTTAGGTTTATTTTAATTTTATTTTAAATTTTTGTTTTTTTAGTCTAGGGTTTATGTTTTATTTTTAGGATTATTTTTTAGGTTTAGGTTTTTATATAGTTTTTATTTTATATTAGTTCAGGTTATTTTTATTTTTATTTTAGGTTTAGTTTTCTTTATTTTGGTTTTTCATTTTTTAGTTTAATTTAAGTTTTATTTATATTATTTTAGTTTAGTTTTTATTTTGTATTTGATTTTCCTTTTAAGTTTTTTAGGGTCGAGTTTTAGTTTATGTATTATTTTATTTTATTTATTTATTATATTTTGGTTTAGAATTTTTTATTTATTTTATTTTTAGGTTTTATTTAGATTAGGTTTAGCTTTTAAGGGTTTTTTGTTTTAGTTTTATGGTTTTAGGATTTTAGGTTTAGGGTTTGGTGGTTAGGGTTTTTAGGGTTTATGGTGGGTAGATTTAGGTTTTGGGTTTAGGGTTTAGGGTTTAGGGTTTTTAGGGTTTTGGATTTAGGGTTTAGGGTTCATGTTTTAAGTTTAGGGTTCAAGTTTTAGTTTAGGGTTTAGGGGTTTTATTTTTTTTAATTGAGAATAAATTTAGATTCAGCATTTCTTATTTTTGATTTCATCAATCAAGTAACACACCAAGTTTTCTAGGACACAAGTGACGCCATAGATAAAAAATGAGTACACATAAAGCAAATCAAAAAACCCTAGATAACTAGAACCGTCTATACAGTAAAGAAATAATTCCATAAGCAGCAAATCAGATCAACCATTCTTCAGTTTCTCCAGTTCCCATCAGAACCACTCGGCCTGTCTAGTTGCAGGATCCACCATTATATCCCCAATCTTTTCGTCTGCCACCACCACGGCTGTAACCTATATCGCTCCTCCCAACTCCATAAGCACCACTGCTCTGACCACCACCTCCATATCCACCAGCACCTCTAGATTCCCAACCACTACTACGATAACACCCGCCTTTGCCTCCATGACTAGAATGAGCTTTGGAGCTAATGGTGATGCCAAGGTTCTACCCATTCTTAGGGTTTAGGTTTAGGTTTAGGTTTATTATGTTATTGGATTTAGAATTATTATTTTTATTTATTTAGTTACTTTAGGTTTAGGTTTAGGGTTTAAGGATAGGGTTTAGGGTTTAAGGTTTAGTGTTTAGTGTTTAGGGTTTAGGGTTTTAGGGTTTATGCTTTTAGGGTTTAGGGTTTAGGGTTAGGGCTTAGGGTTTAGGGTTTATTATTTTTTAGGGTTTAGGGTTTAGGTTTTTAAGTTTACGATTTATGGTTTAGGATTTAGGGTTTAAGGTTTAAGATTTAGGGTTAATGGTTTTTAATTTTTTTTAAAAAAAAATTAAGTAAACTAGAAAGTTTAGGTTTATTTAGTTTAATTAGTTTATTTTTTATTTATTTTTGTTTATTTGATAGTTTATTTTTATTTAGCTTATTTTTAATTTTTATTTAATTTAGTTCATTTATTTTAGGTTTATTTATTTTAGTTTAGGTTAATTTATTTTAATTTAGGTTTTTTATTTTAGTTTATTCTTTAGGTTTAGGTTTTATTTTTTCTTTTTAGGTTTAGATTTAGGTTTTTATTTTATTTTTTTAGGTTTACGTTTTAGGTTAATATTTTTGGTTTATTTATCAGTTATATTATTTAGTTTAGGTTTAGGTTTAGGTTTTGGTTTTATTTAGTTTAGTTTATTTTAGTTTAGGTTTAAGTTTATTTTATTTTGATTATTTTATTTTTATTTAAGGTTTAGTTTTTTCAATTTAGGGTTTAAATTTTATTATTTATTTATTTTTTTTGTTTTATTATTAGGTTTACTTTTTAGGTTTAGGTAGTTATTTCATTTTTATTTTATTTTATTTTAGGTTTATTTTATTTTTATTTTATGTTTAGTTTCTTTTAGTTAGGTTTTTTATTCTCAGGTTTTTTTTATTTTTTAGTTTATTTTAGGTTTTTATTTGTTTATTTTATTTTATTTTTAGGTTTAGGTTGAGGTTTTAGCTTAGGTTTTTTATTTTATTTTATTTTTTGTTTTATTTAAAATTTTAGGATTTTAGGTTTTTAGGTTTTAGGGTTTATTATTTTAGGGTTTAGGGTTTAGGGTTTAGTGTTTAATGTTTAGGCTTTAGCATCCAGGGTTTATAAGGTTAATGGTTTAGTATTTAGGGTTTAGGGTTCAGGGTTTAGGGTTTAATGTTTATGCTTCAGGGTTTAGGGTTTTTATGGTTTAGGGTTTAGGATTAACTTAAGGGTTTTTTTAATTAAGTAAGTGGTAGGTTTAGGTTTATTTATTATATTTTTTCATTTATTTTAGCTTATTTTATTTTATTGTTTTTATTTATGTTTATTTTTTATTTTTATTTAGCTTAGTTTATTTATTTTAGGTTTGCTTATTTCAGTTTAGGTTTTTTATTTTAGTTTATTTTTTAGGTTTCAATTTATTTTTAGCTGAGTTTTATTTTTATATTATTTTTTAGGTTTAGGTTTTTTTTAAAATTTTTAATTTTTTATTTTTGGTTTATTTTAAGTTTAGGGTTTAAGTTTTATTTTTTAAGTTTAAGTTTTTATTTAGTTTATTTTAGGTTTATTTTATTTTTATTTTACTTTCAGTTTTTATTTTAGTTAGGTTTTTTATTCTTAGGTTTATTTTATTTTTTAGTTTAGTTTAAATATTTATTTATTTTATTTTAGTTTATTTTTATTATTTTATTTTATTTTATTTTAGGTTTAGATTTAGGTTTAATTTAATTATTTATTTATTTATTTTATTTTATTTAGGCTTAAGATTTTTAATATACTTTATTTTAGGTTTTAATTAGTTTAGGTTTAGGTTTTAAGTTTGGTCTGTGGTTTATGGTTTAGGGTTTAGGGTTTTTAGGGTTAGGGAGGATTTAGTGTAGGGTAGGGCCTGGGTTTAATGTTGGGTTTAGGGAGGGTAAAGCCCAGATGCTTCAGTGGTTTAAGTTTTATTTGGGGTTTAGGGTTTGTGGAGGGTTTAGGGAGTGCAGGGTAGTTGGTGGTGTGGTAAGATTTAGTTTAGTTTTAGGTTTAGGCATTTTAGGGTTTAGGGTTATAGGTGTCAGTTTAAGGTTGGGTTTTGGATTTAGGGATTATGGTTTAGGGTTAAGCGATTTAGGGTTTAGGGTTTTTAGGGTTTTAGGTTTTAAGGTTTAGAGTTTTCGATTTAGGATTATTTTTAGTGTTTAGGGATTAAGGTTTAGGGTTATAATTTTTTTATTTTTTTATTTTTTTCTAAATTAAGTAAACTAGTAGGTTTAGGTTTATTTAGTTTTAAATTAATTTTATTTATTTTATATTTTATTTTGATTTACATTTATTTTATTTTTTATTTTAATTTATTTATTTTAATTTTATTTATTTTAGTTTAGATTTTTTTATTTTAGTTTATTTTTTAGGTTTAGGTTTATTTTTTAGTTTAGTTTTATTTTTATTTTATTTTTTAGGTTTAGGTTTTATATTTTATTTTTAGGTGTAGGTTTAGGTTTTTATTTTATTTTTTTTGGATTAGGTTTTAGGTTTTTATTTTAAGTTTACTTTTAGATTTCATTTTTAGTTTAGGTTTAGGTTTATTTTCTATTTACTTTATTTTATTTAGTTTAGGCTTAGGTTTAGTTTATTTTAGGTTTAGGTTTAGGTTTTATTTATTTTAGTTTAGTTTATTTTAGTTTATGTTTAGGTTTATTTTATTTTTATTTTAGGTTTAGATTTTTTTAGTTTATGGTTTAGGTTTAATTTTTTATTTATTTTTAGGATTTATTTTTAGGCTTATTTTTTCGGTTTAGGTTTTTGTTTTATTTTATTAAAGGTTTATTTTTTAAATTTTAGGTTTATTTTATTTTAGGTTTTAAAATTTTAGGTTTAGTTTTTTTATTTTATTTAGGTTTTTTATTTTTTAGTTTAGTTTAGTTTTATTTATTTCATTTATTTTAGTTTTTATTTTTTTATTTTATTTTTTTTAAGTTTAGGTTTAAGTTTAGAGTTTAGTTTATGTTTTTATTTTATTTTATTTTGGAGTAGATATTTTTATTTATTTTATTTTTAGGTTTAAGTTTTTCCCTTTTTAGGTTTTAGGGTTTAGGGTTTTGGGTTTAGGGTTAGTTTAGGGTTTAGGGTTCGGGTTTTTGATTTGGGTTTTAGCATTTTTTTTTGGTTTAGGGTTTAGGGTTTAGTGTTTAAGTTTTAGGGTTTAGTGTTTATGATTTAGTGGTTGTGGGTGCCTAGGGTGTAGGTTTTAGGTTTAGGGTATAGGGTTTAGGGTTTAGGGTTTTAGGGTTTAGGGTTTATGGTTTAGGGTTATAAGTTCAAGATTTAAAGTTTTGAGATTAGTGTTAGTTTTAGTGTTTAGGGTCAATAATTTTAATTTAATTTTATAATTCTTATTTTAAATTAAAGGTAGGTTTAGGTTTATTTTATTTATTTATTTTAGTTTATTTTATTTTTATTTTGATTTACATTTATTTTCATTTTTATTTAGTTTAATTTATTTATTTTAGGTTTATTTATTTTAGTTTAGTTTTTTTTTTAGTTTTTTTTAGGTTTAATTTTATTTCTTAGTATAGTTTTATTTTTATTTTATTATATATTTTTATTTTATTTTTTTTGGCTTAGGTTTTAGGTTTTTATTTTATTATATAGTTTTATTTTCAGATTTTATTTTTTAGTTTACGTTTAAGTTGATTTTTAGTTTATTTTATTTTATTTAATTTAGGTTTTGCTTTAGTTTATTTTACGTTTAGGTGTAGGTTTTATTTATTTTAGTTTAGTTTATTTTAGTTTAGGTTTAGGATTATTTTATTTCTATTTTAGGCTTAGGTTTTTTTTAGTTTAGGGTTTAGGTTTAATTTTTTATTTATTTTTAGGTTTTATTTTTTGGTTGATTGTTTAGGTTTAGGTTTTTATTTAGTTTTTTTTAGTTTTTTTAGGTTTATTTTATTTTATTTTAGGATTAGTTTTATTTTATTTAGGTTTTATTTTTTCGTTTAGTTTAGGTTTTATTTATTTTATTTTAGTTTAATTTTTATTTTTTATTTTATTTTCTTTTTTGGTTTAGGTTTAGGTTTACAATTTAATATATGTTTTTATTTTATTTTAATTTAGATTATTTTTACTTAGTTTATTTTTAGGTTTTATTTAGTTTAGGTTTTGGTTTTTAGCTTTTTATGGTTTAGGGTTTTCGGTTTTGGGTTTAGGATTAGTTTAGGGTGTAGGGTTTAGGGTTTGGGATTTAGGGTTTAGGGTTTTGGGTTTTTTTTTTGGGCTAAGGGTTTAGGGTTTAGGGTTTACGTTTTAGGGTTTAGGATTTAGGGTCTAAGGTTTAGGGTTTAGGGTTTAGGGTTTTTAGGGTTTAGGGTTTAGGTTTTAGGTTTAGGGTTCATGTTTTAGTTTAGGGTTTAGGGTTTTTGGTTTTTTTTTTATTTAACAGAGAACAAATTCAGATTCAACATTTCTTCTTTTCAATTTCATCAACCAAGTAACACACCAAGTTTTCTAAGACACAAGCTACGACATAGACCAAAAATGAGCACACATAGAGCAAATCAAAAACTCTAAATAACTAGAACCGTCTCTACTGTAAAGACAGTTCCATAAACAGTCGATTGGAATCTCCAATTTCCATCATAACCACCCAAGCCTCTCAAGTAGTGTAATCCACCATCATATTCTCGCTCTCTCCCTTCGCCACCACCATGGTTGTAACCTCCATCGCTCCTCCCGCCTCCATAACCACCACCACTATAACCACTAGCACCTCCAGTTCCTCCACCACCACTGCGATAATTGTCGCCTCCGCCTTTGCCTCCACCCCAAGATCTAGACTAAGCCTGGTTGACAGTGATATTCCTACCGTCAAGGTTCTACCCATTCTTATGGTTAAGGTTTAGGTTTAGGTTTATTAGTTTTTAGGGTTTAGGTTTACTTTTTTAATTTATTTAATTACTTTAGGTTTAGGTTTAGGGTTTAGGATTTAGGATTTATGGTTTAGGGTTAGAGTTTAAGGTTTAGGGTTTAGGGTTTATGGTTTAAGGTTTAAGGTTTAGGGTTTAGGGTTTTAGAGTTTATGCTTTTAGGGTTTTAGTTTACATTTAAGGTTCAGGGTTTAAGGTGTAGCATTGTAAGTTTTAGGTTTAGGATTTTAGGTTTAGGGTTTAGTGTTTAGAATTTAGGGTTTAAATAATTAAGTAAATCGATAGGTTTAGGTTTATTTAATTTATTTAGTTTATTTTTTATTTATTTTAATTTATTTTATTTTATTTTATTTACGTTTATTTTTTATTTAGTTTAGTTTATCTATTTTAGTTTATATTTTTATTTTATATTATTTTTTATTTTATTTTAGTTTAGGTTTATTTATTTATTTTATTTTTATGTTTTATTTAGTTTAGGTTTAGGTTTTTAGCTTTTTAGGGTTTAAAGTTTTGGTTTAGTTTAGGGTTTTGGGTTTGGGGTTTATGGTTTTGGGTTTAGGGTTTTTTAAGGTTTAGGGTTTAGGGTTGTATGTTTAGGGTTTAAGCTTTAGGGTTAGTTTTATGGTTTCGGGTTTAGGGTTTAGGGTGCCTAAAATAGCTCAAACCTCCAACACCAACGAAGGTTTGCAAGTTGCAAAGGACCTCTCATGGAGGGTTACAACCTTGTGAGCGGACTCATACTGTTGGGATAGTCTAGTGTAGCCAGTCAGGAGTACTTCCTCCACCATTGCAACTACCACCTCTTACCTTTGCTTCTCTTCTATCGCAAGAGCGTTATCTGGATAAAACCTTAATCCCACTTACTTTACTTATCTTGTACCTCCACCAAAAAAGAAATTAATGAAGAAAGTTGATTCTACTTATATATTGTCTACTTCTGATGCTCTTGATTTTATGCCTATTGAAAGGTCTCCGAGTCTAAATAAAAATAATAGCTCTAGTAGTTCTGATCCTTGTTTCTAATTCAGAGTGGGACTACCTTCTCTAAATCAATCAGGTTCACCTCTTGAGATTGACTTAGAGTCAACTGACTCTGAGGATCCTATAGTAGAAGCTGTCGATATGCCCGATGAGAAGATAGAACATTCAAGTAGAACATCATTCCAAGAAGTCACTGAGGTGAACCTAATCACAAAATAAGGAATCGTAAGGCATGATGGGTCTTCGAATGTAATAAAGATTTTCCCCAACTTTACATGGATGAATAAAGTAGGATTTATATTAAACTAGGTTCTTAAGTTCCCTATGCAGGCAAGCCTTCATAGTTAATTACATCTTAGGAAATAAAATTTTCTAAGAATACTCTCGATTAAAGTAGACGATTATCATCTCCAAAGATTTCAAGGTTAGACTATCAATGGATTGGTTGTATTTGAAAAATCAATTGGGAAAGTACACAGAGAAGACTTATTTTTGGAATCTAAATGAAATAAGTAAGAAATGCTCATGATACTAGGAAGCCTAGTGTGCATTCCAATCTATCCTATGATTTGGCTTTATAATTTTGTAGTTGAAGAGATTTATATGTTTTGAGTTGAAATTTAAATAGATTACTAGGGCTTATAATCCACCAACACAAGGTTGTGGGAATGCCTAAGAAGTGAGGATTTATGCTCATAGCATGAAGGAAATAGTGACCTAGGATCCTAAATCTTGGGAGCTTTAGTATGAGCTAAAGCACGACCTAAATCTAAGCGACAGGTGGACATATGGGTTTACCTCTACAAGAGAGAATAAATTGTCCAACTTTTCAAGTTATAACTGTTTGGAGTGGCCGCCAGTTAACTCCTCCTATGATTTTAAAGCCATGTAGTTTGGTGTTATTAATTTTAAGGTAGCTAGGGTAATTATTTAATTAGAAAGAGACTAAAGTCCTAAACACGCTCCCTAAGAGACTAGGGCATGAGTGGTGTGAACATATGAGTTAATCTATAGATACAAAATCTTTTCAAATTTTATTTCATTTTAGACAAATCATTTTGACAGAGGCTTTAGGATTTCTTATGCTTAAATGCATGATGAAATAGGTTATGGGTCAAATCAGCTAAATAAAGGTGTTCTCCATCACAAGGGATTCTCTCATAGGTCAAGCATTCCTTTATCGTGTAAGGATGGAGATCCTTCATATTCAAGAGAGAAAGAATATGCATGCATGATGTGAAACATACAACTATATAGCTAAGGGGTTTCTAAATATTATAATTATCTTATTTATGTATTAGGCTTTATGATGAGGTTATGGGTTGTTTAAAATTTTGTTATGAGTGATTGGTTGGGTTGAAAAGTTATTTTTATTCTATGAGCCTAATCGTATCCAAGCCAAACATTAAAGCATCAATCATTTATTAATTTTTCAAAAGCATGTCATCCTATTGCACAATGTAAACATATCATCAAACAATTATATAAACTAGTGTAAAAGAATAAAAGGTCAGTGCGGTCAGAGTACAACTGAAGAGAAAATATGGGTAGCCGAGCTCTACCTTTATACAACTTGGAATATAAAATATTAATTATAATTGTATTAAATTCTATGGGGATCTTCTTTCTTAATATCTCCATTTCTAATTTGGTTCTTTGATTTGGATGGTGCTTGCTTTAAAGGCATCATAGGGCACCCCAGGAAAAATCCTTCTGGCCACTGCTCATCCTAATCCCTCATAGCACTAATCCTAATTCCTATTACAAAAATTACCTTTATGTAGGATAAGAAAATCTAACTACACTAGAAAAGTAGAGGTTAGCTAAATAAACATATAATCCCTAGCAGTTGTATTTGTAATATGGACTTAGCACCTTACACATGGGTAACTAAGCTCACCTATCCTAACTTGGATTATGCTTAAGGATTTAAGCAACTAGCAAAAAGAGCATTCACATTTATTTTTAAGCATCCCTTAAGCATAATCCCCTGTAGAAAATCTGATTAAGCTAATATTGGCGTATCATCCAGTCTACGAAGCATACACCTTAACTTCCAATCTAAAATAATACATCAAAAAACAAATCATACATCACATCATACACCTTCCTAACTTAGAGTTAGAAGTGGTGACTTAATTCTAATGTGTGTATTAAGGTTTGTATGGTAAGTCTTGTTAGGCATTAGTGTTGTATTTTCTATGTGTAGAAGGATTGAATTTAACATGAAAGGTTGATTTCACTTGAAGTAGTTTAATTTATTTGAGAATTTTAATTTGTGTTTTCATTTTTTTCATTTAATTATACTTAGCAACTAAGTATTATAAAGAGAGGAAAAGTGGATTGCCCTCTTTCATCCCTACCTTAAGTCACTTTCTAAAGTATATTAATTTGATTTATTTCTCTTTAGTGAATGGCCAATTAAATGATTTAATTAATCTTAAGTTTAGGTTCACTTTAAATAATCCTATTCAAAATAAAAGGCATCTTAAGATTAATTTAATTGAATTTATACCATATGACATATATAAAATCATTCCTTTCCATCACATGTAACATGCATATGGTTTAATCCTAAGTGTATCTATTCATGCAACATATTTTAACACACTTAAATGATGAATGTCTGTGTATGTTTAGAATTTATATTTTATTTCATTGTAAACATATTAATTGAAAACTTTATCCAAATTCTTATACAAAAATGGCATAAGAATGAAATTAAATAGGAATGTGTCATTGTTAAACTAGGGAAGTAAGGTAATCAAATGTCCTCCTTGGAGCTAGCTAAAGCCTCATATTCTCAGGATGTCATGACTATATACCTATTTGCATTCAAACTTTTGTAAATTTGTATACATGAATATAGGATGTAAGATCCAAATCATATGGCTAGTTAATTCAACCACTTACTCAATTATGAACTTCATGCAATTTTAATGTAAAATGGGATTTTCATTCACTAATCACATATACATATACATGAACAAAGATATGGGCAAGTATGTGTCATTATTAAGCTTGGGAAGCGAGGTAATCAAATGACCTCCTTGGGTCTAACTTATCATTCGAGATTTTTGGACTATATACTTTCTTTTCTTGGACACACGTGGATGTATACATAAATGAGGGAAAGAAAACCATGCAAAGATTGTATATATATTTTTTTTCATTGAATCATTTATATATATGAATTAAAGCTCTATCCAAATTCTAGTGTTGAAATACATAAGAATGAATCTAAATGTGTACGTTCCATTATTAAACCAAGGAAGTGAGGTAATTAAATGACCTCCTTGGGGCTTGCTAAAGCCTCGTGCTCCCTGGATGTCCAGATTATATACCTATTACCATTCAATCTTATATAAACCAACACATGAATAGAGGAATGAGAAATCAACATTCATACACTTAAGTTATAAGCACATGCATTTCTTATGTATTTATAACTAGCATCATAACACATATTTTTATTCATTTATAAGCTTTGGAAAAATACATTTAGATTTAATAGTGATAATAGCCATGCATATATTAAATTTAATCAACACATGCAAGCTTACATAAAGGAAATTCATTTTATTTTACTTGATTTTGAAGAAATAGATGCATGAATTCAAATGACATACCAAATTTAACCTGATTGGAAAGTGGAAAACTAAGCATGTGATTCATTCAACCAAACTAGTTCTTAAGGAAAATCAAATCAAATAAGATTACTTAAAGAAAACCAAAGCTTCTTTACTAATTAAGTTTTGGATTTGATTTGATTTAAAGAGAAGAAGAGAAATCATCACTTGTATTTTAAACCCATTCTCGCATTAGTGATTTGATTAAATTTAAAGAAATATAATTAAGTTGATTTTATTGGTTAATTAAGTTGAACCTTTAATTAGTTGAATTAATTACCCTTGCCTATGTCACCTTAAAGTAATTAACTAAATAATTATGAGCCAACATGATATGCATGAAAAAAAACCAATGATCCTAGAAATAAAAAATTAATAATGCAATTAGCTCATGATTAATAGTTAATTGATTAAGGGCTTAATTAATTACTCTTATGGGTTTCCCACACATGTGGACTAACCATAATTTCATCAAACTCTTTTAGGTTATTAAACACCTAAAGATCTACCCCACAATTTAATTAATTAAGATCTCATGTGATTATGATTTCAATTTGATTAAGTGATTTAATTAATTAGTTAATTCTTAATTAATGTCATTTTTAAAAAGGGTGAAATGAACTTTGGGAAAGGGGTCCCAACTTCACTCCTTAGTTCACTTACTGTTGAACAATGATTAGTAAACCTAATTAACCAATTTATTACTATTCATGGGATTAATTAATCATTATTTAACTTAAAAGCATAATTAAGGTTTAATTAGTTAATTTTCCTAATTAAGTGAGCAATAAATCCCAAGAAAGTCATGGGAACGAGAGGTCATCCCATTAAATTAACCAATGAAATTTGGGATTAATTGCTCGAATAATTAAGGAGTAATTAAGCTAATTAATGTTATAATTAAACCTTAATAACTATTCAAAATTAGTTAAGATCATTTCAATTAATTATTCTCTAAAATACCTTTAAATGAGTATTTATTTGCATTTTTTGATTTCTCCATCACTTTTTATGATTTTTAGAAGTTTTAGCCATTAAAAATGATTAATTAAGCATAATTAAAGCCTAATGATGTTGGTGCCACGTGGCACACTAATGTGGCATGCTTTTCACATGGCACCACCGGAATGGCTACTTAAAACTTATCCGACTTAGCACCTATGTGGCAATGACAGACGCACTTTTTTGTATGTCGTTTGATCTAAGATTGGACAGTTATAATTAATCTCACAGCTTAATAGGATTAAATCATATTGATCTAGCAAATCTAATCATGACCATCCATTCCGATCATGCGAAAAGGACTGTGTGTGATCTAACATCATGCCAGTGAAGGAGAGTGGAGTCCATCTACCATTGCTCACTTGAACAGAGCTTACCTGAGCTCGGATCAACTCCAAAAGGTTCCCACACCTTCATGACATTGATCAGATGGGATCCAATGGTCAAGATCACACGAGATGCAAGTTTTCTTCAAAAAGCTCCAACCCATTATTGCCTAAGGATCAATTTTAGAAGAATACCTCACTGAAACTCATGACAGGCAGCTTGAATGATCGAGGAAGCTTCATTTACTGGAGATGAAGCCCTATTGAGCAATAATTGGATCAATTCCTTAACATTCACTTGGAAAGCCACAAACAGATGATTTGGAGCTCTACTTTGATTGAAGTTCCACCTCCAGAGCTCAGGAAGCTTGGGAGATTATTCATTCTTTCCCAATGAGGCCTACGGAAGGTGCATGCAAATTTAATTTGAGTTTGATGGAGAAATGGGAAAGTTAGGTCAAAAATGGGAGTGTCCTATTTTGGGTTGAATGGGAATGGCATTTTTTATTGAGGAATGAGCTTGGGAGCTTAGGGAATGGATTTAGCGGCTCATCTTGGGTAGCTAGGGCCTTATGAAATGATTTATTTGTGTGTTTGAGTGGAAACGTGGGGGTGTATACCCCTCTTCATCTTGATCAGATGATGGGATTGGGTTTGGCATCTAGTGGCTGTCAGACCAACTCAGGGAGTCATGGATGGCAAGGAGGAGGTGAGTTGGCTTAGATTGGTTGGTTGAAGGTGTGGAGGTGGATTCCAAGGAGGAATCATGGGTGTCATATTGGTTTCAAATGCTTCAATGGGGAGGATGAGGTGATTTTACCTCCCATGGGTCATGGCCGACCCAACCACCCATTGGGTCAGGTTGGGCAGTGTCTTAGTTGCCTACGTGGACCATTGGGAGAGTACAAAGTGGAAAATAATGAAAATGACCACTTACATGGGTGATTTATCTTATGTGATGCCTTTGACCCAAGGGTAGAATGATCATTTAGCATTAGATTTGATTTGGGTAGATTTGAAATGAGCCAAAAGTGGCTTAGTATTCAATACAATGGGTCCAGTCAATGATGATGATTGTTACTTAGTCAGCATAACTCATTTGGAATCTGATAGGTTCTTTTCAAATCACATTAACTCATATGAGGAGCTGTGCTTAGAAACTTTAGATGATCTAGATGGTTTCCAAGTCAAAGATACACCGCCAGAGTTTGAAGAAGACATCAAGTCAACCATTGACAAGCTCAAGAAAATCAACTTAGGAACTGAAGAAGATCCACGCTCGACATACATCTGTTCTTTGTTGAATGAAATTGAAAAAAATGACTTAGTTAGGCTATTAATTGAGTTTAAGGACTATTTTACATGGAGTTATGAAGAGATGCATGGATTGTCTCCTGACATAGTGGTCCATAAACTAGCAATAGAGCCAACTACTAACCCTATCAAACAAGCTCCTAGATGCATGCGATTAGACATAGAACAACAGGTCATTTATGAAGTCAAGAAATAGATTGAAGCTAGCTAACACAAACACAAACTACACACAAATACATATCTTTTATCTCAGACTACTCTAAGTTGAGATAACACCCTCAATGGCACTCACTCATTAGCTGCTCTAGGTCGAATTGACGTGCTAATTTACTAGTTTGTCACCCCAATGGTCTTCTTTGCTTGAAGGATGTAAGTCTGCTATGCTTTATTTCCTTACTTAGGCACTGCACATTGACGAGCGCCTTGTTAATTTAGTAGGCCTTACTGCATGGCTGATAAACTACCTCATGTTGGCTTTCTTTAAGAGGATGTGAGCCTGCCACACTTTCTTCTTGGATTAGCCTTCGTGCACTAATGGGGTCGAGTATATTTGAGGTTTAGGATAAGTGCCCTCATGGCTCCTTCCCTCCAGACTACTTCAAGTCTAGGTCCAGTCCTTCCTCGAGGGTCTCCGCTTAGTATTCTCTCTAGGTCAAATAGCATCTGTCCCGTCGATGACAAACTATCCAAATGATCAATTCAGCTTAGAAAGTTGTAAGCCTGCACACTTTCTTTCTAGATTGATTATTGTAGACCGACAGGCACCTTAGGTTGGTTGGTTCTCGCACCTTAGGATACACCACTCATGGCAGGTGTAAGTCTGCTATGCTTTCTCCTTTAGTTGGCCATTGTACACCTATAGGCTTTCTTTTCCAGAGCTCAAGATAATGCCCCTAATAGCACCTCCCCTGTGGGCACTATATTTGGATCTCATCCTTTGCGACCCTATTTAGATACTGCTTGGGTTACTATTGGATTAGATAGTTCCCCTTTCCTAGTAACCACTCCTGTGGTTGGAGAATCAGTCATGTGGATGTATAGATTCTCCCTTGGTCCAGTAAATTTGAGATGGCTCAAAGCCAACATAGCCCCTTCTTAGTGTGGTCCCTCGCACAGCAATAGGGTCCACACAAACATATAAACAAAAAAATATATCCATTTGTTGATTAGGATGACACCCCTAGTAGTACCTTTTCCCAAGCAACTATCCTATTTTTATGGCAGTGCCAGCAAAACTCCCTATAGGAATTGCTTGACTACTCTTTAGTTGATATAAGTCCCTAGCAACATTCTCTTAGTAGTCTCCCCTAAGTCTTGTTTGATTTGTTATGCTACCAACAGGTTACCCCAGTGGTTGCTCGCTGCTTTGGAAGATGTAAGTTTGCTATGCCTTTTTCCTAGAATAACTGTTGCACACCGAAACCCAACCCCTTAGGTTGGCTAGCTCTACCCCATGACTAGTAGACTATCCCTTTGAATTTGTAAATCTGAGATAGGCCAAGTCTGATATAGCCCATTCTCAGTGAGTCCATCACACATTGACATGGTCCATAAATTAAATCTATCAAATTTGACCGAGCTCACATCCCTAGTGGATATGCACTCAATTCAAAATCAAACTAAACCAAATAAACCATGTTAAATCACATTAAATTAAGATAAAATTCATCTTAACTACTTTTGAGTTGACATAAGTCCCCAATGACATTCACTCACTAGTCAGCCTAGGTCAGGTTAGATTTGTTGTGCATCCAACAGGTCACCCTAGCGGTTGTTCCTCGCTTTGGAAGATATAAATCTGCTACGCCATCTTCTTAGCACAACCATTGCACACCGAAAGACAACCCCTTAGGTTGGCTAGCTCTACCTCATAGCCGATAAACTATCCCTTTAGATTTGTAAACCTAAGATAGGTCAAGGCTGATATAGCCCCTTCTAAGTGGGTCAATCGCACACCGATAGGGTCCATACATTAACTCATATTAAATTAAGCCAAATCTAGTTTTCCCTAGTGGAGCTAAATCACAACCTTCTCCCCAGTGGAGCCCAAAATCATATATAAACAAGTCAAGCAAACAAATCAATTTGAAAACTAACCTCCCCAATGGAGCCAAATTAAAGAAACTCTCCCAGTAGAGTCTAAATCAGAGAAATCCAACCAAATTCTTATCCCTAGTGAATACATACCCAAAAAAATCTATAAAATCAAACTCAAATCCTAATCCCCAGCGGATAGCTCGAACCAACTTTCTTAGTGGAAGGTCCATATACCTGATCCCCAGCGAACTCGAGCCCATAACTCTAGTAGATATGCCTTCAGATCAATTAAAACAAAATAAATTAAAGTTGATTCGATATTAATCATTGGTGGATTACAGATTCTTATCCCTAGTGGATCTTCTTTCCATAAATCATATAATCAAATTAAATTTAAACCTTATCCCCAGCAAATTTTCTTCTTCTATGCCCTCGATATAGACCCCTCACATGTCATGTCCAATGCATGTGTGATCCCTTAGTGGATCTCCCTCCATGTCCTTGACATGGAATTCTCATCAAATTTTATTTCTTCTATTATTCACAACTTTAATACTTCAACCAATGGCCTTACAATGTATTCATTCAAATTACATCATCTTAACATTGTAATCAACATTTTATGATTTGTGATGGTGCAAGCTCAAACTAACTATACAATATCATGCTAAACATATGATAGTGTGGATTAACACACTATATTATATTATAATATATGATGTTATATTATAATTTGCTATAATATAATATATTTTCTAACATTACACCTCATTAGAATCACTTAAAAAGAACAAACAACAAAGGTTTCAAAAAATATGAATAATGTTCATTTTGGATGTAAAATTGTGATTTTTCTATTAGAAATGGTACAAAATAGCATAATTTTGGTGTTGCTTCTTAGTGTGTGCTATGAATTTGGCCAAATTCTTCAATCTCAACCTTCAAATTAACATTTCTATGAGTTTTGACCCAATGTATTATAACAAAAGTAAAACATACTAAAATGTACAATAATATTTAGTAACACACCACCACATTCATATATATGTGAAGTTATATTATTATGTACAATATATTTTAATATGCTTTCATATAATATATTATCTTACATTACATCTTAAAATGAATCACTTAAAGTAAAAAAAATTATAAAATTTTGTTAAAAAATGTACATTTATTTTGGATGCAAAATTTCATTCTTCTGATTAAATGACACACTAGAGAACACCCCCAAAGATGTTCCCTAAAGCTTACCTTAATTTTGGCCATATCCCATCATCCCAGCCTATAAATCAATATTTTTATGAATTTACCGTACAAACTCTACATCATACTATACTATACAAACTAAAATATGCTAAACAACAAGTAGTAATAAACAATAGTATGCTATAATGTATGATGCTCCACTATGTTATGGCATCCTATATTATGATACTATATAACATATTATTATGATATATTGCATATCACATCACAAGGGATTGCTTAAGATAAAAAAATCATAAAATTAGTCTAAATAATAAAAAACTATATATGTTAGTTGCATCACTTACATATTTTAAATTGAAAAAAATATATTATGATTCCATGCTCTACCTATTATGAATTTGGCCAAATTCCACCATTTTAAAGTCTAAATCAACATTTTTATAAATAATGCTAGTGCAGGCTCGACCGCATGATTGTAAAATACTAAAAGAATTTAAAATTCATAGAATAATATATTATGATATATGATGTTGTACTATGCTACAACATGTAATATTTATTTTGAACATAAAATCTTACTTTTTAGACTAGAAGTGTGTAGCACAGTTTTGGTACTACAACATAATTCCCACTTCAATTTGAAAAAATTTCATCATCAGATTTATTAAATCAATATTTGTATGATTTATATTAATATAGATTATAGGGCATAATACCATAATATACAAAAACATTTCAAAACATCTTATAACATCCAAAACACATCACTACATGCTCAAATATATGATTACATTTACTTTAATATTTGGTATTAAAATATGATTTAGGGTTAGGGTTTAGGGTATTCAAATCTCTAATAATCAGGAAAGTCTCTTGAAGACATTTTCTTTTTACCATAACTATGTTAGGATTAGGTCACTCTTTAGATTTACTCTTAATGACATCTTTATTCAAGGGTTAGGGATTAGAACTTAAGGTTAGTTTAGGGTTTAGGGTTTAGGTTTAGGGTTTGGGGTTTAGGGTTTAGGGTTTAGGTTGTAGGTTTTATGATTTAGGGTTTAGGGTTTTAGGGTTTAGGGTTTAGGGTTTAATCTTTAGGGTTTTAGGGTTTAGGGTTTAGGGTTTTTAAGGTTTAGCATTTAGGGTTTAGGGTTTAGGGTTTTGGGTTTAGGGTTTAGGGTCTATGTTTTAGGTTTAGGGTTTATGTTTTAGTTTAGCATTTAGGGCTTAGAGTTTAATGTTTTTTTTAATATAGAACAAATTTAGATTCAACATTTCTTCTTTTTGATTTCATCAACCAATTAGCACCCTAGGTTTTCTAAGACACAATTATGATATATCAAAATGACTAGAAAATCAAAAATTTAGATAAGTAGAACCATCTCTACTGTAAAGACATAGTTCCATAAGTAGCATATCAGATCAACCATTCTTTAGTTTCTCTAGTTCCCATCAGAGCCACCCCTGCCTCTCGAGTAGCGGGATCTACCATTATATCCTCGATCTCTCACTCCACCACCACCATGGTTGTAACCACTCATCCTCCTCCCTTTACCACACTTTGACCACCACCTCCATATCCATCACCTCTAGTCCACCACCATTATGATCATCTCTCTGCTTTGCCTCCACCAGATCTAGACTATGGGTTTTTTATCATGGTTCTACCCATTCTTAGGGTTTAGGTTTAGGGTTTTGGTTTAGGGTTTAGTCAGGTTTTAGGTTTAGGGTTTACAATTTATTTGGGTTTATAATTTAGGTTTAGGTTTAGGGTTTAGTTTAGGTTTAGGGTTTAGGTTTAGGGTTTAGGGTTTAGTGCTTTTAGGTTTATTTATAGTTTGGGTTAGGGTTTAGGGTTTAGAGTTTAGGATTAGGGTTTAGGGTTTAGAGTTTAGGGTTTAGGGTTTTGGTTTTAGGGTTTAGGATTTAGGGTTTAGGGTTTAGGGTTTAGGTTTAGTATTTAGTATAAGTTTAGGGTTTAGTTTTTTTTTTGTTTAGGGTTTTGGGTTTAGGGTTTAGGATTTAGTGTATAGGTTTTTTTCAATTAAGTAAACTAGTAGGTTTAGGTTTATTTAGTTTAATTTTATATTTATTTTAATTTACTTTTTTATTTATTTTAGTTTATTTTATTTTATATTTTTATTTTATTTTATTTTTTATTTTTTTTTTAGTTTATTTAGGTTTATTTATTTTAGTTTAGGTTTTTATTTTAATTTATTTTTAGTTTAGTTTTTAGGTTTATTTTTTTTATTTGGTTTATTTTATTTTAATTTTTAGGTTTAGGTTTTATTTTTTATTTTAGGTTTAGGTTTAGGTTTTATTTTATTTTAGGTTTAGTTTTAGGTTTTATTTTGGTTATTTTTAGTTTTATTTTTTAGTTTAGGTTTATCTTTATTTTTAGTTATGTTTTATTTTTATTTTAATTTTTAGGTTTAAGTTTTAGGTTTTTATTTTTGGTTTATTTTTAGTTTTTATTTTTAGCATAGGTTTAGGTTTATTTTTAGTTTATTTTATTTTGTTTATTTTAGGTTTAAGTTTATGTTTAGCTTATTTTAGGGTTAGGTTTTGGTTTTATTTATTTTAATTTAATTTATTTAATTTTAAGTTTAAGTTTAATGTATTTAATTTATTTTATTTTGATTTTAGGTTTAATTTTTTTATTTTAGGGTTTAAGTTTTATTTTTTTATTTTAGGTTTATTTATTAGGTTTAGGTTTTTTATTTAGTTTTATTTTAGTTTATTTTTTGGTTTTATATTTGTATTTTACATTTAGTTTTTTATTTATTTAGATTTTTTATTCTTAGGTTTATTATATTTTTAAGTTTAGTTAATGTTTTTATTTATATTATTTTAGTTTATTTTTATTTTTATTTTATTTTATTTTATTTTAGGTTTATGATTGGTTTTAGTTTAGTTTTTTATTTTATTTTATTTTATTTTTAGGTTATGTTTTTTTTTATGTTTTATTTAGTTTAGGTTTATTTTATTTTAGGTTTAGGTTTAGGGTTTTAGTTTAGGTTTTATGTGGTTTATTTTTAGGGTTTAGTTTAGGGTTTAGTGTTTTTTAGAGTTTAGTTTTAGTTTAGTATTTTGGGTTTAGTTTAGGTTTAAGGTTTAGGTTTATTTTTAGTGTTAGGTTTAAGTTTGAGTTTAGGTTTAGGGTTTAGGGTTAAGATTTAGGTTTTAGGGTTTCTTTTAGTTTTTTAGGGTTTAGAGTTTAGGGTTTAGTGTTTAGGGTTTTAGGGTTTAGGGTTTAGGGTTTAGGTTTAGGTTTGTAGGTTTAGGTTTAGGTTTAGGTTAATTTTAGGTTTTAGGTTTAGGTTTATTTAGGTAGTTTAGGGTTTAAATTAAGTAAATTAGGTTTAAGTTAATTTAGTTTATTTTATTTATTTTAGTTTATTTTATTTTTTTATTTTTTTATTTAAGTTTCTTTTTTATTTTTATTTAGTTTAGTTTATTTATTTAAGGTTTATTTATTTTAGTTTAGGTTTCTTATTTTAGTTTATTTTTTAGGTTTAGGTTTGGGTTTATGTTTATTTTTTTCAATTTAGTTTTTTTTTTTAATTTTCTTTTTTGGGTTTAGGTTTTATTTTTTATATTTTAGGTTTAGGTTTAGGTTTAGGTTTTTATTTTAGGTTTTTATTTAGGTTTTATTTTTTAGTTTACCTTCAGGTTTATTTTTAGCTTATTTTTTTATTTAGTTTAGGGTTTAGGTTTAGTTTATTTTAGGTTTTGGTTTTGGTTTTATTATTTTAGTTTAGTTTGTTATAGTTTATGTTTAGGTTAATTTTATTTTGTTTATTTGTGGTTTAGGTTTTTTATTTAGTTTAGGGTTTAGGTTTTATTTATTTACTTTTAGTTTTATTTTTTAGGTTTAGATTCTAATTTAGTTTTTATTTTATTCTACTTTAAGTTTATTTTATTTTTAATTTATGTTTAGTTTTTATTTTATTGAGGTCTTTTAATTTTAGGTTTATTTTATTTTTTTAGTTTAGTATAGGTTTTTACTTATTTTATTTTAGTTTAGTTTTTATTTTTTTTTTTTATTTTATGTTATTTTTAGGTTTAAGTTTAGGTTTAGGTTTATATTTTAGTTTTGGTTTTTTTTTTTATTATTTAAGTTTAGGTTTATTTATTTATTTTATTTTTAGGTTTTATTTAGTTTGGATTTAGGCTTTCATGTTTTTACGATTTAGGGATTAGGGTTAAGGGTTTATGGTTTACGATTTGGGGTTTGGGGTTTAGGGTTTAGTGTTTAGGATTTTAGGGTTTAGGGTTTAGGGTTTATGGTTTAGGGTTAGTTTTTTAGTTTTGGGTTTAAGCTTAATGTTTAGGGTTTAGAGTTATAGGGTTTATGCTTTTAGGGTTTAGGGTTTAGGTTTATAGTAGGATTAGTTTAGTTTTTTATTTAGATTTAGTTTAGGTTTAGGTTTAGTCTGGTATTTGGGGGTTTAAGGTTTTAGGTTTAAGATTTTTGAGTTTAGGTTGTTTAAGGTTTTAGGTTTAGGGTTAGGGTTTCTTCATATGGTTTAGTTTATTAGGGTTTAGGTTTAGGTTTAGTTTATAGTTTAGGTTTAGATTTAGTTTAGTTTCTTAGGGTTTAGTTTATAATTTAGTTAGGATTATTTAGTTTAGTTTAGGGTTAGGTTTAGGGTTTATGGTTTAGGATTTAGTGTTTAAGGTTAAGGGGTTTTTTTTTTTGAAGTTAAGTTAACTACTAGGTTTAGGCTTATTTAGTTTACTTAGTTTATTTTTTATTTATTTTGGTTTATTTTATTTTATTTAGGTTTATTTTAAATTTTGTTTAGTTTAGTTTATTTATTTTAGGTTTATTTATTTTAGTTTAGGTTTTTTATTTTAGTTTATTTTTTAGGTTTAGGTTTAGGTTTATGTTTATTTTTTAGTTTAGTTTTACTTTTATTATATTTTTTAGGTTTAGGTTTTATTTTTTATTATTAGGTGTAGGTTTAGGCTTTTATTTTATTTTTTTATGTTTAGGTTCAAGGTTTTTATTTTAGCTTTATTTCTAGGTTTTATTTTTTGTTTAGGTTTAGGTTTATTTTTTGTTTATTTTATTTCTTTTAGTTAGGGTTTAGGCTTTATCTTTTATTTATTTTTCAAGTTATTTTTTATGATTAGGTTTTTATTTAGTTTTTATTTAGTTTTATTTTAATTTTACATTTGGGTTTTATTTTATTTAGGATTTTTTACTTTTAGGTTTATTTTATTTTTTAGTTTAGTTTAGGTTTTTATTTATTTTATTTTAGTTTATTTTTTATTTTATTTTATTTTTAGGTTTAGGTTTAGGTTTAGGTTTTAGTTTAGGTTTATATTTTATTATATTTTATTATTTTATTTAGATTTAAGTTTATTTATTTATTTTAATTTTAGGTTTTATTTAATTTAGGTTTAGGATTTTAGGTTTTTAGGTTTTTAGGTTTTAGGTTTAGGGTTTAGGGTTAGCGTTTAGGGTTTAGGGTTTAGGGTTTAGGGTTTAGGGTTTAGGGTTTAGGGTTTAGGGTTTAGGGTTTAGGGTTGTAGGTTTTAGGCTTTAGGGTGTATGGTTTGGGGTTTAGGATTTAGGGTTTTACAGTTTAAGGTTTAGGGTTTAGTTTAATAGGGTTTAGGGTCAGGTTGTTTAAAGTAGGTTTTGTAGTTTAGGTTTATTTTCCCTTTATTTAGATTAAGTTTAGGTTTAGGTTTAACTTTAGTTTAGTTTAGCTTATTTTTGTTTACTTTAGGTTTAGTTTAAGTTTAGGTTTATTTAATTTAGTTAGGTTTATTTTTTATTTATTTATTTTTATTTTTATTTTATTTAGTTTAGTTTAGGTTTAGGTTTAGGGTTTAGGTTTAAGTTTTAGGTTTAGGTTTAGGTTTAGGGTTTAGGGTTTAGGAGTTTAGGGTTGTAGGTTTAGGGTTTAGGGTTTAGGGTTTAGTGTTTAGGGGTTAGAGTTTTTTTAATTTATTTTTTCTATTTAGGGTTTAGGGTTTAGGATTATAGGTTTTAGGGTTTAGGGTTTAGGGTTTTAGGGTTTAGGGTTTAGGGTGTTTTTTATTTGTTTTAAAAATAGGTTTAGGTTTAGGTTTAGGTTAAGGTTTATTTGTTTTTAGTTTAGTTTATTTTTAGTTTTATTTTGTTTTGGTTTTATTTATTTATTATTTATTTTTATTTAGGTTTAATTAGTTTAGTTTATTTAGTTTAGGTTTTATTTTTATTTAGGTTTAGGTTTTATTTAGTTTATTTTATTTAGTTTTATTTTCAGTTTAGGTTTAGTTTAGGTTTATTTTATTTTTATTTAGGTTTAGGTCTATTTTTATTTGTAGTTTAGTTCATTTAGGTTTCAATTTAGGTTTAAGTTTTTAGTTTATTTTAGTTTAGGTTTAGAATTAGGTTTATTTAGGTTTATTTAGTTTTGGTTATTTATTTTTAGGTTTAGGTTTATTTAGTTTTATTTTAGTTTCTATTTTTATTTTATTAGTTCATTTATTTATTTTATTTATTTAGCTTAATTTTTTAGGTTTATTTTTTGTTTAGGTTTAGGTTTATTTATTTTAATATAGTTTAGTTTATTTTTATTTTTAGGTTTATTTAGTTTTGGTTTAGGTTTAGTTTTATTTTTATTAATTTATTTAGGTTTTAGTATTTTTAGTTTAGTTTAGGTTTAGGTTTATTTATTTATTTAGGTTTAGGTTTATTTATTTAGTTTATTTATTTATTTATTTATGTTTAAGTTTAAGTTTTATGTAGTTTAGCTTATTTAGTTTTATTTTATTTTGGCTTTAGTGTTTAGGTTTAGGTTTAGGTTTATTTTGTTTAGTTTAACTTTAGGTTTATTTTTATTTATTTATTTAGTTTATTTTTTATTTGCTTTATTTTTTTGGGTTTATTTTTTAGTTAGTTTATTTTTTATTTATTTTTATTTAATTTATTTTATTTTAGTTTATTATTTTATGTATTTTAGCTTATTTTTATTTTTATTTTTAGTTTAGGTTTTGGTTTAGGTTTTTATTTTAGGTTTTGGTTCTTATTTTCTTTTATTAATTTAGTTTAATTCAATTTATTTTAATTATTTAGGTTTATTTAGCTTATTTATTTAGTTTAGGTTTTATATTATTTTAGGTTTAGGTTTTATTTAGTTTTATTTAGGTTTAGTTTTAGTTTATTTTGAGGTTTAGATTTATTTAGTTTTAGTTTATGTTTTAATTTAGGTTTATTTTAGTTTAGTTTTTTATTTAGTTTAAGTTTATTTATTTAGTTTAGTTAATTTTATTTATTTAGGTTTAAGTTTATTAAGGTTTATGTTTTATTGACTTTATTTTAATTTAGGTTTTAGTTTAGTTTATTTAGTTTAGTTTAGGTTTATTTAGTTTACTTTTGGTTTATTTAGTTTATTTTTATTTTTTATTTTTATTTATTTAGTTTAGTTTAAGTTTATTTAGGTTTACATTTATTTAGTTTATTTATTTATTTAGTTTATTTAGGTTTACATTTATTTAGGGTTTAGGTTTATTTTTATTTTTTAGGTTTATGTTTAGGTTGAGGTTTAGTTTAGGTTTTATTATTTAATTTAGTTTTTTTAGTTTAATTAATTTTATTTATTGTTAAATTTAAATTTTAGGTTTGTTTTAGGTTTATTTTATTTTGTTTAGTTTATTTATTTAGTTTTACTAGGTTTAGTTTTATTTAGGTTTTATTTCAGGGCTCATTCTTTATTTAGTTTTAGGGTTTAGGGCTCAGTTTAGCTTTGTTATTTATTTAGGTTTATTTTTTAGCTTAGCTTTATCATTTAGCCTATTTATTTTTTAGTTTTTAGGTTTTATTTTACTTATTTTATTTTATTTTATTTAGCTTTTTGTGATTTATTTTAGGTCTTTAGGGCCTAGTTTTAGGCTTATTTTCATTTTAGCTTTGTTTTATCTATTTTAGCTTTAAGCCTCAGGCTTCAGCTCAGCTCAGGTCTGTGTCCGTGTCTTATGTTTATTTCAGGTTTATTTTATTTAATCCATGTAGGTTTTTGGCCTTATTTAGTTTAGTCTAGTTTAGCCTTTATTTATTTTAATTCCCTTAGTTTTAGGTTTCATTTATTTTAGTCATTATAGCTTATTTCATTTATTTTATCTTTTATTTTTTATTTATTTGTGTCAGCTAGGTTTGTATTTATTTTAGTAGTTTTATTTTATTCCATTTTAGGTTTTCAGTTTGGGGTTTAGGGCTTTTTAGCTCATTTTGGTCATTTATTTATTTTATTTATTTTAGGTTTTAGCTTAGGTTTTGTGTTCATTTATTTAGGTTTGTCAGCTTAAGCTTTCAGTTTATTTTAGTTTAATCTGGTTTTTACATTTATTTATTTAGTTTATTTTATCTAGTTTATTTTTAGCATGTGCCTTTAGTTTAGGTTTTAGGTCTCTTAGGTTTAATCTTTTAGTTTAGTTTTAGCCTGCCTAGTTTAGGTTTCATTTTAGTTTTATCAGTTTAGATTTTTAGCTTGTGTTTAGGTTCTGTTTAGTTTATTTTATTTATTTAGGCTCATTTAGGTTTAAAGCTTCAAAGTTAAGGTTCAGTTTATTTATTTTAGTTTATTTAGTTTTCCATTATTTATTTTAGCTTTATTTTATTTACGCCAGGTTTAGGTTTCAGGGCTATTTTATCTAGGTTTCATTTAATTAGTTTTTCATTTTATCTTTTATTTCATTTTTTTTATTTTAGTTTTCATTTTCATTTAGTTTTAGTTTATTTGGTTTAGTTTATTTAGCTTCTAGCTCTAGGTTTAGGGTTTAAGCTTTTTTTTTTTTCAGTGCTTCATTTGGCCTAGTTTCATTTAGTAAAATGTAGGTTTAGGCTCATTTTAGATCAGGTTTAGCTTTATTTTATTCTTTTAGTCATTTATTTAGCTTTAGTTTTTATTTATTTTAGGCTTAGGTTTCAGTTTCAGTGTTGGTCAAGCTGGTTTTAGCTTTATCTTTAGGTTTTATTTTAGGTCTTTATTTTAATTTAGGCTTCATCTGGGCTCTAAGTTTCTCATTTATTTTAGTTTGTCTCTTTAGGTTTAGGCTAGTTTCAGGTTTATTTTAGGTTTTATTTAACATAGTCATTTTATTTTAGGTTTAGTAGTTTTATTTATTTTAGTTTAGCTAAATTTTAGGCTCAGTTTAAATCTTAGGTGTATTTAGTTAGTTTAGGCCTGCTTTAGTTTAATCTTATTTAGTTTAGGCTTTATTTTAGCTTTATTTTATTTAGTTTTCTCTTATTTTAGCCTTTTAGGTTTAGTTAGTTTTATTTTATCTTGTTTATTTTACCTTTTAGTTTAGGATTAGGTTTATTTTATTTTAGTCTCATTTATTTTATTAATATTTATTTTATTAAGTTTAGGTTTTGTTTTATTTTAGTTTTAGTTTTATTTTAGTTTTTTTATTTAGTTTATTTTATTTTATTTTAGTTTTTTATTTTATTTAGTTTAGTTTAGCTTTCTACTTAGTTTAGTTTTATTTATCTGAAGTTTCAGTTTAGGTTTATTTTTATCTAGTTTAGATTTTTTAGTCTAGATTTATTTTAGGTTTAGGTTTTATTTAGTTTAATTTTCATTTAGTTTAGGTTTGTTTTATAGGTTTAGTTTATTGTTTAAGTTTTTTTTTTATTTTATTTTATTTTATTTTATTTTATTTCTAGTTTATTCTCAGTTTGTTTATCAGTTTATTTTAGGTTTAGGTCTCAGTAGGTCCGTGTCAGTTTATTTTATTATTTTGGTTTTTAGCTCAGGTTTAGGTTTCAGTTTATTTTTTTACCTTTAATTTAGGCTTCATTTATTTAGTTTAGTTTAGTTTAGTTTTATTTCTTTATTTCTCATTTTATTTTAGTTTATTTAGTTTATTATTTATTTAGTTTAGTATATTTATCTTAGTTTAGGTTCAGTTTAAGATATTTATTAATTTAGGTTTTCAGTTTATTTAGCTTTCTAGTTAGCCTGTCTAGCTTTATTTTAGTTTAGTTTAGTTTAGTTTTTATTTATTTATTTTAGTTTATTTTTTTGGCCTAGCTCTATTTATTTAGTTTAGTTTCTTTACTCATTTTAGTTTATTTTAGTATAGCTTCATTTAGTTAAGTTTTATTTATTTCTTTTAGCTTCAGTTTCATTTCAGTTTCATTTTAGTTTAATTTATTTTAGTTTCTTTATTTTGTTTATCTCTTAGCTAAGTTCTTAAGCTTCAGTTTAGTTTCTCGCTTAGCTTTTTAGTTTAGTTTAGTTTAGCTCTTCTAGTTTAAATTTAGGCTCATTTTAGTTTAGTTTTATCCATCCCACTTATTTTATTTATTTTCATTTTAAAATTATTTTATTTTAGTTTGAAGTCTCATTCTTTATCTGTTTATTATTTAATCTCAGGCTCTTAGTGCTCAGGCTTTATTTTATTTAGCTAGTTTTAGCCTGGGCCCAGGCCTCTTCTGCTCAGGGCTCAGCCTCAGAGCTTCAGTGGCTCAGCCAGGGCCTAGGCTCACTAGCCAGTGGTCACACTCAGTGACGTCCTTTATTTATTATCTTACCATCTAACGCCTGGTTTAGTGGCCTTTAGGGCTCAATGCATCTGCCCATGGCTCATGGTCAGTCAGGCCCAGGTGGCTCAGGGCCTGGCTCAGTGGCTCAGAGGCTCAGGGTTTTTTTTTTAAATCCAAACTGCAGGCTCAGCTCATTTAGTTTGTCTTTAGCTTAAGCTTTATCTTTTAGCCATTTCTCAGATTAGGCTTTTGTTTATTTTTTAGCTCAGGCTTATTTTTTTCCCATTTTTTTTTGCTCAGTAGGAGATATCTTTAGTTCAGTTTAGCTCCATTTATCTTATTTTAGCTTCACTCTTTGTTTTATTTTAGCTCAGGTCTCTTTCTTTCTTTAGCTCAGTGTTATTTTACATCAATTTTAGGTCCTTCACATTTTAATCTTTTTCAGGTTTTATTTCTTGGTTTATTTTATCTTTTACATCATTTATTTATGTTTAGTGTTTACTTATTTCTTTTAAATTAGTTTAGTTTATTTATTTTATTTATTTTGTTTCATTTTTTTATCTTACTTTATTTTAGGTTTTAGGCCTGGCTTCAGATTTAGTTTAGGTTTTTATATATTATATTTTTTTATTTAATCCAGTTTAGGTTGTTTTTATTTATCTTTATTTTAGGATCTTTCTTAGTCAGTTTAGGTCTTAGTGCCACAGATCCTGTGGCCTAGTGCTCAGTAAGGGCTGGCCTAAGGCTCCAGTGATGGCCGTGGCCCAGGCCTAGGCTCAGGGCTCGGCCTCTGGCCCTTGCCTTTGGCTCAGGGCTCTGTCTGCAGTCATGGTCAGTTAGCCTAGGGCTCAGAGCCACAGAGCTCTTTCCATTATTATCTTATTATCTATTTTATCTTTTAGATTAACTCAAGAGTTTAGTCCATTTAGCATATTCTTAATTATCTTAGTTTATTTTATTTTTATTTGCTCATTTTATTCTTTTATTTAATCCCATTTTATCTTTAGTTTAGGCATTTTATCTGAGCTTCATTTAGGTTTTAGCTTTAGCTCATGTCTTTTAGTTTAGTTTTATTAATTTTATTTTAGGTCAGGTTTCTTGTGTAGGGCCTTAAGTTTTATTTTCTGGCTTCAGTTTTGTCTTATTTCTTTAGGTTTTATATTCGCCAGTTTAAGCTTTATTTTAGTTTATTTTATCTTTATTTAGTTTAGTTTGTAGATTAGTTATATTTAGGCCTAGGCCTAGGTTTAGTTTATCTTTTAGTTTAGTTTATTTCCTCACTTTTCAGTTTATTTTATTTTATTTTAAGTTTAGGGTTTTTATACTAGTAAGTTTTATCTTTTATTTATTTTTTAGGTTTTATTTTGATTATTTTTAGTAGGTTTTATTTAGTTTCATTTTATTTTATTTTAGATTTTATTTTATTTTATTTTAGGTTTAGATTTTATTTTTTAGTTTTAGTTCTTTTTATTTATTTTATTTTAGTTTAGTTTTATTTTATTTTATCTTATTTATTTTTTTAGGCTCAGTTTACCTCCTGGTTTATGTTATAACTTTTATTTTATTTTTAATTTTATTTTAGTTTAAGTTTATTTATTTATCTGATTTCAGTGTCTCATTTAGTTTAGTTTTAGCTTTTATGGTTTGTGGTAGTTGTGGTCACTTCAATAACCTAGGGTTTAGGTTTGGGGCTCTGGGTAGGGTTTGGGTCGGGTTTGGGTTTACAGGGCTAGGGTTTAGGTTGTAGGATTTAGGGCTTGGATTTAGTGGTGGATTAAGGTTTAAGGTTTATGGATGATTTTAGGCTTAGGGTTTTAGGTTTAGGTTTAGGGTTTAGGTTTTAGTTTAGGGTTTTCGGTTTTTTGTTTTTTTAACACAAAACAAATTCAAGTTCAACATTTCTTTATTACAATTTTGATAACCAAGTAACACACCAAGTTTACTAAGACACAAAGCAATAACATGATAATAAAATGAGCATGCTTATAAATAAAAAACTCTAGATAACTAAACTATCTCTATCAGACACAGCTCCATAAATAGTAGACCGATCAATAGTTCTTTAGTTTCTTCAAGCCTCTATTAGAACCAACCCGCCTCGAGTACAGATCCACCATCATATCCCCTGATCTATCCCTCCTCCGCCACCACCATGGTGAACTTTGCCGCTTCCTCCCGCTTCCACAACCACAATCGCCCCGGCCACCACCCCACATCCACCAAGCATTCTCCGTGATCCCCACCACCACTACATGATAACCACCGCATCCACCTTCGGCCACCACTCACCGTGTGTCTAGACCGGACCGCTGATGTGATGTCTCGCCATCTCGCACATTCTTATGGTTTAGGTTTATGCTAGGTTTGTTAGTTTTAGGTTTAGTTTAATACTTTTAATTTATTTAGTAACTTTAAGTTTAGTTTAAGGTTTGGGATTTAGTTTTAGGGTTTGTGGTTAGGATTAGGGTTTATGTTTAGTTTTGGTTTTAAGGTTTAGGATTTGTGGTTTTGTGGTTTATGTTTTGAGTTTAGGTTTAGGGTCCGTGGTCAGGATCAGTTTAATGCTCAGGGTAGCGCTTTAGGGCTCAAGGGCTCCATCCGGTAGCAGGGTCACCCAGGGCTCAGGTTTAGGATTACAAGTCCAGATTTAGGCATCAGCTGCAGGGCTTTGGGCTGGTCAGCCTGTAGCATGGGCCCAGGGTTTGTGGCCTGGGTTTGGGGCTCAGGATCTAGCCTAGGCCCAGTTAGGTCAGTCAGTGGGCCCAGGATCTGGCTCTCATATTATTTTAACCTAGCAAACCCGATAGCTGCTTCATTTAGTTTATTTCATTTATCTTAACTGATCTTATTTTAACCTTATTTAGGTATCTTTTATCTTTATCATTAGCCTTTTATGTCAGCCTATATCTTTAGTAGGGCCTTTTATTTAGGTTTATTTTAATCTTGATTGGTAGGTTTTATCTTTATAGTTAGGATCTTTGGCTCTTTAGGTTTATCTTTAGTTTAGACTTGGTTTATCTGTAGCCCATCTATATCTAGCTATGGCACATGCCTAGTTTATTTATGTTGGCACATTTATATCATAGTAACATCTTTAGCTCATTATTTTATCTTTAATTTTCTTTATTTAGGCCTAGATCTTTATTTATTTTAAAGCCCATTTGTGGCCTATACTCCATGACTCTGGCCCAGGGCTCAGTGGACTGTGGCTCAGGGTCAGTGACTCAGGCTCAGGCCCAGTCTGGGGTCTTATCCACTTAGGGCTAGGTGCAGGTCAGATCTACCAGTGGCCTGTGGCCTGGCCTCACGTCTGGGGCCCAGTTTTAAGATCTTATTCAGTTTAGCTCTCAGAGCCTGCTCACCCAGGGTCACCAGGTTTTCAGGCCCAGAGCCTGCTCAGGGCCCAGTGGCCACTGAAGAGCCCAGTGGCTTGGCCTTTCAAAGAGCCCAGTGGCCTTGGCTTAGGGTCTCTGTGGGCTCAGGCCCAGCCTGGGTCTGGGGTCAGTGGCTTCAGTGATGGAGTGGTGTTCAGGGCCTGGGGTCTTAGTTCTCAGTGGTGTTAGGCCTTTTAGGTCAATGGGGTGGCTAAGGATCTTTAATGAGCAAACCCAGTAAATTTTATAGATTATTTAATCCATTTAGTTTTTTTATTTTATTTTATTTAGGTTTATTTTTTATTTTATTTAGTTTACCTTTATTTTAGATTTATTTTATTAGTTTAGGTTTTATTTTATTATTTTTAATTTAGTTTTATTTTTAGTTTAGTTTAGGTTTTTTTTAGGTCCATGTTTTATTTTATTTTTAGGTTTAGGTTTTAAGTTTAATTTAGGTTTATTTCGTTATATTTTAATTTAGTTTAGTTCTTTGTTTTATTTTATTTATTTAGATTAGGCCTAGTTTAGGTTTAGGTTTTATCTTAGTTTTAGTTTATTTATTTTTTTAGGTTTATTTTATTATGTTTATTTTTTTAGGTTTTTTTTCCTTTAGTTTTTTAGGTTTTATTTTTCTTTTTTAGGTAAAATTTAAGTTTGTTTTATTTGTTGGTTGATTTAGTTTTTATTTTATTTTAGTTTAGTCCATTTTATTTTGTTTTACTGAGTTTTAGTTTTATTTTTTCTATTTTTTGTTTTTAGGGTTATTTTAGTTTGTTTTCCGTGTTTTTTTATTTAGTTTTATTTTAAAATTATTTTAGGTATTTTATTTTTTTATCTTAGTTTAGTTTTTATTTTATTTAGGTTTTATTTATAGGTTTATCTTAGGCTCATTTTAGTTTAGTTTAGGTTTTATTTATCTTATTTTAGTTTAGATTTTATTTTTTTTATCTTTATTTCACTTTTGTTAGCTCAGTCTTAGCCTAGATTTTATTTTATTTATTTTCCTTAATTTAGGTTTTTTTTATTTATTTTATTTTAGGTTTTTTTAATATGTGCCAGTTCTTGGGTTTTAATGCTTTAGTGGCTTTAGGTTTGTATTCAGAGTGGCTCAGTTTCAGAGTTTAGGGCCCAGTGGCCTGGGGCCCAGGATTTAGGTTAGGGTCTTATGGCTCAGTATTAGGGTCAAAGGCCTGTGGCCTAGGGTTTAGGGTTGCAAGCTTAGTGGTGTCACTTTAGTTTAGTGGTCAGGGTCAGCTTATCCCATTTTCATTATTTATTTATTCATTTATTTTTAAAAAATCAAGCAAACCGAAGTTTAGTTTATTTAGATTTTATTTATCTTAGTTTATTTTATTTTTTTATTTTTATTTAGGTTTCTCTATTTTATTTAATTTAGTTTATTTATTTTGTGTTTATTTATTTTAGTTTAGTTTTTATCTTTACTATTTTTAGGTTTAGTTTAAGTTTTTGTTTTATTTTTAGGTTTAAGTTTTTATTAGGTTTTTTTTTAGGTGTTATTTTAGTTTAGGTTTAACCTTAGTTTATTTCATTTATTTAGTTTAATTATTAGTTCACATTAGTTAATTTTAGATTTAGGGTTAGGTTTTATTTATTTTAGTTTGGTTTATTTTAGTTTAGGTTTAGGTTTAGGTTTATTTTTATTTTTGGGTTAGGTATTTTTTAGTTTAGGGTTTAAGTTTTATTTTTTATTTATTTTTAAGTTTTTTTTTGGTTTATTTTTTAGGTTTAGATTTTTTTATAATAAAATTTATTTAATGCTTTATTTTATTTTATTTTAGGTTTAGTTTTTATTTTATTTAGGTTTTGTATTCTAATTTAGTTTAAGATTTTATTTATTTTATCTTTAGTTATTATCTTTATATACTTCTTTAAATTTAGGTTTAGCTTTGGTCTTTATGTTTAGTTTATCTTTACCTTTATTTTATTTCATTTTAGGTTTAGCTCAGTTTTAGTTTAGGTTTTATTTTATTTATTTTTTCTTAATTTAGGTTTAGTTTTATTTATTTATTTTTAGGTCTTACTTAAGAGCTTTAGGTTCCTTGGGTTTAGGGTCAGGCTTTAGCTCAGTGGCCTAGGGTCTCTAGGGTCAGTGGTTATAGGTTTGTGGCTCAGTGTGTTTAGATTTAGGTGGCTATGGTCCGTGGCCTTAAGGGTCAAAGGTTTAGGGCCTAGGGTCTTAGGGCCTAGGGCTGTAAGCCAGTTTGGTTACTTAGGATTTAGGGCTCAGTGGTCAGGGTTTATCCCATTTCATTATTTATTTTATTCATTTATTTTAAAAAATCACAAACCAGAGGTTTAGGTTTATTTAGTTTATTTATTTTATTTTTATTTTATTTTATTTAGGTTTCATTTTATTTAATTTAGTTTATTTATTTTAGGTTTATTTATCTTAGTTTAGGTTTTATTTTAATTTTATTTTATTAGCCTAGTTTAAGTTTTGTTTTATTTTTTTAGGTTTAAGTTTAAGTTTTTTATTTTAGGTTTATTTTTAGGTGTTATTTTTTAGTTTAGGTTTAATTTTAGTTTATTTCATTTTATTTAGTTTAATATTAGGTTTACGATTAGTTAATTTTAGATTTAGGGTTAGGTTTTATTTATTTTAGTTTGGTTTATTTTATTTTAGGTTTAAGTTTAGTTTATTTTATTTTTGTCAGTATTTTTAGTTTAGGTTTTAAGTTTTATTTTTATTTATTTTAAGTTTTTTTTATTTTATTTTAGGTTTAGATTTTTTATAACAAAATTTATTTAATTTCTTTTATTTTTTATTTTAGGTTTAGTTTTTATTTTATTTAGTTTTTATATCTTTATTTATTTTATTATCTAGTTTAGTTATTTTTATTATATTTCTCTTTTTAGATTTAGGTTTAGCTTTGGTCTTAGTTTATGTTTAGTTTATTTTACTTTTATTTTATCTTTAGGTTTATTTATTTATTTTATTTTTAATTTAATTTAGGTGTTTTTAGCTTTTCAAAGATTTAGGTTAAGTTTATGGTTTAAGGTTTAGGTTTAGGGTTTAGATTTAGGGTAGGGTTTAGGGTCAGCTTAGGGCTCAGTTGGGGTGGTTAGGTTTAGAGTTTAGGGTTTAGGGTTTGTGGTTGTGGGTTTGGATTTTAGTTTTTTAGTTTTTGGTTTGGGTTTAAGGGTTTAGGTTTAGGGTTTTAGTTTTAGTTTAGGGATTAAGGTTTTAGCTTTTTTTTAACATAGAACAAATTCTGATTCAACATTTCTTCTTTTCAATTTCATCAACCAAGTAACACACCAATTTTTCTAAGACAAAGTAACGACATAGATAAAAAATGTGCACGCATAGAGCAAATCAAAAACCCTAGATAACAGGAACTATCTCTACTATAAAGACATAGTTCCATAAGCAGCAGATTAGATCAGCCATTCTATTCCTATCAGAACCACCTTGGCCTCCCGAGTAGCGGGATCCACCAACATATCCCCGATCTCTCCCTCAGCCACCACCACGGCTGTAACCTCCGTTGCTCCTCCCGCCTCCATAACCACCACTATTCCGACCACCACCTCCATATCCACTAGCATCTCCAAATCCCCCACCACCCTGAAATAACTGTCGCCTCTGCCTTCCCCTCCACCGATAGATCTAGACTGAGATTGGTTGACGGTGATGTTCTTGCGGTCAAGGTTCTGTCCATTCATAGGGTTTAGGTTTAGGTTTAGGTTTATTAGGTTTAAGGGTTACTTTTAAATTTATTTAGTTACTTTAAGTTTAGGTTTAGGGTTTGGGGTTTAAGTTTTAGGGGTAGGGTTTTGGGTTTATGGTTTAGTGTTTAGGGTTTAGAGTTTATGGTTTTAACATTTATGCTTTTAGGGTTTAAGGTTTAGTGGTTTCGTGGAGGATTTTGAGTGTGGGTGTGGCCTGGTAGGGTACAGTGTCAAGGTTAGTTTAGGATTTAGGATTTAGGGTTTTAATTTACTTTCTAAGTTTAGGTTTAAGTTTAAGTTTACTTTTTGTTGAGTTTTATTTTTTTTATTTTTTAGGTTTATGTTTTATTTTTTTTATTTTTAGGTTAAGGTTTAGGTTTTTATTTTATTTTTTTAGGTTTAGGTTTTAGGTTTTTATTTTATGTTTATTTTTAGGTTTTATTTTTTTTTTAGGTTTAAGTTTATTTTTAGCTTATTTTATTTTATTTAGTTTAGATTTAGGTTTAAGTTTTTTAGTTTTAGGTTTAGTTTAGCTTATTTTAGTTTAGGTTTAGGTTTATTTTATTTTATTTTTTAATTTTAGTTGGGTTTAGGTTTTATTTTTATTTATTTTTAGGTTTAGGTTTTATTTTATTTTATTTTATTTTATCTTTATGTTTATTTTATTTTTATTTTAATGCTTATTTTATTTATTTTTTTTTATTCCAAGTTTATTTTATATTCTTCATTTAGTTTAAGTTTTATTTATTTTTTCTAATTTTATTTTATTTATGTGGGTTTCAGGTTGCATTAGTGGTCTTTATTTTATATCTTATCTTAGATCAGGTTTATATTTATCATTTTTAGGTTTTATGCTTCCAGCCTAGACTCAGATTTAGTGTCTGGGGCCCAGTCTGGCCTGGCCCAGTCTTGTGGCCCAGGGCCTAGGCTAGCCTTAGCCTCAAGATCCAGGGTCTGGGGACCCCAAGGCCTGTGGCCCAGTGCAAGCCTTGTGATCAAGATTAGGCTCAGTGTCACTGGGGCCTGGGGTCACTTAGGGTCCGCCGCCTGGCCCTGGCCCAGCTTTATGCCATGCCTTGTTTTAGGGTCTTAGGATCCCATGGTCATAGAGCCTGTGGTCAATGTCAGTGGCTATGGTATGATCAGTATTGGTAGTATTTAGTGGTTTTTGCTAGTGGCTGAGGGTTTAGCCTTTGTGATCTGCAGTTTAGGGTCAGTGATGGCTCATGGCCTAGGTGGTTACTTGTGGTTTAAGATTAGAGGTTAGGGCTCAGGTTTAGGATTTGGTTTTTATTTTAATTTAAGCAAACCCAGAGTTTAGGATTATTTAGTTTATGTAGTTTATTTTATTTATTTTATTTTTATTTTATTTTATTTTATATTTTTTAGTTTTATTTGTAAGTATTTATTTCAGTTTAATTTTTTTATTTTAATTTATTTTTTAGGTTTATGTTTAGGTTTATGCTTATTTTTAGCTCAATTTTATTTTTAATTTTTTTTCTATGTTTAGGTTTAATTTTTTAATTTTAGATTTAGGTTTAGGTTTTAATTTAATTTTTTTAGGTTTAGGTTTTTATTATAGGTTTATTTTAAGGTTTTATTTTTTAGTTTAGGTTTAGGTTTATTTTTAGTTTATTTTATTTTGTTTAGTTTATGGATTACGTTTAGTTTATTTTAGGTTTAGGTTTAGGTTTTATTTATTTTAGTTTAGTATATTTTAGTTTAGGTTTAGGTTTATTTTATTTTGTTTATTTTAGGTTTAGTTTTTTTTAATTTTAGGGATTAGATTTTATTTTTATTTTATTTTAGGTTTGTTTAGTTTCTCATTTTAGTTTATTTTTGTTTCAGTCCAGTTTGAGTTTATTTTAGCTGAGTTTTATTTTATTTTATTTTTTTAGTTTAAGATTTATTTTTTATTTTTAGGTTTAGGTTTATGTATTTATTTTAGGTTTATTTTAGTTGAGGTTTAGGTTTATTTTATTTTGTTTATTTTATTTTTATTATAGGTTTTATTTTTTTTTAGTTTAGGGCTGAGGCTTTATTTTTTTACTTATTTTAGGTTTAGGTTTTGATTTAGTTTTTATTTTATTTTATTTGAGGTTTATTTTATTTTTTATTTTACATTTAGTTTTATTTTATTTAAGTTTTTATTCTTAGGTTTAGTTTAGTTTTAGTTTAGTTTAGTGGTTTATTTATTTCATTCATTTTATTTTATTTATTTATTTTATCACCCCCAGGTTTAGATCAGTTTAGTTTAGGTTTATTTATCTTACCTGCCAAGCCTTTTATTATTTTATTTTGGTCTTATTTAATTTAGGGCTCAGTTTAAGATCCAGGTCCGGTCAGGCCCATGGTCTTACGCCTCGTGTCTTAGTGCAGGGCCCAGTAACGCAGGCACAGCCTGTGGCTAACGCCTAGGGACCAGCCTGTGTGGCCTGGGCTGGTGGCCCAGGGCCCAGTCACAGGTGGGTCAACTCAGTTTAGGGTTCAGCCTCAGTGGCCTGTTCCCAGGGCCTAGGCTCAGTATTCAGACTCCAGGGCCCAGGGCCTGTGGATCTGTGGCTCAGTGGGCTCAGTCAGGGTCATGGCCAGCCCAGGTCAGGTCATGGCCTGGCCTCAGTGGCCCAGGGTTTAGGGCTCAGTGTGGGGTCAGTGGCCTTTAGTGCCTAGGGCAGAGCCTGCGGGCCTAGGGTCACGCGCCTCTTCCAAGGCCTGTTTCACCCTACTTAGGTTTGTTCTGTCGATCAAGCAAACCCAAACCAGGCTTTATTTAGTTTATTTAGTTTATTTTTAATTTATTTTAATTTATTTTATTTTTTATTTTTATTTAGGCTTATTTTTTAATTTAGTTTATTTGTTTAGGTTTATTTATTTTACTTTAGGCTTTTTATTTTAGTTTATTTATTTTGGTTTATGTGTAGGTTTATGCTTATTTCTAAGTTTAGTTTTATATTTATTTTATTTTTTATTTTTAGGTTTTATTTTTTATTTTTTAGGTTTAGTTTAGATTTTGCTTTATTTTTTGTAGGATTAGGTTTTGTTTTTATTTTAGGTTTATTTTAGGTTTTATTTTTATTTTAAGTTTAGGTTTATTTCTTATTTTATTTTATTTTATTTAGCTTTATAGCTTAGTTTTTTAGGCTCATAGGTTAGTTTAGTTTAGTTTATTTTAGTTTAGGTTTAGGGATATTAGGTTTAGATTTTTGCCAAGGGTTTAGGTTTATTTTAATTTATTTCAGGTTTTATTTTTAGATTTAGTTTCTTAAATTAGGTTTCTATTTTATTTATCTTTATCTTTATTTTATGTCTGCCTTTATCTTATCCGTGTCTTATATTTTAAGTTTCATTTTTTTACTTTAGTTTAGTTTTATTTTATTTTATCTTATTTAGTTTTATTTGTTATTTTATCTATTTTTGGATCAGGCCTTTCTTATCTAGCCTGGGGCCTTTACTTAAATTTAATGGCTCACCAGCCAGTGAGCCCAGGGCCTGGCCCAATGGTCGGACTGAGGCCTAAGGCCTAGATCTAGCCTAGGGCTCAGCGCTCAGGCCCAGGGCCTGTGTGGCTCAGGGGGCCCATGGCCTAGTGGTTTAGGGGGTCAGGCCTGGCCTAAGAGGCTCAGTGGATCAGGCTCCCATTTTGGGATGTGGTCAGGATTTTGGGTTGGGTGGGGGGTTTAGGGTTTAGTGTTTAGTTTTGTGGAGGATTTAGGGTCTAGTTTTAGGGTGTTTTTATGGTAGTGGGTCTAGTGTTTTTTTTTATTATTTTTTTTATTTAGGGTTTAGGGTTTTAGTTTTTTTAGGGTTTAGGATTTAGAGTTGTTGGTTTAAGTTCTAGGGTTAGTTTTAGGGTTTTGGGTTATGGGTTTTTTTTTAAATTAAGTAGATCAGTAGGTTTAGGTTTATTTAGTTTATTTTTTATTTTTATTTAGTTTAGAATTTTTATTATAGGGTTTAGGAAACTAAAAAATAATACTTAAAAATACACCTAAAATATAAACCTAAAACCTAAACCTAAAAAATAAAATAAAAACATAAACCTAAAAATAAAAAATAAAACCTAAACCTAAAAAAATAAAGAATAAAATATTATATTATGTCAACTATTTAAGAATCACTTCTAGTTTACCATAAACTACTTATAGTTATCAATATTAAATCAGTGATAAAGTATTTTATATAATTTGTTCTAATTTATCAAGTGTAAAAATGATAATTATGAGTTTGAAAATTCTTATAATTATTTAATATTATTAATTCTGATATTGTAGTTAGAGATAATTGATTATAAAGAAAGATACATATTCTTTACCATCCACTTCAGGAAGAATTTCACTCCCTTTCTTTTGGTTGATGTATTTTTCTCTCTATTTAATTTAGGTTTAGGTTTTATTTGTAAGTTTATTTTTTAGGTTTAGGTTTTTATTTAGTTTTTATTTTATTTTCTTTTAGGTATATTTTGATTTTATTTCGTGTTTAGTTTTGATTTTATTTAGGTTTTTTTATTTTTTTTAGTTTAGTTTAGGTTTTATTTATTTTTATTTTAGTTTAATTTTATTTTATATTTTATTTTCTTTTTTTGGTTTAGGTTTAAGTTTTAGTTTATGTTTTTATTTTATTTTATTTTGGTTTCGGTTTTATTTATTTATTTTATTTTTAGGTTTTATTTAGTTTAGGTTTAGGTTTTTAGCTTTTTAGGGTTAAGGGTTTCGGGTTTAAGTCTCAAGTTTATTTTTAGGTTTTATTTTTTAGTTTAGGTTTAGGTTTATTTTTAGTTTATTTTATTTTTTTTGGTTTAAGTTTAGGTTTAAGTTAAGGTTTTATTTATTATAGTTTAGTTTATATTAATTTAGGTTTAGGATTATTTTATTTTATTTATTTTATTTTTATATTAGGTTAAATTTTTTTTAGTTTACATTTTATGTTTTATTTTTTATTTATTTTCAGGTTTATTTTTGGTTTAGGTTTTTATTCAATTGTTATTTTATTTTATTTTAGGTTTATTTTATTTTGGTTTTATGTTTAGTTTTTATTTTATTTAGGTTTTTTACACTTAGGTTTATTTTATTTTTTAGTTTAGTTTAGGTTTCTAATTATTTAATTTTAGTTTATTTTTACCATTTTATTTTATTTATTTTTAGGTTTAGGTTTAGGTTTTAGTATTGGTTCTGATTTTATTATATTTATTATTTTACTTAGGTTTAAGTTTTTTTTATTTAATTTATTTTTAGGTTTTATTTATTTTAGGTTTAGATTTTTAGGTTTTTAGGGTTTAGGGTTTAGGGTTTAGGGTTTAGGGTTTTAGGGTTTTAGGGTTTAGGATTTTAGAGTTTAGGGTTTAGGGTTAGGCTTTAGGCTTTAGAGTTTAAAGCTTAAGATTTAGTGTTTAGGCTTTAGGGTTTAGGGTTAGCTTATGGTTTAGGGTTAGTTTAGGGTTTAAGGTTTAGGGTTTAGGATTTTTAGGATTTAGGATTTAGGGTTTAGGGTTAGTTTAAGGTTTAGGATTTAATGTTTTTGGGTTTTGGAATTAGGGTTTAGGTTTTAGGGTTTTAGGGTTTAAGGTTTAGAGTTGTAGGTAGTTTTAGGGTTTAGGGTTAAGGGTTTAAGAATTAGGGTTAAGGGGTTAGGGTTTAGGGTTTAGGGTTTTTTTTTAAAAAAAATTAAGTAAACTGGTAGTTTAAGTTTATTTAGATTAGGGTTTAGGGTTTAAGTTTTTGGTTTTAAGTTTAGTGTGCAGGTTTTAGTTTAGGGTTTAAGGTTTTTGGTTATTTATTTATTTATTTCTTAACAAAGAACAAATTTAGATTGAACATTTTTCTTTTTCATTTCATCAACCAAGTAACACACCAAGTTTTCTAAGCACAGTGGTGACATAAATAAAAAATGAATGATAGGCAAATCAAAAAGATAACTAGAATTTTGTCTACTGTAAATACATAGTTCCATAAGTAGCAAACCAAATCGACTATTCTTTAGTTTCTCCAGTTCCCATCAGAACCACCCCGGCCTCTCGAGTTGTGGGATCCACAATCATATCCCCGATCTCTCCCTCCTCCACCACTACGGTTGTAACCTTCGTCGCTCCTCCCACCTCCATAACCACCACTGCTCCGACCACCACCTCCATATCCACCAGCATCTCCAAATCCCCCACCACCATTGTGATAACTATGGCCTCCACCTTCTCCTCCACCAGATCTAGACTAAGCAGGTTGTGGTGATGTTCTTGCTAGGTTAGCCCATTCTTAGGGTTTATGTTTAGGTTTAATAGGTTTTAGGGATTAAGTTTATTTTTTTAATTTATTTAGTTACTTTAGGTTTAGGTTTAGGGTATCTGGTTTAGGGTTTAGGGTTTAGGCTTTAGGGTTAGGGTTTATGGTTTAGGATTTTAGGGTTTAAGGTTTAGGGTTTATTATTTATTTAAGGTTTGTCTAAGGTTTAGGGTTTAATTTATGATTAGTTTAGGGTTGGTTAGGGTTTTATTTTTTTATTTTATTTTAAATTTTTTTAAAATTAATTAAGTATGATTTATTTAGTTTATTAGCTTATTTTTAGTTATTTTAGTTTTTTTATTTTTTATTTTTATTTAGGTTTATTTTTATTTTATTTCATTTAGTTTACTTGTTTTATTTTACTATAGGTGCTTAAATGCATTCTAATTTATTTTAGTATGAGCTAAAACGCGACCTAAATCTAAGTGACAAGTGGACATAAGGGTTTACCTCCATAAGAGAGGATAAATTATCTAACTTCTGGACTTATAACCACCTAGAGTGGTCGCTAGCTAACTCCTCATATGATTTTAAAACCATGTAGCCTGGCCTTATGAATTGCTAGATAGCTATGGTAGTTATTTAATTAGAAAAAGACTAAAGTCCTAAACACACTCCTTAAGAGACTAGAGCTTGAGTGATATGAGCATATGACTTAATCTATAGATGCAAAATCTTTTCAAATTTTATTTCATTTTATACACATTATTTTGATAGAGTCTTTAGGATTTCTTATGCCTAAATGCAAGATGAAATAGGTTATGGGTCAAATCTGCTAGAAGAAAGTGTTCTCCACCACAAGGGATGCCCTCACAGGTCAAGCATTCCTTTATCGTGCAAGGATGAAGATCCTTCATGTTCAAGATAGAAAGAATATGCATGCATGATGTGAAACATACAACCATATAGTTAAGAGGTTGTTAAATCTTTTAATTATCTTATGTATGTCTTAGGCTTTATGATGAGTTTATGAGTTATTTTAAATTTAGTTATGAGTGATTAGTTGGGTAGAAAAGTTACTTTTATCCTAAGAGCCTAATTGTATCCAAGCCACATATTAAAGCATCAATCATTTAAGAAACTATGAAAAGCATGTTGTGTAATGCACAATGTAAACATAACATCAAATAATTATATAAACTATCGTAAAAGAATAAAAGGCCATTGCAGTTGAGTACCACCGTACAACCCGAAGAGAGAAAGATGGGTAGTCGAGCTCTACAATTATACAACCTAGAATATGAAAGGATCATTATAAGTATATTAAATGCTATGGGGTCTTTTTTCTTCATATCTCCATTTCTGATTTGATTCCTTCTTTGATTTTGATGGTGCTTGCTTCAAAGGAATCACAAGGCACCCTAGGACAAAGCCTTCTGGCCACTGCTATTCCAAATCTCCCATAGCTCTAATCCTAATTCCTATTGCAACAATTACATTTATGTGGGAAAAGTAAATCTAAATACACCTGCAAAATAGAGATTAGCTAAATATACATATAATCCCAAGCAGTTTTATTTATAATTTGGACTTAGCACCCTACACATGGGTAACTAAGCCCACCTATCCCAACTTAGATTATGCTTAAGGATTTAAGCAACCTGTAAAAGGGGCATTCACATTTATTTTTAAGCATCCCTTAAGTATAATCCCCTACATAAAACATGATTAGGCTAATATTGGCCTATCATCTAATCTACAAAGCATACACCCTAACATCCAATCTAAAATAATACATCATAAAGAAAACATACATCACATCATACACTGTCCTAACTTAGAGCTAGAAGTGGTGACTTAATTCTAATGTTTGTATTAAGGCCTGTGTGGAAAGTCTTTCTAAAGCATATTAATTTGATTTAATTCTCTTTATTGAATGGCTTATTAAATGATTTAATTAATCCTAAGTTTAGGTTCACTTAAAAAAATCCTATTCAAAATGAAAGGCATCTTCAGATTAATTTAATTCAATTACTACTACATGACATATATTAAATCATTCCTTTCCATCACATGTAACATGCATATCATTTAATCCTAAGTGTATCTATACATGCAACATATTTTAGCACACTTAAATGATGAATGTATGTGTATGTTTAGAATTTATATTTTATTTGATTGAATTATTTAAACATATTAATTTAAAACATTATCCAATTTCTTATACAAAAAGGACATAAGAATGAAATTAAATAGGCATGTGTCGTTGTTAAACCAGGGAAGCGAGGTAATCAAACGACCGCCTTGGAGCTAGCTAAAGTCTCATATTCTCGGGATGTCTAGACTATATTCCCATTTGCATTCAAACTTATGTAAATTCACATACATAAACATAAGAAGTAAGCTCCAAATCTTATGGCTAATTAATTCAACCACTTAGTCAATTATGAATGCATGCAATTTTAATGTAAAGTGGGATTTTCATTCACTAATCACATATACATATACATGTACAAAGATATAGGCAAATGTGTCATTGTTAAACTAAGGAAGTGAGGTCAATTGACCTCCTTGGGTACTAAAGCTCATATTCAGGATGTCGGACTATACTTTCTTGGACACACATGGATGTATACATAAATAAGGGAAAGAAAACAATGGAAAGATTGTATTTTTTTTATCGAATCATTTATATGTATGAATTAAAACTCTATCCAAATTATAATACCATAAGAATGAAATCAAATAGATACATTGCTTTGTTAAACGGAAGTAAGTAATAATAAACCTCTTGGGAGCTAAAACCTCGTGTTCAGGATGTAGACTATATACCATTACCATTCAATCTTATATAAATCAACACATGAATAGAGGAAATAGAACTCAACATTCATACACTTAAGCTATAAGCACATGCATTTCTTATGTATTTATAACTAATCATAACATATTATTATTAATTTATAAGCTTTTGAAAAATACATTTGGATTTAATAGTGATAATAGCCACATATATTAAATTAAATCAACATGCAAGCTTACATAAAGGACATATTTTACTTGATTTTGAAAAGATGGATGCATGAATTCAAATGACATACCAAATTTAACATGATTGGAAGAGGACAATCAAATATAAGCATGTGATTCATTGAACCAAACTAGTTCTTAAGGATATCAAATCAAATAAGATTATTTAAAACCAAAAACTTCTTTATTAATTAAGTTTTGGATTTGATTTGATTTAAAAGGAGAAGAGAAATCATCACTTGTTGATTTAAACCCATTCCACATTAGTGATTTGATTTAATTTAAGGAAATGTAATTAAGTTAATTTATGGGTTAAGTTGAACCCTTAATTAGATGAATTAATTACCCTTACATGTCACCTTAAAATTTAACTAAATTTTTATAGCCAACATGATATGCATGGAAAATAAACTTGCAATGATCTAGGAAATAAAAGGGGCCTAATGCAATTGGCTCATGATTAATAGTTAATTAGATTAAGGGACTTAATTAATTACTCTTATGGTTTTCCACATGTGGACTAACCATAATTCATTAAACTCATTTAGGTTATTAAACACCTAAAATCTACCTCATGATTTTAATTAATTGATGATAATGATTTCAATTTGATTAAGTGATTTAAATAATTGGTTAAATCTTAATTAATTTCATTTTAAAAGGGTGAAATGAACTTGGGAAAGGGTCCCAACCTTATTCCTTGGTTCACTTACTATTGAACAATGATTAATAAACTTAATTCTAATTTATTACTCATGGGATTAAAATAATTAACTTAAAGAGTAGTTAAGGTTTAATTAGTCAATTTTTCTAATTAAGTGAGCAATAAATCCCAAGAACATTATGGGAGGTAGATCCCATTAAATTAACCCAAAATTTGGATTAATTTCTTAGTAATTAAGGAAGCTAATTAATTTTGTAATTAAACCTTTATTAGTGTTCAAAATTAGTTAAGATCATTTTAATTAATTCTCCTCTATATCATTAAAATGAGTATTTGCATTTTTATTTCTCTATGATTTTTTTGAGTTTTAGAAGTTTCATCATTAAAATGATTAATTAAGCCTAATTAAAAGCTAATCTTGGCATACATTGGCATTGCGCACTTTCCGTGGCAGTGGGATTGGACTTAAAACTTATCGACTTAGTCTACATGGCGAGGGTGCTTTCACCGTTGATCGATCTAGATGGCTATGATTAATCCACAACTTAAGATTAAATCAATTTTATCTAGAAGATCTAATCATGATCGTCTATTTCGATCATATGGAATGGACGGTGTGTGATCTAACACCACAAGAGTAAGGGAGAATGGAGTCCATTTGCAATTGCTCACGAGCGATCAACTCAAGGATCCACTTCATTACATCGATCAAAGGGGATCAATCAAGATCACACAAGATGCAAGTTTTCTTCAAAAGCTCCAACCCATTTTTCTAAGGATTGATTTTGGAAGCATACCTCATGAGCAAGACCGGTAACTCGAATTGAGGAAGCTTCTTGGAGATGAAGCCACGTTGAAAAAATTGGATCAATTCGATGTTTCGAAGGCCATGACTAATGATTTGGAGCTCAACTTTGATCAAGTCCCACCTCCGTGCTCGGGAAGCTTGGGAGATGATTCATTCTCGATGAGGCCTAGGGAAGGTGCATGCAAAGTTAATTTGAGTTTGATGGAGAAATGGGATTAGGTCATAAATGGGAGTGTCTATTTTGAGGATGGCGGGGCATTTTGATTGAGGAATGAGCTTGGGAGCTTAGGGAATGGCTCTAAGCTCATCTTGGGTAGCTAGGGCTCTAGGAATGATTTTGTGTGTTTGAGTGGAAACGAGGGGTATACCCCTTCATCTTGATCGGATGGTGGGATCAGGTTTGGCTTCTAGTAGGCGTGACCATCTCGGGAGTCATGGTGGAGGAGGTGGTAGCTTAGCTTGGTTGGTTGAAGGTGTGGAGGTGGCTAGGAGGAATCATGGGTGTCTATGGGTTTCAAATGCTCCAATGGGGAGGTGGTGGCCTTAGGTTTGGGTTGGCGGTGTCTTGGGGTGCCAGGTGGACCATTGGGAGAATAGTGGCCAAGGAATGGAAATGATAACTTACATGGGTGATTTGTCTCATGTGCTTGATACTTGGGTAGAATGATGGCATTGGATTTGATTTGGGCAAATTTGAAATGAGCCAAAAGTGGGTTAGCCAAATTTCAAGTCAATTGGAGTTGATTTTGTTAGGTTTGGCTCAATTTGACTCATTTAGGTCAAATTGGGTTGGGTTGGGTCAAGTTGACCAATTGGTCAAAAAGGTCAAGTTGTCAAGTTCATATGATTTTTGGGATGTTTGGTTCAATTGGTTTGGTTTAGTTTGGCTTAGATTTGATTTTGGCTCATTTTAATTCATTTGGGTCAAATGGGTTAAGTTGACCAATTTGACCAAATTGGCCAAATTCTTGGGTTGAGTGTTGGTTTGGGTTTAGTTGACTAATTGAAGATGATTGTAGGCTTTGGTTTTAATTAATTTGGATTTTGGTTTTGATTTACCAACTTGAACCTTTAGGTCAATTTGGGCTAGAAGTCAATTGGGTTCAATTGGGTTCAATGGTCAAGTTCAACAATCAATTTGAATGAACTTGAGCCATTGGTTGCAATCAATTTGGTTTATATTTTGATTTGACCTAATTTGATCTTTTAGGTTAATTTAGGCCAACTTGGGTCAAGGGGGCCAATTGGGTTTGGTTTGACTCAATTGAAGGTCAAGTCATATTCAAAAATTTATTTTGATTTGGTATGAATCATTGGTTTGAAGGGATTTGGCTTAAGTTGCAATTTAATTTGTTTGGTTCATATGGGTTAAGGGTTGACTTGGTCAAATGACCAAGTTGACTTGGTTTGACAATTTGTGACAATTGATCAACTAGGGTGATCAACAATCATGATAGGAGGTTTTGATCTTGGTTCAATCAAATTTGGGTAGGATTAGAACTTGGCTCAAATAGGTCAAATTGCCACTTTGGGTCAAGTGGACCATTGGGTTTAGTTGGCTTAATTTTTGGTTGAGTTTGATTTAGTTGAGTTTATATATGGATTTGGGATTGATATATAAATTCAATTGCAATTTGCTTGGGTTCAAATGGGTTTTGGTTCATTTGAACATTTCAAGTCAAAAGGGTTAAGTTGGGTTTGACTTGGATTGATTTTGGTTTGGCTTAATGATTGTAGATTTCATTTATATTTGTGAATATGATTGAAGGTATGATTGATTCATGAGAAAATCAATTGAATTTGGGTTTTGGAATGAAGGAATTTGCTAAGTCGATGGAGTTGGGTCAAGTGGCTGAGGTTTGGATTTTGATTTTGTTTGATTTAGTTTTTATGATTTAAAAGTATATTTCATTTAAATTTGTGAAGTTGATTGAAAATATGATTGATTATTCAGAAAATCAATTGATTTTGACTTGATTTGGATTAGTATTTGGCTAAGTCTATGAGATAGGACATATGGCTTAGGAAGGGTTTTGATTTAATTTGATTTAGTTCGATTTAATTTTGATCATTTGAATGTAGATTTGATTTATATTTAGGAAGATGATTGAAGATATAAATTTATTATGAAAATCATTGATTATTAATTTGGATTAAGATTTGGCTAAGTCCATATAGGTCATATGGATTAGGAAGGTTTCAAGTTTGGATTTGATCATGGGCTTCAATCATTTAGTTTTGGAATTTGGGTTTGGATTTGGATTTTAATTTGATGTTTGAATTGAACTTGAGGTTTGGTTTTAGAAGGTGAACATGGATTGGATTTGGGTTGTAGGGTAGGTGGATTATCTAATCCAGGCATAACCTAATCATATATTAACCCTTCTAAGTCTTTAGCTTAGGTTAAGTGTTTACCTAATTGTTAGAAGTGTCTTATAGGGAAGTCTTTGTCTAGAAGACTCCTCTAAGATGGAAGATTGAATGGAAGATTGAATCACTCCAAAAGTGAGGTCAACAGGCCTTAGGCTCCATAGTGTTGCCCTTGGAGATAGATGATTGGAAGACTAAAGCCAAGTTTCACATTATAGACTTGGATACATCTTTCAATGCTTTGCTTGGGAGACCATGGATACATGAGAACAACATAGTTCCATCCTCTACATCGGTGTATGAAGTTTGTGAGAGGATGGGATCATCTGTGTCAAAGGAGATCTCAAGCCATTTACAGTTCAGGTGCATATATGAGGATGCGACTTACTACCTCCCTCAAAATCAACAAGTCTATTCTCTGAACTTGGCCAAAGTTTAAAATAAAAAAGAAAAGAGAAAGAGAAAATAAAAATAAAAGAAAAGAAAATGAAAAAAAAAAATAAAAGGGAGCAAAATAGACTTGGAGGAGGAAGTGGAGCTAACATTAGATTCACCACAATTCATTACTTCATTCAAAGATGGGTAGGATGACGACCTCCACCAGCAGGAGAAGCAGGTTTAGAGTCCCGGTGGAAAACCTTATTGGCCACCAAATAAAATATGTCCCAACTACTAGAGTACACTACTATCCATATAGACTTAGAATCTAGTTCATAGGATGAGTCTTATATGGTTAGCACCAGTAACTCTTCTCAGTAGATTCCTTGGAGGTGACACTTGAAGCGGATGAAGATGGCCAAAGCAAAGCATAAGTGTATCCAAGTCTATATATGAAATAGCTAGGCATTAGTTGGAAACCTTAGCTCTAACGCTACTTTCCCCATAAAAAGTTGAGGGTTTGGTAGTTAAGGAAGCCCACATCCATAGATGTGAAGACTCAGAGGTTCTTTTTGGGAGCATCATTCTCAAGTCAATAAGTTGCTGTAGAACTTGAGGATGACTCATATAAATATTTAATATAATTACCTTTTGATTGATACTTGCCTTGTGTTCATAATTTAGCAAAGAAAGGGTTAATCCCACATACTTGGTCAAAACACAGGTTAGACTACTTCAAAAGAATATTGAAGAATAAATGAAAAAGCTCTCAATCAAGATCGGGACTATGATTTGGTACAGTGGGT
>CM038214.1:362164388-362268106 GCA_021442155.1 Cymbidium sinense | reverse complement strand
ATAGGTGGATAGTTTGCTTGATGAATTTGACTTTCCAAAATGATAGGTTCAAAATTTTCATATAAACATTTATTTTAAATTTAACAAAATACAATGATATAGACTTATAATCAAAATTTAGGTTTAGGTTTATTTTTAGTTTAGTTTTTTTTTTTTTTTATTTTTAGGTTTTGGTTTTATTTTTTTATTTCTAGATTTAGGTTTAGGTTTTTATTTTATTTTTTTTTTTAGGTTTAGGTTTTAGGTTTTATTTTAGGTTTATTCTTAGGTTTTATTTTGAGTTTAGGTTTTTTTTAGTTTATTTTATTTTATTTAGTTTAGGTTTAGGTTTAGATTTTTATTTATGTTTAGGTTTAGGTTTTAGTTATTTTAGTTTAGTTTATTTTAGTTTAGGTTTAGCTTTATTTATTTTGTTTATTTTAGGTTTATTATTTTTTTATAGTTTAAGGTTTAGGTTTTATTTTTTATTTTTTAGGTTTTATTTTAAGGTTTATGTTTTTATTTAGTTTTTATTTTATTTTATTTTAGGTTTATTTTATTTTTTTTCATTTAGTTTTTATTTTAAATGGTTTTATTTTAGTTTAGGTTTATTTATTTATTTTAGTTTTTATTTTTTTATTTTATTTTAATTTTTGTTTTAGGTTTAGCTTTAGCTTTAGGTTTTAGTTTATATTTTTACTTTATTTTATTTTATTTTGGTGTAGATTTTATTTATTTATTTTATTTTTAGGTTTTATTTATTTTGGGGTTAGGTTTTTAGCTTTTTAGGGTTTAGGGTTTAGGGTTTATCTTTTAGAGTTTAAGGTTTAAAGTTTAGGGATTAGGGTTTGGGTTTAAGGTTTAGGGTTTAGGGTTTAGGGTTTTAGGGTTTTAGGGTTTAGGGTTTAGGGTAGGTTTAGAGTTTAGGGTTTAGGGTTAGTTTTAAGGTTTAGGGTTTAAGGTTATGGTTTTTTTATTGATTTTATTTTTTATTTTTTATTTTTTTAAAATTAAGTCAATTGGTAAGTTTAAGTTTATTTTATCTATTTTTATTTATTTTAGTTCATTTTATTTTTTTATTTTGATTTAAGTTTATTTTTATGTTTATTTAGTTTAGTTTATTTATTTTAGGTTTATTTATTTTGGTTTAGTTTTTTATTTAATTTATTTTTTAGGTTTAGGTTTATTTCTTAGTTTATTTTTATTTCTATTTTCTATTTTAGGCTTAGGTTTTATTTTTATTTTGGTTTAGGTTTAGGTTTTTATTTTATTTTTTAGGTTTATGTTTTAGGTTTATTTTAGGTTTATTTTAGTTTTTTTTTAGTTTAGGTTTATTTTATTTATTTTTTATTTTATTTTGGTTTAGGTTTAGGGTTTAGGGTTTAGGTTAGTTTAGGTTTAGGGTTTAGGGTTTAGGGTTTAGCTTTAGGTTTAGGAGGGTTTTAGTTTAGGTTTATAGTTTAGTTTTAGGTTTAGGTTTTAGGTTAGTGTTAGTATTTTGGGGTAGGTTTAGTTATAGGTTTAGGTTTTTAGTTTAGAGTTTTGTTTAGGGTTTAGGGTTTATATTTAAGTTTTAAGTTTAGGGTTAGTTTTATGATTTAGGGTTTAGTTTAGGATTTATGGTTTATTTAGGGTTTAGGGTTTAGGGTTTTTAAATTAAAGCGTGATTTAGGTTTATTTAGTTTATTTTATTTATTTTATTTAGGTTTATTTTATTTATATTTAGTTTAATTTATTTATTTTAGTTTTATTTATTTTAGTTTAGGTTTGTTTCTTTTAGCTTATTTTTAAGTTTAGTTTTAGGTTTATGTTTATTTTTAGTTTAGTTTTTATTTTATTTTATTTTTTTATATTTAGTTTATGTTTTTTATTTTATTTTGGTTTAGGTTTTAGGTTTTTATTTTAGGTTTATCTTTAGATTTTTTTTTTAGTTTAGGTTTAGGTTTTTTTTTAGTTTATTTTATTTTATTTAGTTTAAGGTTTAGGTTTAGTTTATTTTAGGGTTAGGTTTGGGTTTTATTTATTTTAGTTTAGTTTATTTTAGTTTATGTTTATGTTTATTTTATTTTTTTTATTTTAGGTTTAGGTCTTTTTTTTAGTTTAGGGTTTACGTTTTTTTAAGTTTTATTTTTTGGTTTATTTTTAGGTTTAGGTTTTTTATTTAGTTTTATTTTATTTAGGGTTTGTGCCACCATCCTTCAAGATGTTTGATGGCGAACCAATAACACATTACACTTTAGAGCGACTATTGCAACATAGTGGTATGGTACACCTCTTCCCCATTTTGTTAGCGTTTCAATGTTGCATTTGATTGGTATAAGCCCTTGATGGTTTGGTGAAGACTTTTCAGTTGTAGCACCTCTTCATCAAGAGGTTTGCTAGCTCAATGAGAGGGTGATTGTAGGCGACCTCATTGTAGAAATAGAAACTCAATGAGTCCCTTGTTGATTACATTCTCGCAGCAACCGAGCATAAATCTGAACCATTGTCTAAATAGCATGCGATTGAGATTCTTCTCAAGAATATCCATGGCGATCCTTCATGCTTAAGGGCTTTACCATCAAAACATTCAAATTAATCAACAAGGCTAAAAGGAAGCCAAACAGTTGCCCTTTCTTAACCAATCATCTAGGCCCAAGCTGCAGAAGGTGTTTGAGAAGAAGCTAGGGACAATTGTGTGGTGGATGAGAGAAGCGAGCCGAGTTTGTATGAGAGACTACGAGCTCAACAGCCTCCTTTGCCACCTCCTCTTCCACCACCTCGGCCATCATACCGGCCATCGCAGCAGCCACAACGACCATTTCCAACACCTCAGCAGCCTACCCAGAAGCAATATTCTTATCCATCGCCAGGTAGCTACTTTCCACCTACTCTTGCTGATAGATTGAATAAGCCATATTCATTCAAGAGGGAAGTAGTTAGGAAAATCTTTAAAAGAAACGACTTTCAATTCTTAGAGCCTTAGGAAGTGAGTAAAAATGATGATCCTTATTGTTGCCCCTACCACCCCATGTTAGGCCATGTCTTAAAGGATTGTATCATTTTAAAGGACTAGCTTGAGTGCAGCTACAAGTTGAGAGTCATAATTATCCCTAAGGAATACTTATTAGAACAACCATCCATTTTATTAGACTAATCCTTGGGGATACTTGATACTCTTAAGAAGATGGTTAGGATATTTCCCACCTCTAAGAAGATCATTTCTAAGATCAAGAAGCTTTCCTTATAGGTGCTGTAGCTCAAACCTCAACATCAAGAAAGGTTTGCTAGTTGGATAACTTGGGGAGGTGACCCGGTGTAGCTCACCATACTTTGATAGTCTAGTAGCGTAGCCCGAGTCGCTCCCTCCACGTTCTACCACCTTCTTCTATATTGCATTATATGGATAAAGGCACTAAATCCCTTACCCCGCTTACTTTACTTGATTTCTTTCATGTACCTCCACCCAAAAAAAATTAATGAAGAAAGCTGATTCTACTTATATATTGTCTACTTCTTATGCTCTTGATTTTATTCCTATTGAAAGCTCTCTAAGTCTAAATAAAAATAATAGCTCTAGTAGTTCGAATCATTTCCTTTCTAATTGAGTTGGTCTATCCTTCAATCAAGTTCCCCTCTTGAGATTGGAGTGACCAGGTTCCCATAGGTAGTGAAGTTGTAGAATGAGAAGGTAGAACTTTCCACAAGCTCATCATTCTAAGAAGTCCGAAGTCAACTACATAGTGGCAAAGTTCTCCTAAAGTCAGGATAAGGGTAAGCAAAGTTGATTACAATGTCCCCTTAGAAAGTTTCAGCTAAGTTAAGCATATATGATGCCCTTGTCTTATCGAAGAGAGATGGGGAATCTCTAATCAAGGCCTTACTTGATCTAGAGATATGTAGCTTCAGTGACCTACTAAAGAGGAGGCATGCCACTTGAAGGAAATCTTAGTAGTTACATTCGATGAAGACTTACTCCCTGGGATGATCGAGCACAACCACCTCTTTACATTACTGGATGTTGGGATCTGCTATCAGTTGGTTGACCAAGGTGTGTCAAGATTATGAGTCTAAGAACCTTGCCTACTTGAGGATCGACATCTCCAAACTCCAAAAAGAAAGGATGATGTTGAGAGGATTCAATGAACAAGGTGAGAGGGCCTTGTGGTGTTTATTTTTAGATGTATGGGGGAAGGGGGAGACTCCAAGCAGATCATAAGGGGGTACTTTTTTGAGGTGATCGGGTATAACAATAAGGTATAATATACTATCTTGAAAGATAGAGGCATCACCCTACAATGGACCTAATCACATAATAAGGACTCTAAGGCATGATGGGTCTTGAATGTACCATAGATTTTCCCACTTTCCATGGATGAGTAAAGTAGGGTTTATATTAAAGTTCTTAAGTTCCCTATGGAGGCAAGCCTCCATAGTTAATTACATCTTAGAAAATTAAAAGAATATTCTCGATTAAAGTAGACATTATCATCCAAAGATTTCAAGGTTAGACTATCAAAAGATTGGTTGTATTTGGAAAATCAATTGGGAAAGTTCAACGAGAAGACTTATTTTTGGAATCCAAATGAAATAAGAAGGAAATGCTCATGATACTATGAAGCCAAGTGAGCATTCCAATCTATCCTATGGTTGGGGTTATAATTTTGAAGTTGAGGAGATTTATATGTTTTGAGTTGAAATTTAATTAGATTACTTCGGCTTATAATCCAGAAACATAAGGTTGTGGGAATGCCCAAGAGGTAAGTATTTATGCTTGTAGCCCGAAGGAAATAGCTACCTTGGATCCTAAATCTAGGGAACATTAGTATGAGCTAAAAACCTAAATCTAAGATAGGTGGACATAAGGGTTTACCTCCACAAGAGAATAAATTGTCGACTTACGGACTTAAGGTGTGCAACTAACTCCTCTATGAATTTAAAACCATGTAGTCTTATGAATTGCAAGCTAGGGTAGTTATTTAATTAGAAAGAAACTAAAGTCCTAAAACACTCCATAAGAGACTAGGGCATGAGTGGTATGAGCATATGACTTAATCTATAGATGCAAAATCTTTTCAACTTTTATTTCATTTTAGATAGATCATTTTGATAGAGGCTTTAGGATTTCTTATGCTTAAATGCATGATTAAATAGGTTACAGGTTAAATCAGCTAGAAGATGTTGTTCTCCACCATAAGGGATGCCCTCACAGGTGAAGCATTCCTTTATTGTGCAAGGATGGAGATCCTTCATGTTCAAGAGAGAGAATATGCATGCATGATGTGAAATATACAACAATACAGCTAAGGGTTGCTAAATCTTTTAATTATCTTATTTATGTCTTAGGCTTTATGATGAGGTTATGAGTTGTTTAAAATTTAGTTATGAGTGATTAGTTGGGTAGAAAAGTAATTTTTATCTTAAGAGCCTAATAATATCCAAGCCACACATTAAAGCATCAATCATTTAAGAAACTATGAAAAGCATGTCATCCTAATGCATAATGTAAACATAACATCAAACAATTATATAAATTATCATAAAAGAAGAAAAGGCCGGTCGTATTGCTACAAGAGAAGAGAGAAAAGATGGGTAGCCATACCCTTATACAACCTAGAATATGAAAGAATAATTATAATTATATTAAATGCTATGAGGGTCTTCTTTCTTCATATCTCCATTTCTTATTTCGTTCCTTCTTTGATTTGGATGGTGCTTGCTTCAAAGGCATCGCAGGGCACCAGGACAAAGCCTTCTCGCCACTGCTCATCCTAATCTCCCATAGCACTAATCCTAATTTCTATTACAAAAATTACATTTATGGGGAAAAGTAAATCTAACTACACCAAAATAGAGGTTAGCTAAATATACATATAATCTGAAGCAATTGTATTTATAATTTGGACTTAGCACCCTACAAATGGCTAACTAAATTACTGTCTAACTTGGATTATGCTTAAGGATTTAAACAACTACAAAAAAGCATTCACATTTATTTTTAAGCATCACTTAGCATAAACCCTACAAAAAATATGATTATATTGGCCTATCATCCAATCTAAAATACACTAACATTCAATCTAAAATAATACATCATAAATAAAACATACATCATACATCATTAGAGCTAGAAGTGGTGACTTAATTTTATTGTGTGTATTAACACTTGTGTAGTAAGTCTTGTTAGGAATTAGTGTTGTATTTTCTAAGTGTTGAAGGATTCAATTTAACATGAAAGGTTGATTTCACTTGAAGTAGTTTAATTGATTTGAGAATTTTAATTTGTGTTTTCTTTTGTTTCATTTGATTACACTTAGCAACTAAGTGTTATAAAGAGAGGAAAAGTGGATTGCCCTCTTTCATCCCTACCATAAGTCACTTTCTAAAGTATATTAATTTGATTTAGTCCTCTTTAGTGAATGACTTATTAAATGATTTAATTAATCCTAAGTTTAGGTTCACTTTAAATAATCCTATTCAAAATAAAGGCATCTTAAGATTAATTTAATTGAATTACTATCACATGACATATATTGAATCATTCTTTTCCATCACATGTAACATGCATATGATTTAATCTAATGTATCTATACATGCAACATATTTTAGCACACTTAATTGATGAATGCATGTGTATGTTTAGAATTTATATTTTATTTGATTGAATTATCTAAACATATTAATTTCAAACTTTATCCAAATTCTTATACAAAAGTACATTAGAATGAAATTAAATAGGCATGTGTCATTTGTTAAATCAAGGATGAGGTAATCAAATGACATCCTTGGAGCTAGCTAAAGCCTTGTATTCTCGGGATGCCCAGACCCATTTACATTCAAAAATATGTAAATTTGTATAGATGAACATAAGAAGTAAGCTTAGAATTATATGGCTAATTAATTCAACCACTTGTTTAATTATGAATGTATACAATTTTAATGTGAAATGGGATTTTCATTCACTAATCACATATACATATACATGTATAATGATATAGGCAAGTATGTCTCATTGTTAAACTAAGAAAGTGAGGTAATTAAATGACCTCATTGGTGCTAACTAAAGCCTCATATTCTGGGATGTCCAGATATATACTTTCTTTTCTTGGACACACATGGAATGTATACATAAATTAGGGAAAGAAAACCATGCAAAGATTGTATTTTTATTGAATCATTTATATGAATTAAAGCTCTATCCAAGTTCTAATGTTGAAATACATGAGAATGAAATCAAACACATATGTGCCATTGCAAGGGGAGTGGTAATCAAATGACCTCCTTGGGGCTAAACTAAACCTCATGTTCCATGTTTATATATACCCATTACCATTTAATCTTATATAAATCAACACATGAATATAGGAAGAGAACTCAACATTCATACACTTAAGCTATAAGCACATGCATTTCTTATGTATTTATAACTAGCATCATAACACATATTATTATTCATTTAAAAGCTTTTGAAAAATACATTTGGATTTAATAGATAATAGCATATATTAAATTAAATCAACACATGCAAGCTTACATAAAAGAAATCCATTTTATTTTACTTGATTTTGAAAAGATGGATGCATGAATTCAAATGACATACCAAATTTAACATGATTGGAAAGAGTACAATCAAATATAAGCATGTGATTCATTCAACCAAACTAATTCTTAAGGATAATCAAATCAAATAAGATTATTTAAAGCAAACCAAAGCTTCTTTATTAATTAAGTTTTGGATTTGATTTAATTTAAAGAGGAGAAGATAAATCATCACTTGCTATTTTAAACCCATTCCCACATTAGTGATTTGATTTAATTTAAGGAAATGTAATTAAGTTGATTTTATGGGCTAATTAAGTTGAACCATTAATTAGATGAATTAATTACCCTTACCTATGTCACCTTAAAGTAATTAACTAAATAATTATGAGCCAACATGATATGCATGGAGAATAAACTTGCAATGATCTAGAAATAAAAGGGGCCTAATGCAATTGGCTCATGATTAATAGTTAATTAGATTAAGGGACTTAATTAATTACTCTTATGGTTTTCCCACACATGTGATCTAACCATAATGTCATTAAACTCCTTTAGGTTAAAAAACTCCTAAAGATCTACCCCATGATTTAATTAATCAAGGTCTGATGTGATTATGATTTCAATTTGATTAAGCAATTTAATTAATTAGTTAAATCTTAATTAATTTTATTTTAAAATAGGGTAAAATGAAGTTAGGGAAATGGGTCCCAACCCTATTCCTTAGTTCACTTACTATTGAACAATGATTAATAAACTTAATTAACCAATTTATTACTGTTCATGGGATTAATTAATCATTAATTAACTTAAAAGAGTAGTTAAGGTTTAGTTAGTCAATTTTCCTAATTAAGTGAGTAATAAATACCAAGAAAAGCATGGGAGGTAGAGGTCATCCCATTAAATTAACCCACAAAATTTAGGATTAATTGCTCAAGTAATTAATTAAACTAATTAATTTTGTAATTAAACCTTAATAATTATTCCAAATTAGTTAAGATCATTTTTAATTAATTCTCCTCTAAAATACTTTTAAAATGAGTATTTATTTGTATTTTTATTTCTCTATGATTTTTTATTATTTTTAGAAGTTTCAACCATAAAAAATGATTAATTAAGCCTAATTAAAAGCCTATTGGCATGTGGCATGCGTCATGCTTTTCACATGCAAGGATTGCCTACCTAAAACTTACTCAACCTATGTACTAGCGGCTGCTTTCCCTACCATCCGATCTAAAATCGATGGCTGATTTATCCCAGCTTAATAGGATTAAATAAGATCAATCGATCTATTCCGTCGTCATCATGCGAATGGATGGTGCGTGATCTAACATCATGGTGAGGAGAATGGGTTGTCCTCTTGATCCAAGCTTACAGCTTGGATCAACTCCAAAAGATCCCACACCTTCGACATCGATGGAGGATCAATGATCAAGTTCACATGAGATGCAAGTTTTCTTCAAAAGCTCCAACCCATTTTCACCTAAAGATAGTTTTGAAGCATACCTCACGAGCTCAAGACCGGTGGTTCAAATGATTGAGGAAGCTTCATCTAGTGAAGATGAAGCCTGTTGGCAAATTGGATCAATTCCTTGATGTTCACTCAAAGGCCATGAACAATTTAGAGCTCGATTTGATTGAAGTCCACCTCAGGTGCTTTCAAGCTTGGGAGATGATTTGTTCTTGCTCGATGAGACCTAGGGAAGGTGCGTGCAAAGTTAATTTGAGTTTGATGGAGAAATGGGGAAGTTAGGTAGGAAATGGGGGTGTCTATTTTGGCACAGACTGGAATGGCATTTTTTGATCTAGGAATGAGCTTGGGAGCCTAGGGAATGGCTCTAGTGGCTCATCTTAGGTAGCTAAGGCTCTAAGGAATGATTTTTATGTGTGTTTGAGTGAAAATGAGGGTGTATACCCCTTGATCTTGATCGAGATGGTGGGATCAGTTTGGCTTCTAGTGGCCCATCCATCTCAGGAGTCATGGGTGGCAAGGAGGAGGAAAGTTGGCTCAGCTTGGTTGGTTGAAGGTGTGGAGGTGGCTGCTAAGAAGAATCATGGGTGTATGGGTTTCAAATGCTCCAATGGGGAGGGTGAGGTGATTTCACCTCCCATGGGTCATATGGCCAACTACCCCCCTTGGGTTGTGTGTCCTAGGTGCCTAGGTGGACCATTGGGAGAGTACCAAGTGGCCAAAGAATGGAAATAAATACTTACATGGGTGATTTGTCTCATGTGATGCCATTGACCCAAGGGTACAAAAATCATTTGGCATTGGATTTGATTTGGGTAGATTTAAAATGAGCCAAAAGTGGGTTAGCCCAAATTTCAAGTCAATTAGAGTTGATTTGGTTAGGTTTTGCTCAATTTGACTCATTTAGGTCAAATTGGGTTAGGTTGGGTCAAGTTGACCAATTGGTCAAATTGGATCAAACCAAGGGATCAAGTTCATATGATCATTTGGGATGTTTTGGTTTAATTATTTTAGTTTAGTTTGGCTTAGATTTGATTTTGGCTCATTTAAATTCATTTGAGTCAAATGGGTTGACCAATTTGACCAAATTGGCCAAATTAACTTGGGTTGTGTTGGTTTGGGTTTAGTTGACCAATTGAAGATGATTGTAGGCTTTGGTTTCAATTAATTTGGATTTGGTTTTGATTTAGGCAACTTGAACCTTTAGGTCAATTTGGACTAAGTAGGTCAATTGGGTTCAATTGGGTCCAATCATGGCTTTGGTCAAGTTCAACAATTAATTTGGAATGAACTTGAGCCATTGGTTGCAATCAATTTGGTTTATATTTTGATTTGACCCAATTTGGTTTTAGGTCAATTTGGGTGAACTTGGGTCAAGAGCCAATTGGGTTTGGTTTGACTCAATTGAAGGTCAAGTCAAATTCAAATTTTGATTTTGATTTGAATCATTGGTTTCAAGGGATTTGGCTTAGGTTACAATTTGGCTAGTTTGGGTTCATATGGGTTATGGGTTAAAATGACCAAGTCAAATGACTTGGACTTTGACCTAATTTGTGATCAATCAATCATGATGGAGGAATTTTTTTATGGGCTTGGTTCAATCTAATTTGGGTAGAACTTTTAATAAAATTCAAATTGGCCACTTTGTCAAGTGGACCAATTAGGTTTAGTTGGCTTGATTTTTTAGTTTGATTTAGTTGAGTTTATATATGGATTTAAGATATATAAATTCAATTACAATTAACTTGGTTCAAATGGGTTTTGGTTCATTTGAACATTTCAAGAATCAAAAGGTTAAGTTTGACTTGTTGATTTTGGTATGATTTGATTTAATTTATATTTATGAATATAATTGAAGGTAAATTTAGTTTTGATGATTTAAATGTATATTTCATTTAAATTTGTCAAGATGATAAAAAATATGATTATTTGTGAAAAAATCAATTGACTTCATTTGGATTAAGATTTGGCTAAGTCCATGAGATAGGTCATATGGCTTAGGAGAGGTTTTGATTTAATCTAATTTAGTTTGATTTAGTTTTGATCATTTGAATGTATATTTGATTTATATTTAGAAGATGATTGAAGATATAAATTTATTCAATTGATTTTGTATTGATTTGGATTAAGATTTGGCTAATTCCATGGGATAGGTCATATAGGAAGGGTTTCAAGTTTGGATTTCATCATGGGCTTCCATCATTTGGTTTTGGAATTTGGATTTGGATTTGAATTTGATGTTTGAATTGAACTTGAGGTTTGTTTGAGAAGGTGAACATAGATTGAATTTGGGTTGTAGTAGTTGGATTATCCTAATCCTTAAGGCATAACCTAATCGAATGGTTAACCCTTCTAAGTCTTTAGGCTTAGGGTAAGTGTTTACCTTGTTTTAAGTGTCTTATGACTAGGGAAGTCTTAGTGTCTAGAAGGCTCCTAAGTCTAAGATGGGAAGATTGAATCCACACTCCAAAAGTGAGGTTAATAGGCCTTAGGCTCCATAGTGTTCCCCTTGGAGATAGATGATTGGTAGACTGAAGCCAAGTTTCACATGATAGACTTGGATACATCTTTGAACACTTTTTGGAACCAACATAGTTCCATCCTCTCTACATTGGTATGATGTTTGAGAGGTGGGATCATCTATTGTCAAAGGAGATCTCAAGCCATTTATAGTTCAAGGTCGGCATATATGAGGATGACTTACTACCTCCCTCAAAATCAACATCTATTCTCATAAACTTGGCCAAATTTTAAAAAAAGAAAAAGAAAAAATAAAAATAAGAAAAGAAAAAAAGAAAAAGGAAATGAAAAGAAAATAAAGGGAGCATAAATAGACTTGGAGGATGAAGTGGAGCCATCATTAGATTCCACCCTGTTCTTTACTCCATTCAAACATATGGGTAAGATGACTTGACATCCAAAGGAGGAAGAGGCTAGTTTAGAGGCAATCCGGGGTGGAAAACTTCTTTATTGGCCACCCAATGAAAGTTATGTCCCGAAGTACACTTATCCATATAGACTTAGATTCTAGTTTATATGAGTCTTATATGGTTAGAACACCAACTCTTCTGTGGTAGATTTCTTTGGAGGTGACACTTGAGCGGATAGTGATGAAGATGCTCCAAAGCAAAGCATATCCAAGTTATATGTGAAACAATTAGGCATCGGTTGGGAACCTTAGCTCTAACCCCTTTCCTCTCAAAAGGAGGGTTTGGTAGTTAAGAAAGCCCTTAAGTCACCAGATGTGAAGACTGGAGGTTCTTTCTAGGAGCATCATACTCAATTCAAGAAGTTGATGTATAACTTGAGGATGATTCATATAAAGATTTAATAGAATTACCTTTTGATTGGTACTTGGCTCTGTTCATAATTTAGCAAAGAAAGGGTTAATCCCACATACTTGGTCAAAAGAAGGTTAGACTACTTTGAAAGAATATGGAAGAACAAATGCAAAAGCTCTCAATCAAGATTAGGATTAGGATTGATATAGGTCCAATCAATGATGATGTTTCTCTTAGTCATCACAAATCATTTGGAAGTTCTTTTCAATCATATTAACTCATATGAGGAGTTATGCTTAGAAACTTGAGATGATCCAAATGATTTTGAAGTCAAAGATGCCGGTGTTTGAAGAAGAGATCAAGTCAACCATCGATGAAAAGAAAATTAACTTAGAATTGAAGAAGATCCATTCCGACATACACCGGTTCTTTGTTGAATGAAATTGAAACCAATGACTTAGTTAGGCTATTGATTGAGTTTAAGGACTATTTGCATGGAGTTATGAAGAGATGCTGATTGGCTCTAATGTAGTGGTCCATAAACTAGCAATAGAACTTCTAACCTATCAAGCAGCTTCTAGATGGGATTAGACATAGAACAATAGGTTATTTATGAAGAAATTGATGATGCTGGCTTCATTCGGGAAGAAAAATACTACTTGGTTAGCCAGTGGCATCCAGTTAAGAAAAGGATGGCCAAATTCACATATGTGTAATTTTAGGATTTAAATAAGGCATGTCCAAAAAGGAATTTCACTACCAATCTATGATGGTGGACATTGCCTCATCTCATGCTTTTCTTATTATGGATGGCTCATTTAGATATAACCTAATAAAGATGATCCATAAAGATGAAAGAAACACTACTTTTAGAACCCCGATCAGATTCTATCACTATAAGGTCATGCCTTTCAGCCTTAAACATGTTGGTGCTACATACCAGCGAGCTATGACTCGAATCTTTGATGAACTCATTCATCATCAAGTTGAGTGCTATATCGATGATCTCATGGACAAAAGTAGAGAAAATGATGACCATCTGTTTGACTTGAGTAGTTTTGAATAAGATAATTTAACCTCAAAATGAACCCCAAAGTGTGCATTAGCTCAAGAAATTCCTTGGGTTTGTTGTCCAACACCAGGAATCAAAATCGATTGGAGAAGATTAAGGGTGAAATGCCACTCCCTAAAAGTTTAACTTAACTAGATCATTCCAAGGGTGGTTGGCATATCTAAGATGCTTTATATCCAACCTCTTGAAGATGTCAACCATTCTTAGCTTGTCAAAAGGATGCCAAGTTCAAGTGGGATGATAAGTGTGAGAATACCTTCAAAGACATCAAGCATTACATGCCACTAGTTCTAGTAGCCTTATCTCGGCAAACCACTCATACTTTACACTACTATGTTAGATGACTCCTTGGTGCTTTGGCAAGCCAATGGCGAAGGAAAATGCACTATATACCTCTCGTCATCATCTAATCCTATTGAGGCTAATTATCCACCCATTAAAGCATTTCCTAGCTTTAATCTTTGCATCCCAAAAAGCACTATCCAAATGGTTGGCATGATGGTCCATGATCCTTTCACTGTTTGACATTACCTTCGTACCCCTAGGTGGTGAAAGGACAAGTGGATTTTTAGCACCCACTTCTACTCTCTCACTTAGTGATGATATCCCAATGAATAAATCATGAACTTAGAGGATACTAGCATTCACCACTAGGAGATGTACTTTGATGGTGACTTCCTCTTAAAGGAGAAGAACCATAATCTACTATATTCAGAAAGGCAATTGTAGAATAGTTCTCTTAACTCTATGTGATGAGATTCATCATCTAATCCTTGCACCAATAAAGAAGCTGAAAATGAGGCTCTGATTGATCTAGGTTAGCCATTACTCTAAGCATCAACATCAACATCTTGAGGATTCTTAGCTAGTTATCAAATCGTCCTAAGGTTATAAAGTCCAAGCTCCATCACTACACACCATGGAGTTGTTGGCCCAAATCCCAGGTTACATTTATAAGATTCCTCAAGGAGAGAACGTATGCTGCTTTCAAGCTTGAGTTGGGATTTCGGAGAGTCCATATCAATAAAGGTCCAAAATAGACAAGTCTTATCCCTTAATGAACTCATCAAAAGTACTCTCTGGAAGGGAGGTTGCCATTGCCAAGAAGGATGAGGAGTTAGATTGGAGGACCATCCATGGATTACTAAATAAAGGAAACTACCTGAGTCTCAATCCCATCAGATGAAGTAGAGCACTTTCTATGCTCTTATGGATGGTGTCTTGCAAATATTTTGATCATATGTGGATATATTATTTAGACAAGCGAAGCCCATAAGATCATGATGGAGTACACTCAGGATTATGAGCCTACCAATCATCCAAAGATGAAAGCTAAGATCAAGAGAGTAAGATACTACTAGTCATCGATGATCAAAGATTACATGTGGAGCATTGCCACCAATGTAAAATACTGGTGTGGTCTACACCACCCAACATTCTACATCCATTGGCGATGGCCATTTTGTTGTACCAACATAGTGGGTCTGATTGTTCCTTGTTCTTCCAAGGGTCATCAGTTCATCTTAATACTAATAACTTTTTCAAACTAGGATGATAATTCGCTCGGAGGTCGAGTTCATGTGCTCCAATTTTTTAGGAATATATCATATATAGAGTGCCTCGATGAATTATATCTAATAATTATACTGCATTCAAGAGCACCAAAATTAACAACTTTTCTCGAAGACACAACATAGATTGGATATATTCTACCATCAACTACTTGAGGGAAAATGGCTTAGCAGAAGCCTTTAACAAAACTCTCATCAAAACTAAAGAAGACAAAACAATAATAGTGGTATGAGTGGTAGTTAGTTGAAGCTTTGTGGGCCTACCACACCATAGAACTCCAACTCAATCTACTTCTTAGTGTATGGGTCTGGCCATTCTACCATTAGAAGTCCAACCCATCACTAAAGATAGATGTGGGTAGCAAGATCACTATGAGAACTAAGTTGGTTAGAAGAGCTTGAGGAGAGGCACTTGGGGCATGCTTGAGTTTAAAATGATTCAAGCTCATAATAAGTTAGTTCATCCTAAAGCTCTTCAAGTAAGAGAGCTTATTTTAGTTCTAAGGCGATGTATTGCCATCATAAGATGGGAGGCAAGTTTGAACCCACTTGGGAAGGCCTTTTGCCATAGAGAGGCCTACCAAGGAGGATCTTATCTATTAATCATAAAGGAGATGTTTCCAATCAATAGGCTATACTTAAAGAATTATAATAAATCATGTTTGAAAATAATTATCATCAATGAAAATTTCATTTTGAATTCAATCTCTTCCATGTTATTTGTGAATCTGCCATGATGTGTTTAGGGTCGGTGTAAAGAACCGGCATCCTATCCTTCATTGACAACACAAAAAACATACACAAACATAAAACATACACATATCTTTTGCCTCGCTCTGAGTTGAGATAATGCCCTGATACACTCACTCGATGCTTCTCTAAGTGACGTGCTACCTTTAGTGTGTCACCCCAATGGTCTTCTTGCTTTGGAGGATGTAAGTCTGCTACGCTTTCCTTTCTTACTTGTCCAATGCACATTGATGAGTGCCTTGTTAGTTTGGTAGGCCTTACTGTGTGGCATAAGCTACCTCATGTTGGCTTCATTTAAGAGGATGTGAGTCTACTACACTATCTTCTTGGATTAGCCTTCATGCGCTGACTAGGTCTAGTATATTTGAGGTTTAGGATAACTCCCTTAGCGGCTCCTTCCCTCCGCTTCAAGTGTCGGTCCTTCCTCGGGGATCCGCTTAGTCTCCCTAGGTGAGATAGCATCTATCTGTGATGATGACTATCCCAATAATCAATTCATCTTGGAAAGTTGTAAGCTACAGCTTTCTTTCCAAATTGATCATTGCACAATGGGCACCTTAGGTTGGTTGGTTCTCACTATCTATGGATACTTGCTCATGTTGATGGATACCACTCATGATGGATACACCTTAGGTTGGTTGGTTCTCAGGATACACCACTTTATTGGAAAGTCACTATGCTTTCTCCTTGAGTTGGCCCTTGTACACCTATAGGTTTTCTTTTCCATGGCTTGGGATAAGCGGCTCTAATGTTTGGATCACATCCTTTGCATTTATTTGACACTATCTTAGATTAGATTTTCATTTCCTAACCACCCTTGTAGTTGGAGAATCTTTCTTGGATGTGCAGATTCTCCTTTGATCGATAAATTTGAGATAGGTCAAGGCTAGCCCCTTCTCGTGTGGTCACCAAGGTCCACACAAATATATAAATATATATTCACTTGTGGATTAGGACACCCCTAGTGGTACCTTTTCCCAGTATCCTATCTTTAGGCGTAGTGCAAAACTCCCTACAGAAATCTACTCTTGAGTTGATATAAGTCCCCACATTCATAATCACCCCTAAGTCGGGTTTGATTTCTTGCTACCAATAGTCACCCAGTGTTCCCTACTTTTGAAGATATAAGTGCTACACCTTTTTCCTAGCTAGTCATTGCACCAAAGAAACCCCTTAGGTTGGCTAGCTCTACCCCATGGCCAATATTCCCTTTGGTTGTAAATTAGATAGGATAAGTCGATATAGCCCTTCTTAGTAGGTCCCTTGCACACCCACATCCATAAATTAAATCTATCAAATTTGACCAGCTCATCCAGTGGATATGCCCTCAATTCAAAATCAAACTAAACAAACCATATCAAATCACATGAAACTAAGATAAAATTAACTACTTTTGAGTTGACATAAGTCCCCATCGACATTTACTCGGTGGCCTAGGTGAGGTTCAATTTGTTGTGCATCCAACAGGTCACCCCAGCAGTTGTTCCTTTGGAAGATGTAAGTTTGCTATGCCTTCTTCTTAGCACAAATTGCACACCTTAGGTTGGTTAGCTCTACCCCACAACGGTAGACTATCCCTTTGGATTTGTAAACCTAAGGTAGGATGATATAGCCCTTCTCACTAGGTCCATTACACAACATGGTCCATACATTAACTTAGATTAAATTAAACCAAATCTAATTTTAGTGAGTTAAATCACACCCTTCTCCCAGGTGGACTCATAAATAAAGGTCAAGCAAACAAATCAAATTCAATACCAACTAGTGGAGCCAAATTAAACCAACTCCTCCAGTAGAGTCTAAATCAAAGAAATCCAATCAAACTCTTATCCCCAACAGATACATCCTCAAACAAATCTATAAATCAAACTCAAATCCCAATCCCTAGCATATAGACCAAACTTGCTTTTCTAGTGGAAGGTTCATATACCCAATCCCTAGTGGACTCTATCTCTAGCACATGCCATCAATTAAAACAAATAAATTAAAGTCAATTTGATCATAATCCTTGGTGGATTATAGATTCTTATCCCAAGTGGATCTTCTTTCCATAAATCATATAATCTAATCAAATTCAAACCTTATCCCCAGCTAATTTTCTTCCTCTATTCCCTCGACATAGACCCCTCACATGTCATGTATGATCCCTTAGTGGATCTCCCTCCATGTCCTTCACATGGAATTCTCATCAAATCTTATTTCTTCTCTTATGCACACCTTTAATACTTCAACCAAAAGCTTAATGTATTCATTCAAATTACATCATCTTAACATTCTAATTAACATTTTATGATTTGTGATGGTATGCTCAAACTTATACAATATCATGCTAAACATATTATAGTGTGAATTAACACACTATATTATATTATAATATATGATGTTATATTATAATTTACTATAATATAATATATTGTCTAACATTACTCCTCATTAAAATCACTTAAAAGGAACAAATAACAAAATTTTCTCAAAATATGAATAATGTTCATTTTGTATGTAAAATTGTTATTTTCTATTAGAAATGGTACAAAATAGCATAATTTTGGTGTTGCTTCTTGGTGTGTGTGTATTTGGCTAAATTCTTCCATCTCAACCTTCAAATTAACATTTTTTGTGAGTTTTGACCCAATGTATTATAACAAAAGTAAAATATACTAAAATGTACGTAACATTTAGTAACACACCACCACATTCATATAAATGTGAAGTTATATTATTATGTACATTATATTTTAATATGCTTTCATATAATATATTATCTTACATTACACCTTAAAATCAATCACTTTAAAAAAATTTATAAAATTTGGTTGAAAAATGAACATTTATTTTGGATGGAATTCCATTCTTTTGATTAAATGACACACCATAGCACACCCCAATGATGTTCCCAAAGCTTACCTTAATTTTGGCCAAATCCATTATCTCGACCTAAATCAATATTTTTATGAATTATACTAGTACAAACTCTACTACATCATACTATAACAAACTAAAATATGCTAAACAACAAGTAGTAATACACAATAGTATGCTATAATGCATGAAGCTACACTATGTTATGGCATCCTATATTATAATACACTATAACATATTACATTATATTATATTGCATATCACATCATAAAGGATTGCTTAAGATAAAAAATTATAAAATTAGTCTAAATAATAAAAAACTATATATTTTAGTCATATCACTTACATATTTTAAATTGAAATATAATTATGATGCCATGCTACTTATGAATTTGGCCAAATTCCACCATTTTAAAGTCTAAATCAACATTTTTATAAATAACATTAGTGTAGGCTGCATGATTGTAAAATACTAAAAGAATTTAAAATGCATAACAAAATATTATGATATATGATGTTATACTATGCTACAACATATAATATTTATTTTGAACATAAAATCTTACTTTTAGACTACAAGTGGTAGCACACCTTTGGTACTACAACCTAATTCCCACTTCAAATTTAACAAATTTCATCATCGATTTATTAAATCAATATTTTTATGATTTATATTAATATAGACTATAGGAATACCATAATATACTAAAACATTTTAAAACATCTTATAACATCCAAAAAACATCACTACATGCTCAAATATATGATGCTACATTACACTATAATATATGGTAATATAATATGATTTAGGGTTAGGATTTAGGGTATTCAAATCTCTAACAGTCAAGGGAAAGTCTCTTGAAGACATTTTCTTTAGCCACCATAACTATGTTAGGATTAGGTCATTCTTTAGATCTAATCCTAATGACATATTTATTCAAGGTTTAAGGTTTAGGGTTAGTTTATGGTTGAAGGTTTAGCATTTAGGGTTAGTTTATGGTTTAAGGTTAGTTTAGGGTTTTGGGTTTATGGTTTAGGGCTGTATGTTTTAGGGTTTATGGTTTATGGTTTTGGGTTTTGGATTTTAAGGTATAGGGTTTAGGGTTTAGGGTTTAGGGTTTAGTGTTTAGGGTTTAGGTTTTTTAAGGTTTAGGTTTTAAGTTTTAATTTAGGATTTAGGGTTTAGGGTTTAGGCTTTAGAGTTTAAGTTTTTTTTAGTGGAGAATAAATTCAGATTCAACATTTATTCTTTTTGATTTTGTCAACCTAGTAGCACCCCACATTTTCTAAGACACAAGCGATGGCATAGATCAAAACCCATAGAGCAAATCAAAAACCCTAGATAAGTAGAACCGTCTCTATTATAAAGACATAATTCCCACGTTGGATTCGTTCTTGATTTCCTTCCCATGAACCACCCCCTCTTGAGTAGCGGATCTTCCATCATATCCCCAATCTCTCCCTCACCACCATGGTTGTAACTATATGGTCTCCTCTATAACCACCATTGCTATGCTGCCACCTCCATATCCACCAGCACCTCCAGATTCCCCACCACTGATAACTGCTCCGCCTTTGCCTCCACTTTCAGATCTAGTGAGCCTAGTTGGGTGATGATGTTCTCGTCAAGGTTTTGTCCATTCTTAGGGTTTAGGTTAGTTTAGTTTAGGGTTTATTTATGGTTAGGATTTGTTTAGGGTTTAGGGTTTGGGGTTTAGGTTTAGGGTTTAAGTTTTAGGATTTATGGTTTAAGGTTTAGGGTTTTAGGGCATAGGATTTAGTATTTAGGGTTTAGGGTTTTAGGATTTACGGTTTAAAGTTTATGGTTTAGGGTTTATAGTTTAGGGTTTACGGTTTAGGGTTTACAAATTTAAGGTTTAGATTTAGGGTTAGGTTGTAGGTTTAGGGTTTAGGGTTAGTTTAGGTTGTTTATTTTTTTGGGTTTAGGGTTTATATTTAGGGTTTAGGCTTTTTTTTAATTAAAGAGGTTTATGTTTATTTAGTTTATTTTTTATTTGTTTGAGTTTATTTTATTTTTTATTTTTTTTAGGTTTATTTTTTATTTAGTTTAGTTTATTTATTTTAGGTTTAGTTATTTTAGTTTAGGTTTTATTTTAGTTTATTTTGGTTTAGGTTTATTTGAAATTGAGTTTTATTTTATTTTATTTTTAGGTTTAGGTTTTTTTATTTTTATTTAGGTTTTATTTTATTTTTTTAGGTTTATATTTTAGGTTTATTTTTTAGGTTTTATTTTTATTTTTTTGGTTTAGGTTTATTTTAGTTTATTTTATTTTATTTAGTTTAGTTAGTTTTGGTTTAGTTTATTTTAAGTTTAGGTTTAGGTTTTTTTATTTTAGTTTAGTTTATTTTAGTTTAAGTTTAGGTTTATTTTATTTTATTTATTTTATTTTTATTTTAGGTTTAGGTTTTTTTGTTTAAGGTTTAGGTTTTATTTTTATTATTTTTAGGTTTATGTTTTAGGTTTAAGTTTTTATTTAGTTATTATTTTATTTAATTTTAGGTTTATTTTATCTTTATTTTAGGTTTAGTTTTTATTTTATTTAGGTTTTCTATTTTTAGTTTAGTTTTAGTTCTTATTTCTTTTATTTTAGTTTAGTTTTATTTTTTTATTTTATTTTTAGGTTTAGGTTTAGGTTTAGTTTATGTTTTATTTTAATTTTATTTTGGTTTAGGCTTTTTTATTTATTTTATTTTTTAGGTTTTATTTTGTTTAGGGTTTTTAGTTTTTTAGGGTTTAGGGTTTAAGGTTTAGAGTTTAGTGTTTGGGGTTTAAGGTTTAAGGTTTATAGTTTAGGGTTTATGGTTTAGGGTTTAGGGTTTAGGGTTTAGGTTTTGGGTTTAAGTTTTAGTTTAGGGTTTAGGGTATAGGGTTTAAATTTTTTTTTAACAGAGAATAAATTCAGATTCAACATTTGTTCTTTTGATTTCATCAACCAAGTAGCACCCAAGTTTTAGACACAATAATGACATAAATAAAAATGAGCACCCATAGAGCAAATCAAAATCTAGATAAATAGAACCATCTCTTGTAAGACATAGTTCCATAAGCAGTCGGTATTATTCTTTAGTTTCACCGGTTCCCATTAAATCACCTTGGCCTCTTGAGTAGCATGATCCACCATCATATCCCACGATCTCTCCCTCATAACCACCACTACTCACCACCACCTCCATATCCACACTCTAGATCCCCACTACCACTGATAATCATGCCTCCCTTTGCCTCCCATGTGATCTAGAATTTGGTTAGTGATGTTATTTCATCAAGGTTACTCATTCTTAGCGTTTAGGTTTAGTTTAGGTTTAGGTTTTAGTTAGTTTAGGGTTTATGGTTAGTTTAGGATTTATGGTTTAGCTTTAGGTTTGGGATTTAGGGTTTAGTTAGTTTAGGTTTAGTATTTATGGTTTTAGTTTGGGTTTAGGGTTTGGTTGTAGGTTTTAGGTTTAGGGTTTAAGGTTTAGGATTAGGATTATGCTTTATGCTTTAGGGTTTATGTTTAGTTTAGGGTTTAGGGTTTAGGGTTTTTTAGTTTAGGGTTTAAGATTTAGGTTTAGGGTTTAGTTTAGGTTTAGGTTTTTTGTTTATTTATTTATAGTTTATTTTTTTAGATTTATTAGTTTATTTATTTTTTAGGATTTATTTATTTTATTTTATTTTATTTATTTAGTTTATTTTATTTATTTTATTATTTTATTTTTAATCTTATTTAGGTTTATTTTATTTTTATTTTTATTTAGTTTATTTATTTTAGGTTTATTTATGTTAGTTTAGGTTTTATTTTAGTTTATTTTTAGGTTTAGGTTTATTTTTTAGTTAGTTTTTTATTTTTATTATTTTAAGGTTTAGGTTTTATTTTATTTTAGGTTTAGGTTTAGGTTTTAGGTTTAGTTATTTTATTAGGTTATTTTAGGTTTTGGTTTAGGTTTATTTTATTTATTATTTTAGGTTTAGGTTTTAGTTTAGGTTTAGGTATTTTTTATAAGTTTATTGGTTTATTTAGTTTATTTTTTATTTTTTTATTTTATTTTATTTTATTTATTTATTTTTTATTTTTATTTAGTTTTATTTATTTTAGGTTTATTTATTTAGTTTAGGTTTATTTTTTATTTTTATTTTTTAGGTTTATTGGTTTATGTTTATTTTTAGTTTAGTTTTTTATTTTATTTTATTTTTTTAGGTTTAGTTTTTTTTTTAGGTTTATGTTTAGTTATTTTATTTAGGATTATTTAGTTTTTATTTTAAGTTTTTAGGTTTTTAGTTTATTTTTTATTTTATATTTTATTTTATTTAGTTTATTTTATTTATTTTATTTATTTAGGTTTTTTATTTATTTTTAGTTTAGGTTTAGTTTATTTATTTTATTTATTTTATTTTATTTTAGGTTTATTTTTTTTTAGTTTTAGGTTTAGGTTTTGTTTTATTTTAGTTTTATTTTAGGTTTATTTTTAGGTTTATTTTATTTTATTTAGTTTAGGTGTAGGTTTAGTTTATTTTAGGTTTAGGTTTAGGTTTTATTTATTTTAGTTTAGGTTTATTTATTTTATTTTTGTTTATTTTAGGTTTAGGTTTTTCTTTTTAGTTTAGGGTTTAGGTTTTTTTTATTTTTTTTAGGTTTTATTTTAGGTTTATTTTTTAGTTTAGGGTTATTATTTAGATTTTATTTTATTTAGGTTTTATATTTAGATAAAGATGGTAGTAGGAACCCATACATTACACTAGGGTTTATTTTAACAGGGTGGCAAACCAATCTATCCTCTTTTATCAGTATATTTAGGTGTTGCATTTGATTTAGATCATATTTTAGTTGGTGAAGACTTAGTTTAGCACCTCTTCATGAAGAGATTTGCTAGAGCTCAAGAGGGAGACTATGACCTCATTATAGAAACAAAACTCAATGAGTCCTTAGATTACATTCTCGGCACAAGAGCATGAAATCTGAACCATGTCAGAACAACATGCTATTGAGATTCTTCTCAAGAATATCCATTATGCCTTCATTAAGGGCTTTTCATCAAACATTTGATTAATCAACAAGGAGGCTAGCCTAGAGGAAGCAGTTGCCCACCAATCATCTAGGCCAAAGCAAAAGGTGTTTGAGGAAGCCAGGATAGTTGTGTGGTTAAAAGGGAAGCATCGGAGTTATGAGAGACTATGAGCTTACCTCCTTTGCCACCTCACTCTTCCACCTCATATACCCACCACATGACCATTTTCACCACCTCAATAGCCTACCCAGCGATATTCATATCCATCGCTAGGTACTTTCCACCTACTCTTGTGGATAGATTGAATAAGCATATTCATTCAAGAGGGGTTAGGAAAATCTTTAAGAATCTCTTAAAGATACTTGACTTTTTAGTTACTAGAGGCGGAAGTGGGTAAAAGTGATGATCCTAGTTATTGCCCACCATGTTAGGCCATGTCTTGAGGATTGTATCACTTTTAAGGACTAGCTTGAGCCTATAAGTTGGTAGCCATCCTAATGAATACTTATTAGAATAACCATCCGTTATTAGAGTAATCCTTGGGGATACTTGTGATCCTCTTAAGAAAGAAGGTTAGGATATCTCCTATCCCGAACCTCTAAGAAGATCATTTTTAAGATCAAGAAGCTTTCCTTGCGGTGCGTAGCTCAAACCTCCAACACCAGGAAGTTTTGTTAGTTACAAGGACAACTCAGGAGGATGACATAGCAATAGCGACTCACCATTTCCGAGATAGTCCAGTAGCATAGCCACGTCAGTCAGTACTCCCTCCACTATCACCACTCTTCTACTAGCTCCTCTTACGAAGCATTGTATTTGATAAGGGCTAAATCCTTACTCCACTTACTTTACTTGATTTCTATCATGTACCTTCACCCAAAAAAATTAATGAAGAAAGCTTATATTTACTTATATACTTCTTATGATGATTTTATTTTATTGAAAGCTCTTTGAGTTTATATAAAAAAATAATAGCTTTGATCCTTTCCTTTCCAATTGGTTATCCTTCTCATCAATCAGTTCACCTCTTGAGATTGACTTGGAGTCGAGGATCTCATAGAAGAAGCTGTAGGTATGCTTCGATAAGAAGACTTTTCAAATTTCAAGTCCAAGTTAACACTGGCAAGTTCTACCTCCAGGGTAGCACCTCAAGATAAAGGTAAAAGTCATTGGTTCTAGAGCGATAGCCTCCTCCATGGATGCTCCACCCATGGATATGCTTGTGGAGGACTAAGCCAGTTTTACAATGTCCTAGCTCACCTTAGAAAGTTTCTAAGTTAAGCATATATGCCTTGTCTTATCCAAAGAGATGAGAATCTCTAATCAAGGCCTTACTTGATCTAGAGATATGCTTAGCTCATTGCTATTAAATAGGAGGCATAGTTGAAAGACATCTTAGGAGTTACATTGGATGAAGACTTACTAGATGGTAGAACGCCTCTTTATATATTTTGAGTTAAAATTTAATTAGATTACTAAGGCTTATAATCCACCAGCACAATGTTGTGGGAATGCCTAAGAAGGATTTATGCTCATAGCCCAAAGGAAATAGCCACCTGGATCCTAAATCTAGGGAGCTTTAGTACACACTAAAGCATGACCTAAATCTAAAAGAGTGGACATAAGGGTTTACCTCCACAAGAGAGAATAAATTATCCAATAAATATGTCCTAACTTGGATTATGCTTAAGGATTTAAGCAACACAAAATAGCATTCACATTTATTTTTAATCCATTAAGCATAATCCCTAGAAAACATGATTAGGCTAATATTGGTCTATCACCTAGTCTATGAAGCATACACCCTAACATCCAATCTAAACAACACATCATAAAAAAAACATACATCATACACCATCCTAACTTAAAGCTAGAAGTGGTGGCTTAACTAATGTGTGTATTAAGGCTTGTGTGGTAAGTCTTAGCATTAGTGTTGTATTTTCTAAGTGTTGAAGGATTCAATTTAACATGAAAGGTTGATTTCACTTGAAGTAGTTTAATTGATTTTGAGAATTTTAATTTATGTTTTCTTTTGTTTCATTTAATTACACTTAGCAACTAAGTGTTATAAAGAGAGGAAAAAGGATTGCCCTCTTTTATCCCTACCTTAAGTCACATTCTAAAGTATATTAATTTGATTTAGTTCTCTTTAATGAATGGCTTATTAAATGATTTAATTAATCCTAAGTTTAGGTTCACTTAAAATAATCCTATTCAAAATAAAAGGCATCTAAGATTAATTTAATTGAATTACTACCACATGACACATATTAAATCATTCCTTTCCATCACATGTAATATGCATATGATTTAATCCTAAGTGTATCTATACATGTAACATATTTTAGTCACTTAAATGATGAATGTATGTGTATGTTTAGAATTTATATTTTAATTTATTGAATTATTTAAACATATTAATTTAAAACTTTATCCAAATTCTTATACAAAAGGACATAAGAATGAAATTAAATAGGCATGTATTGTTAAATCAGGAAGTAAGGTAATCAAATGAACTCCTTGGAGCTAAAACCTCATATTCTCGGGACATTTGCATTCAAACATATGTAAATTCATATACATGAACATAGGTAGGCTCCAAATCATATGGCTAATTAATTCAACCACTTAGTCAATTATGCATGCAATTTTAATGTAAAATGGGATTTTCATTCACTAATCACATATACATATACATGTACAAAGATATAGGCAAGTACATGTCAATGTTAAACTAGGGAAGTGAGGTAATGACCTCCTTGGGGACTAAACTCATATTCTGGATGTCAGATATATACTTTTTCTTTTCATGGATGTGTATACATAAATGAGGAAAGAAAATCATGCAAAGATTGTATATTTTGTTTGATTGAATCATTTATATATATGAATTAAAGCTCTATCCAAATTCTAATGTTGAAATACATGAATGAAATCAAATGGGTATGTATTGTTATTAAAGTGAAGTGAGGTAATCAAATGACCTCCTTGGGGCTAGCTAAAATGAGTTCAGGATAAATTATATAATCAACACATGAATAGAGGAAAGAGAACTCAACATTCATACACTTAAGCTATAAGAACATGCATTTCTTATTATGTTTATAACTAGCATCATAATTATTATTCATTTATAAGCTTTTGAAAAATATATTTGGATTTAATAGTGATAATAACACATATATTAAATTAAATCAACACATGCAAGCTTACATAAAGGAAATCCATTTTATTTTACTTGATTTTGAAAAGATGGATGCATGAATTCAAATGACATACTAAATTTAACATGATTGGAAAGAGGACAATCAAATATAAGCATGTGATTCATTCAACCAAACTAGTTCTTAAGGACATTCAAATCAAATAAGATTATTTAAAAAACCAAAGCTTCTTCTTTATAATTAAGTTATGGATTTGATTTGATTTAAAGAGGAGAAGAGAAATCATCACTTGTTGTTTTAAACCCATTCCACATTAGTGATTTGATTTAATTTAAGAAAATGTAATTAAGTTGATTTTATGGGTTAATTAATTGAACTCTTAGTTAGATGAATTAATTACCCTTACTATATGTCTTAAAGTAATTAACTAAATAATTACAAGCCAACATGATATGTATGGAAAATAAACTTGCAATGATCCTAGAAATAAAGGGGCCTAATGCATTTGGCAATTAATGAGTTAATTTAAGGACTTAATTATTCTTATGGTTTCACACATGTGGACTAACCATAATTTCATTAAACTCCTTAGTTATTAAACACTAAAGATCTACCCCATGATTTAATTAATTAAGGTCTGAGATGATTATGATTTCAATTTGATTAAGTGATTTAATTAATTAGTTAAATCTTAATTAATTTAATTTTAAAAAAGGGTGAAATGAACTTAGGGAAAGGGGTCCCAACCTTATTCCTTAGTTCACTTACTATTGAACAATGATTAAAAACATAATTATCCAATTTATTACTGTTCATGGGTTTAATTAATCATTCATTAACTTAAAAGAGTAGTTAAGGTTTAATTAGTCAATTTTCTTAATTAGTGAGCAATAAATCCCAAGAAAATCATGGGAAGTAGAGGTCATCCCAATAAATTAACATAGAAAATTAGGGATTAATTACTCAAGTAATTTAGGAGTAATTAAGCTAATAAATTTTATAATTAAATATTAATTAAACATTAATTACTATTTAATATTAGTTAAGATCATATTTAATTAATTCTCATTTGAAATAACTTTAAAATGAGTATTTATTTGCATTTTTTTAATTTATGTATGATTTTTTATGATTTTTAGAAGTTTCCCATTAAAATGATTAATTAAGCTAATTAAAGCCTAATCCTATTGGTGTCATGTATGGCGACCGGTGCACTTTCCATATTACCCGATTGGCTACTTAAAACTTATCGACTTACACATGTGGCGGTGAATGCTTTCTGTCCACCATCGATCAAGATTCATGGCTATTAATCCCAATAGATTAAATCAGATCGATCTAGCCGATCTAATCACGACTGTCCATTTCAATCATGTAGAATGGACGGTGCGTGATCTAACATCCGTGAGGAGAATGTAGTCGTTACCATTGCTCCCGAGCTTACCCGGATCGACTCAAAAGGATCCCACCTTCCCATCATGTCGGAGGGATGTAAGCGATCAAGATCACGATATGCAAGTTTTCTTCAAAACCTCCAACCCATTTTCCTAAGGATCAATTTTGGAAGCATCAGAGCTCAAGACCGGTGGCTCAATAATTAAGGAAGATTCATCTAGTAGAGATGAAGCCTTTATTGAAAAGTAATTGGATCAATTCCATGATGTTCATTTTGGAAGGCCATGGATGATTTAGAGCTCAACTTTGATTGAAGTCCCACCTCCAGTGCTCAGGAAGCTTGGGAGATGATTCATTCTTGCTCAATGATGCCTAAAGAAGGTGTAAGCAAAGTTAATTTGAGTTTGATGGAGAAATAGGGAAGTCAAGTTAGAAATAGGAGTGTCTGAGAGAGAATGGAGAAATTTTTTGATCAAGGAATGAGCTTGGGAGCTTAGGACTCATCTAGGTAGCTAGGGCTATGAATGATTTTGTGTGTGTGTTTGAGTGGAAGAGGTGTATACCCCTCCATCTTGATCACATTAGGATCGAATTTAGCTTCTAGGTCATCCAATCTCGAGGAGTCATGGGTGGCGGGAGGAGGTGAGTTGGCTTGGTTGATTGAAGGTGTGGAGGTGTTTTCCAAGGAGGAGTCATGGGTTTCTGATGGGTTTCAAATGCTCCAATGGGGAGGGTGAGGTGATTTCACCTCCCATTGGTCATGGCTAACCTAACCACCCCATGGGTTAGGTTGGGCAGTGTCCTAGGTGCTTAGGTGGACCATTGGGAGAGTACCAAGTGGCCAAGAAATGGAAATGACCACTTATATGGGAGATTTTCCTCATGTGATGCCCTTGACCTAAGAGTAGAATGATCATTTTACATTGGATTTTCTTTGGGTAGATTTGAAATAAGCCAAAGTGGGTTAGCCCAAATTTCAAGTCAATTAGAGCTGATTTGTTTAGGTTTGGCTCAATTTGACTCATTTAGGTCAAATTGGGTTAGGTGGGGTCAAGTTCACCAATTGGTCAACTTGGGTCAAACTAAGGGTTAAGTTCATATGATCATTTGGGACGTTTTGGTTCAATTAGTTTGGTTTAGTTTGGCTTAGATTTGATTTTGGCTCATTTGAATTCATTTGGGTCAAATGGGTAAAATTGACTAGTTTGACCAAATTGGCCAAATTATCTCGGGTTGGTGTTGGTTTGGGTTTGGTTGACCAATTGAAGATGATTGTAAGCTTTAGTTTCAACTAATTTGGATTTTTTTGATTTAGGCCAACTTTTTAGGTTAATTTAGCTAGTAAGTAGGTCAATTGGGTTGAATTGGGTCCAATCATGGCTTTGGTCAAGTTCAACAATCAATTTGGAATGAACTTGAGCCATTGGTTGCAATCAATTTGGTTTATATTTTGATTTGACCTAATTTGGTCTTTATAATTTGGGTCAACTTGGGTCAAAAGGTCCAATTGTGTTTAGTTTGACTCAATTGAAGGTCAAGTCATATTCAAATATTGATTTGGTATGAATCATTAATTTCAAGGATTTGGCTTAGGTTGAAATTTGGCTAGTTTAGGTTCATATAGGTTAAGCATTGACTTGGTCAAATGACCAAGTTGGCTTAGTTTGACCAATTTGATAATTGATCAACTAGGGTGATCAACAATCATGATGGGAGGTTTTGATGGGCTTGGTTCAATCTAATTTGGGTAGGATTAAAACTTAGCTCAAATAGGTCAATTGGCCACTTTGGGTCAAGTGAACCAATTGGGTTTAGTTGGCTTGATTTTGGGTTGAGTTTGATTTAGTTGAGTTTATATAAGGTTTTTGGTTGGCTTGGTTCAATCAATTTGGGTAGGATTAAAACTTGGCTCAAATAGGTCGAATTGGCCACTTTAGTCAAGTGAACCAATTGGGTTTGTTCATTTGATTTTGGGTTGAGTTTGATTTAGTTTAGTTTATATTTTGGGATTGATATATAAATTTGAAATTTTCTTGGGTTGAAATGAGTTTTGGTTCATTTGAACATTTCAAGTTAAGTTTACTTAGGTTGATTTTGGTTTGGCTTGATGATTGTAGATTTCATTTATATTTGTGAATATGATTGAAGCTATGATTGATTCATGAGAAAATCAATTGAATTTGGGTTTTGGAATGAAGGAATTTGGCTAAGTCCATGGAGTTGAGTCATGTGGCTTAAGTTTGGATTTTGATTTGGTTTGATTCAGTTTTGATGATTTAAATGTATATTTCATTTAAATTTGTGAAGATGACTGAAAATATTATTGATTTGAAAGAAAATCAATTGAGTTTGACTTGATTTGGATTAAGATTTGGTTATGTCCATGAGTGGAAAACCTTCTTATTGGCCACCCAATACAAAATATGTCCCTACTAGAGTACACCATCCATATAGACATAGAATCTAGTTCATAAGATGAGTTTTAAATGGTTAGCACACCTGCAAGCTCTTCTCAATAGTAGATTGATTTGGAGGTGACACTTGAGCCATATAGCGATGAAGACTGGGATCCAAAGCAAAGCATAAGTGTATCCAAGTTTATATGCGAAATAGTTAGGCATCGGTTGGGAACCTTAGCTCCAGCCCTACTTTCCTCTCAAAAGCTAAGGGTTTGGTAGTTAAAATCCCTAAGTCATCACAGTGTGAAGACTGAGGTTCTTTTAGGAGCATCATCCTCAAGTCAAGAAGTTGATGTAGAACTTGGGGATGATTCATATAAAGATTTGTCTTTTGATTGGTACTTGCCTTTTCATAATTTTGCAAAGAAAGGTTAATCCCACATACTTGGTCAAAGCAAATCGGACTACTTTGAAAGAATATGGAAGAACAAATGCAAAAGCTCTCAATCAAGGCGGGACTAGGATTGATAGTGGGTCCATCGATGATGATGATGATTACTTGGTCATCGTCATTTTGGAATTTGATAAGTTCTTTTCAAATCATATTAACTCATATGAGGAGCTATGCTTAAAACTTAGATGATCTAGATGATTTTGAAGTTAAGGTGCACCATCGAAGAAGAGATCAAGTCAACCATTGTGAGCTCAAGGAAATCAACTTAGAACGAGGAAGATCCACCATACATCAGTTCTTTGTTGAATGAAATGTAAACCAATGACTTAGGCAATTAATTGAGTTTAAGTACAACTTTGCATTCAGCTAGAAAGAGATGTATGGATTGGCTCCTAATGTAACAGTCCATAAACTTGCAATAGAGCCTACTGCTAAACCCATTAAGCAAGCTTCTAGATGCATGTGATTAAACATAGAACAACATGTCATTTTAAAAGTCAAGAAAGATCGATCATCCAGGAAAGAAAAATACCCTACTTGGTTAGCTAGTGTCATCCTTGTTAAGAAAAAGAATCACCAAATTAACATATGCATCAATTTTAGAGATTTAAATAAGGCCAGCATTGTCTCAATTAAGAAAAAGAATTACCAAATTCACATATGCATCGATTTTAAGGATTTAATTAAGGCATGCCCAAAAAAAAATTTCCACTACCAATCCGAGGCGATGGTGGACATTGCCTCATCATGTCTTCTCTTTCATGGATGGCTCATTTAGATATAAAGATAAAGATAAAGAAACACTTTTGAACCGATCAAAATTTGCTATAAGGTCATGCCTTTAGCCTTAAAAATGGTTTCATTCAATGGGCTATGACTCGAATCTTTGATAAACTCATTTGTTATCAAGTTGAGTGCTATGTCGATGATCTTTTGGTCAAAAGTATAGAAAAGGAAGACCATCTCTTTGACTTGATAGTAGTTTTCGAACAGTTAAGATAATTTAAACTCAAAATGAGTCCCTTGAAGTGTGCATTCGGAGTAGCTTCAAGGAAATTCCTTGGGTTAGTTGTTCGACACCATGAAATTGAAATTGATCTAAAGAAGATGAATGCAGTATTAGAAATGCCACCACCTAAAAGTTTAACTCAATTTAGATCATTCCAAGGGTGGTTGGCATATCTAAGATGCTTTATATCCAACGTATCGGGAAGATGTTCATCATTCTTAGCATTTATCAAAAAGGACACGAAGTTCAAGTGGGATGACAAGTGTGAGCACGCCTTCAAAGACATCAAGCATTACGATAATGCGGTTCTAGCTATCGTCAAGCCGCCATACTTTACTTTTTAGATGACTCCCTTGGTGCTTTATTGGTCCAAGCTAATGATGAAGGGAAGGAAAATGCACTCTACTTCCTCAACCATCATCTAATCCCTACTGAGGTTAATTATCCACCTATTAGGAAGCATTGCCTAGCTTTAATCTTTACATCCCAAAAGCTACAGCACTACATGCTTCCTAATAAGGTGAACTTAATCTCTAGGATCAATCCACTATAGTATCTCATGACACCCAATGTTATCACGGTTGGCATGTCCATGATCCTCTCAATTTGACACTACCTTGTACATGAGAAAGGATAAATGTTAGGGGATTTCTTAGCCATGCCCACTTCTGCGACTCTCTCTTGATCTCCCATGAATAAATCATGAACTTAGATACTAGGGATTCATTGGGAGATGTACTTCTATGGTGCGACTTCCTCTCAAAGAGAGAATCATAATCTACTATTCTGAAAAGTAGGAATAGTTCTTCTCTTAACTGGACCACGTATGATGAGATTCTCATATCATATGTCCAATCCTTGCACCATGAATGAAGGTAATGCAGCCAGTTAGTTGTTACTCTAGCATCTAGAACATCAACATCTTTGGGTATTCTCAGGTATTATTATCATATCGTTGAGTCCTATAAGGTTATAAAGCCCAAGCTCCATCTCTACCATAAGTTCACCATATAATTATTAGCCAAAATCCTAGAGGTTACCATTTATAGGATTCCTTGAGGAGAGAATGCCATAGTGTATGCTTTAGCCAAGTTTGCCAAGGAGTTGGCATGTCCGAAGGATGAGTCCATCTCAATAGACAAGTCTTAATCCTTTTTGAACTCATAAAAAAGTACTCTCTTGAAGGGGAGGTTACCATTTCCAAGAAGGACGAGGAGTTAGATTGGACGCAACCATTCATAGATTACCTAAGTAAAGGCAAACTACCTTAAGAAAATTCCCAAGCTTAGTAGATGAATCAAAGAGCACTTTCATATGCCCTTATGGATGGTGTCTTATACCAGTGGTCTATCATTCATATATGGTTATATTATTTAGACAAGCACGAAGCCTATAAGATTATGATCAAGGTACACTCAGGATTTTGTGGAGCCAACCAATCTGGTCTGAAGATTAAAGCCCAGATGAATAGACTAGGATACTTCTGGCCATCAATGATCAAAGATTTCATGGATGCGGCTGGACGATGCCACCAATGCCAAATACATGGTGTGGTCCTACACCAACCACCCAACATTCTATATCCTACATTAGCCTCATGGCCATTTGAGTGTTGGGTTATCGATATAGCGGGTCTGATTGACCCTCCTTCTTCCAAGGGTCACTAGTTCATCTTAACTGCTACTGACTACTTTTCCAAATGGACGAAGGCAATTTTGCTCAGAAAGGTCACAGCTCAGCCTGTGTTCCAATTTTTTAGGAACTATATTGTATAAAAGTTCAGAGTGCCTTGACGAATTATATCTTATAATGGTACTACATTTAAGAGCACCGAGATTAACAACTTTGCTGTAGACATAGCATAGATTGGTGATATTACTATCAACTACCGGAGGGAAAATTTAGCGAAGCCTTCAAGAAAACTCTCATCTAAATACTAAAGAAGATACTCAACAACATAAGCGATAGGGGCATGAGTAGTTAGTTGAAGCCTTATGGGCCTACCGCACCACATATAGAACTCCAACTCAGTCTACTTTTTTCTCCTTAGTGTATGGGTCCAAAGACATTCTATCATTATAAGTTCAACTCTCATCACTAAGGATAGCTATGGGTAGCAAGATCACATCAGAGTAGAACTCTAAGTTGCGGTTAGAAGAGCTTGAAGGTTAGGAGGAGAGATGCCTGCGGGCTACTATGAGTTGAGATAACTCCCCTAGCAGCACTGACTTAGTAGCTGCTCTAAGTAAGTCTAATGTGATAGCCTACTAGTTTGTCATCTAGTGGTCTTCTTACTTTTGAGGATGTAAGTCTGCTATATTTTCCTTCAATACTTGGCCACTCAGGAGAGCCTTGTTAGTTTGGTAGGCCTTACTTTATGGCGAGCTACCTCATGTTTACTTCATTTTTAAGTAGTGCATACATTTTCTTCTTATATTAGCCTTCGTGCACTGATTGGGCCGAGTATATTTGAGGTTTGGGATAAGTCCCGTAGCAGCTCCTTCCCTAATGACTACTTCAATTTTGGGACTAGTCCTTCCAGGGCTCCCACTTACTAGTTGCTCTTCAATAACATTCCCATCATGATAAACAGGTTGATCGCTTGATAATTTGGTTCTCTTCTGGATGAAATCAATTCTAACACCATAAGTTTCCATGCTAATACTTCTATATTCATGGCATATCCTCAGGCCATATTTCATGGGCACTTTGCACATTTGCTTTGTCACTTACCTTCCCTTTTCAATAACCACTCTTGTGGTTGGAGAATCGATCTGTGAATGCAGATTCTCCCAGTCTAGTAAATTTGAGATAGGTTAAAGGCATAGCCCCTCAGTGTGGTCCCTCACACACCACAGGTCCACAAAAAAATAAACAAAAAATATATATTCACTTGTGGATTAGGAGGACACCCCTAGTGGTACCTTTTCCAGCGGTATCCTATCTTTAGGGTGTCAACAAAACTCACTATAAGAATCTACTCTTGATTTGATATAAGTCCCCTCTTCAGATTGCCCCTAAGTTGGGTTCAATTTGTTGTGCTACCAGGTCACCCCAATTTTCCCCTGCTTTTAGAAGATTTAAGTCCACCTTCTTCTTAGCATATTGCACCTTGAAAGGCAACCCCTTAGGTTATAGCTCTACCCATGGCCGATGGCTATCCCTTTAGATTTGTAAATTTGAGATAGGGCAAGTTTGATATAGCCCCTTCTCAGTGGGTCTATTACACACCAACATGGTACATAATTTAAATCTCTCAAATTTTACTGCGCTTACATCCCCAACGGATATGCCCTCAATTTGAAATAAAACTAAACCAAACTAACCATATCAAATCACATGAAATTAAGATAACATTAATTCTAACTACTTTTGAGTTGAAATAAGTCCCTAGCAACATTCACTCATAAGTCACCCTAGGTGAGGTTCGATTTGTTGGGCATCTAATAGGTCACCCCAGTGGTTGTTCCTCACTTTGAAAGATGTAAGTATGCTATTCCTTCTTCCTAGCACAACTATTGCACAGAAAGGCAACCCACCCAGCTTGGCTACCTTTGATTTGTAAACTTGAGGTAGTTCAAAGTTGATATAGCCCCTTCTTAATGGGCCCATCACACACTGATAGGGTCCATACACTAACTCAGATTAAATTAAACCCAATTTAATTTTTCCCAGTAGTGTTAAATCACACTCTTTTCCCTAGTGGAGCCCTAAATCATATGTAAATAAGTCAAGCAAGTAAATCAAATTCAAAACCAACCTCCCCAGTAGAGCCAAACTAAACCAATTCCCCTAATAGAGTCTAAATCAAAGAAATCCAACTAAACTCTTATCCCCAATAGATAGATCCCCAATCAAATCTATGACATCAAATTTGAATCATAATCTTCGGCAGATTACCCGAACTTACTTCCTTAATGGAAGGTTCATATACTTGATCCCTAACGGACTCAAGCCCATATCTCTAGCAAATATGCCTCCACATCAATTAAAACAAAATAAATAAAGTTGATTCGATCTTAATCTCTAGTGGTTTATGGAGTGGATCCAAATCAAATTCAATCCTTATCTCAACATATTTTCTTCTTCTATGACCTCGACATAGACCCTCACATGTCATGTCATATAATGTGAGATCTAGTATCTCCACTTACGGACTTATAAGCTTAGTGGCTTAGCTAACTCCTCTATGATTTTAAATCCATGTAGTCTGTATGGTGTAAGATAGCGGGGTTATTTATAAATAGACTAAAGTCCTAAAACACTCCCCAGAGACTAGAGCATGGGTATGAGCATATGACTTAATCTAGATGCAAAATCTTTTCAAATTTTATTTCATTTTAGACACTTCATTTTGATAGAAGCTTTAGGATTTATTATGCATAAATGCATGATGAAATAGGTTATGGGTGAAATCAACTAGAAGAAGGTGTTCTCCACCACAAGGGATGCCCTCACAGGTCAAGCATTCCTTTATCGTGTAAGGATGGAGATCCTTCATGTTCAAGAGATAAAGAATATGCATGGATGATGTGAAACATATAGCCATACAGCTAAGGGGTTGCTAAATCTTTTAATTATCTTATTTATGTCTTAGGCTTTATGATGAGGTTATGAGTTGTTTAAAATTTAGTTATGAGTGATTAGTTGGGTAGAAAAGTTAATTTTATCCTAGGAGCCTAATCGTATCCAAGTCACACATTAAAGCATCAACCATTTAAGAAATTATGAAAAGGATGCCATCCTAATGCACAATGTAAACATAACATCAAACAATTATATAAAATATCATAAAATAATAGAAGCGTCAATTGTCTTCTAACCAAAGAGAGAAAAGATGGGTAGCTGAGCTCTACCCTTATAAAACCTAGAATATGAAAGAATAATTATAATTGTATTAAATGCTATGTGTCTTCTTTCTTCATATCTCCATTTTGATTTGGATGGTGCTTATTTCTTGCATCACAGACACCTAGCACAAAGCCCGCCATTACTCATCCTAATCCCCATGGCACTAATCCTATTTCATATTACAAAAATTACATTTATGTGGGAAAAGTAAATCTAACTATAACTCCATAATAGAGGTTAGCTAAATATACATATAATCCCAAGAAATTGTATCTATAATTTGGACATAGTACCCTACACATGGGTAACTAAGCCCCACTATCTAACTTTGATTATACTTAAGGATTTAAGCAACTTGCAAAAAAAAGCATTCACATTTATTTTTAAGCATCCCTTAAGCATAATCCCCTATAAAAAACATGATTAAGCTAATATTGTTCTATCATCCAGTCTACAAAACATACATCCTAACATCCAATCTAAAATAATATAACATAAAACAAAACATGCATCATTTCATACACCATCCTAACTTAGAACTAGAAGTGGCGACTTAATTATAATGTGTGTATTAAGGCCTGTGTGGTAAGCCTTGTTAGGCATTAGTGTTGTATTTTCTAAGTATAGAAGGATTTAATTTAACATGAAAGGTTGATTTCACTTGAAGTAATTCAATTGATTTGAGAATTTTAATTTGTGTTTCCTTTGGTTTCATTTAATTACACTTAGCAACTAAGTGTTATAAAGAGAGGAAAATAGGATGGCCCTCTTTCATCCCAACCTTAAGTCACTTTCTAAAATATATTAATTTGATTTAGTTCTCTTTAGTGAATGGCTTAATAAATGATTTAATTAATCCTAAGTTTAAGTTCACTTTAAATAATCCTATTCAAAATGAAAGGCATCTTAAGATTAATTTAACTGAATTACTACCACATGACATATATTAAATCATTCCTTTCCATAACATGTAACATGCATATGATTTAATCCTAAGTATACCTATATAGGAAACATATTTTAGCACACTTAAATGATCAATGTATGTGTATGTCTAGAATTTATATTTTATTTGATTATAATTTTTAAACATATTAATTTAAAACTTTATCCAAATTCTTATACAAAAAGGACATAAGAATGAAATTAAATAGGCATATCCTATTGTTAAACTAGTGAGGTAATCAAATGACCTCCTTGGAGCTAGCTTGTATTCTTGAGATGTCTAGACTATATACCCATTTGCATTCAAACATATGTAAATTCATATACTTGAACATAGGAAGTAAGCTCCAAATTATATGGCTAATTAATTAAACAACTTAGTCAATTATGAATGCATGCAATTTTAATGTAAAAATGGGATTTCCATTGACTAATCACATATACATTTACATGTACAAAGATATAAACAAATACGTGTCATTGTTAAACCAGGGAAGTGAGGTAACCAAATGACCTCCTTGGGGCTAATTAAAGCCTCGTATTCCCAGGATGTCTAGACTATGTACATGCTTACTTGGACACACCTGGATGTATACATAAATGAGGGAAAAGAACACCATGCAAAGAATGTATATATTTTTTGATTGAATCATTTATATATATGAATTAGAGCTCTATCCAAATTCTAATGTTGAAATATAGTAGAATGAAATCAAATGGGTATGTGCTATTGTTAAACCAAGGAAGTAAGGTAATCAAATGACCTCCTTTGGGCTACCAAAAGCCTCGCATTCTTCGGGATGTCTAGACTATATACCCATTAATATTCAATCTTATATAAATCAACACATGAATAGAGGAAAGATAACTCAACATTCATACACTTAAGCTATAAGCACATGCATTTCTTATGTATTTGTAACTAGCATCATAACACATATTATTATTCATTTATAAGCTTTTGAAAAATACATTTAGATTTAATAGTGATAAAAGCCTCACATATAATAAATAAAATCAACACATGCAAGCTAACATAAAGGAAATCCATTTTACTTTACTTGATTTTAAAAATATGGATGCATGAATTCAAATGACATGCCAAATTTAACATGATTGGAAAGAGGACAATCAAATATAAGCATGTGATTCATTCAACCAAACTAGTTCTTAAGGACAATCAAATCAAATAAGATTATTTAAAGCAAACCAAAGCTTCTTTATTAATTAAGTTTTGGATTTGATTTAAAGAGGAGAAGAGAAATCATCACATGTTGTTTTAAACCCATTCCCAAATTAGTGATTTGATTTAATTTAAGGAAATGTAATTAAGTTGATTTTATGGGTTAATTATGAACTCTTAATTAGATGAATTAATTACCCTTAACTATGTCACCTTAAAGTAATTTACTAAATAATTATGAGCCAACATGATATGCATGGAAAATAAACTTGCAATGATCTTAGGAAATAAAAGTGCCCTAATGCAATTGAGTCAAGATTAATAGTTAATTAGATTAAGGGGCTTAATTAATTACTCTTATGGTTTTCCACACATGTGGACTAACCATAATTTCATTAAACTCTTTTAGGTTATTAAACACCTAAAGATCTACCCCATGATTTAATTAATTAAGGTCTGATGTGTTATGATTTTAATTTGATTAAGTGATTTAATTAATTAGGTAAATCTTAATTAATTTTATTTTAAAAAAGGGTGAAATGAACTTAAGGAAAGGGGTCCAACCCTATTCCTTAGTTCACTTACTGTTGAACAATGATTAATAAACTTAATTAACCAATTTATTACTATTCATGGGATTAATTAATAATTAATTAACTTAAAAGAGTAATTAAAGTTTAATTAGTCAATCTTTTAATTAAGTGAGCAATAAATCCAAAGAAAATCATGGGAGGTAGAGGTCATCTGAGTAAATTAACCCATAAAATTTAGGATTAATTGCTCAAGTAATTAAAAAGTAATTAAGCTAATTAATTTTGCAATTAAACCTTAACTATTGTTGAAAATTAGTTAAGATCATTTTTAATTAATTCTCTTCAAAAATACCTTTAAAATGTGTATTATTTGCATTTTTTATTTTTCTATGATTTTTATGATTTTTTAGAAGTTTTAGCCATTAAAATGATTAATTAAGCCTAATCCCATACATGCGCGTTGATGCGCATGCAAGCATTGCATGATTGGCTACTTAAAACTTATCTAACTCAATGCCTATGTGGCTGTGGTGGACACGCTTTCTCATTTATTATTCGATCTAAGATCGAACGACTATAATTAATCCCATAGCTTAATAGGATTAAATCAAATTGATCTAGTGGATCTAATCATGATCGTCCATTCCGATCACTTAAAATGGACGGTGCCTGATCTAACATCATGCTAGTGAGGGAGAATGGAGTTTGTTCACCATTTCAATTTGGTTTATATTTTGATTTGACCCAATTTGTCTTTTAGGACAATTTGGTCAACTTGGGTCAAGAGGGTCAATTGGGTTTTGTTTGGCTCAATTGAAGGTCAAGTCAGGTTTAAATATTGATTTTGAGTAGGTATGAATCATTGGTTTTAAGGGATTTGGCTTTGGTTGCCATTTGGTTAGTTTGGGTTCATATGGGTTAAGGGGTTGACTTGGTCAATGGATCAAGTTGACTTGGTTTGACCTAATTTATAAAAATTGATTAACCTAGGATGATTAACAATCATGATTGATGGGCTTGGTTCAATCTAATTTGGGTAGGATTAAAAACTTGGCTCAAATAGGTCAAATTTGGCCACGGTTTAGTTAGCTTGATTTTGGGTTGAGTTTTATTTAGTTGAGTTTATATATATGGATTTGGGATTGATATATAAATTTGTACAATTGCTTGGGTTCAAATGGGTTTTGGTTCATTTGAACATTTCAAGTCAAAAGGGTTAAGTTGGGTTTGACTTGGGTTGATTTTGGTTTGGCTTGATGATTGTAGATTTAATTTATATTTGTGAATATATGAAGGTATGATTGATTCATGAGAAAATCAATTAATTTGGGTTTTGGAATGAAGGAATTTGGCTAAGTCCATGGAGTTGGGTCATGGCTTTGGTTTGGATTTTGATTTGATTTTTTTTTGATGATTTAAATGTATATTTCATTTAAATTTGTGAAGATGATTGAAAATATGATTGATTTGTGATAAAATCAATTGAGTTTTATTTGGTTTAATATTTGGCTAAGTCCATGGATAGGTCATATGGCTTAGGAAGGGTTTTGATTTAATTTGATTTAGTTTTGATCATTTGAATGTAATTTGATTTATTTAAAGATATTTGATTATGAGAAAATCAATTGATTTTGATTGATTTATATTAAGATTTGGCTAAGTCCATGGGATAGGTCATATATGGCTTAGAAGGGTTTCAAGTTTGGATTTGATCATGGGCTTCAATCATTTGGTTTTGGAATTTGGGTTTGGATTTGGATTTGAATTTGATGTTTGAACTTGAGGTTTGGTTTGAGAAGGTGAACATGGATTGGATTTGGGTTGTAGGGTGGATTATCCTAATCCTAAGGCATAACCTAATCATATTAACCCTTCTAAGTCTTTGGCTTAAGTGTTTACCTAATGTTAGAAGTGTCTTATGACTAGAAGTCTTAGTGTCTAGAAAATATCTAATTTTAATATCAGAAGATTAAATTCACACTCCAAAAGTGAGGTTAGCAGGCCTTAGGCTCCATAGTTTTTCCCTTGGAGATAGATGATTGGAAGACTAAAGCCAAGTTTCATATTATAGACTCGGATACATCTTTCAACGCTTTGCTTGGGAGAACATGGATACATGAGAATAATATAGTTCCATCCTCTCTACATCGATGTACAAAGTTGAGAGGTGGGATATTATCTACTATGTCAAAGAAGATCTCAAGCCATTTACGTTCATGAGATATATGAGGATGACTACTACCTCCTCAAAATCAACAAGTCTATTCTCTGAACTTGCCAAAGTTTAAATAAAAGAAAAACAAAAGAAAAAGAAAAGAAAGAGAAAAATAAAAAGAAAGAAAATAGAAAATGAAAAGAAAATAAAGGAAATATACTTGGAGGAGGAAGTGACATTAGATTCCACCCAGTTAGTTACTCCATTTGAACATATGGGTAGGATGACCTCCACGGAGAGGAAGAGGCTAGTTAGAGTCCTAGGGGTGTAAAACTTCTTTATTGGCCACCTAACAGAAGATATGCTCTAGCTACTAGGAATCCAAGTACTATCTATATAGACTTAGAATCTAGTTCATTAGATGAGTCTTATATGCTAAGCACACTAGCCAACTCTTCTCAGTAGTAGATTCCCTTGGAGGTGACACTTGAGCTAGATAGCGATGAAGTTCGGGCTCCAAAGCAAAGCATAAGTCTATCTAGAAAATGTGAGTTAGGCATCGTTGGGAACCTTAGCTCTAACCCCACTTTTTCTCAAAAGCTAAGGGTTTGGTAGTTAAAGACTAAGTCATCCAGTGTGAAGACTTAGAGGTTCTTTTGGAAGCATCATCCTCAAGTCAAGAAGTTGATGTAGAACTTGAGGATGATTCATATAAAATTTAATAGAATTACCTTTTGATTGGTACTTGCCTTGTGTTCATAATTTAGCAAAGAAAGGGTTAATCCCACATACTTGGTCAAAGCACGTTGACTACTTTAAAAGAATATGAAGAATGCAAAAGCTCTCAATCAAGATCGAGACTAAGATTCGGTACAGTGGGTCTAGTCAATGATGATGATTATTGTTAGTCATCACCAATCATTTGGAATTGATAGGTTCTTTTCAAATCACATTAACTCATATGAGGAGTTGTGCTTAGAAACTTGGATGATCTAGATGATTTTTAAGTCAAAGATGCACCTACTAGAGTTGAAGAAGAGATCAAGTCAACCATCAATGAGCTCAAGGAAATCAACTTAGAACTAAGAAGATCCATTCGACATACATCTTATTTGTTGAAATTAAACCAATGACTTAGTTAGGCTATTGATTGAGTTTAAGGTACTTTGCATGGAGTTATGAAGAGATGCCTAGATTGGCTCCTAAAGTGGTCCATAAACTACTAATAGGTACTTCCCTATCAAGTAAGCTCCTAGATGCGATTAGACATACAACAGTCATTTTTTGAAGTCAAGAAATTGATCGATCAGGCTTCATCAGAAAACCTACCCGTTAGCTAATGTCATCCCAATTAAGAAAAAGAATGGCCAAATTCACATATGGGTCAAGCCATTTCCAAAAGGCAAATTTTCACTACCAATCCCAGAGTTGATGGTGGACATCGCCTCATATTATACAGCCTTCTCTTTGATGGATGGTTCTTTGGATATAACCAATTAAAGATGGTTCTTGAAGATGAAAGAAACATTGCTTTTCAAACCTTGATCAGAATCTATTGCTATAAGGCCTTGCCTTTCAGCCTTAAAAATGTTATTGCTACATACCAGAGCTATGACTCATCTTTGATGAACTCATTCATCATCATCATGTTGATGATCTCATCAAAAGTAGAAAAGGAAGACCATCTCTTTGACTTGAGTAGTTTTCAAGTTAAGAACAATTTAACCTCAACCCCAAGTGAGCATTCAGTAGCTTCAATAAAATTTCTTGGGTTTATTGTCTGACACTAGGGATTCAAAATTGATATGTAGAACATCAAGGTGATATTAGAAATGCCACCCCCTAAAAGTTTAACTCAACTCAGATTATTCTAAGGGTTGTTGGCATATCTAAGATGCTTTATATCCAACCTATCAAAGATGATATTATTCTCACGTCAAAAGGAAAGTTCAAGTGGGATGACAAGTGTGAGCATGCCTTCAAGCATTGATCATATTAGTCTAGCCCCTATCCCGAAAACTCATACTTTATACTATTGTGATGACTCCTTGGTGCTTTGTTGGCCCAAGCCAATGATGAAGGGATGGAAAATGCACTACTTCCTTCATAATCCCTTATGAACTAATTATCCACCCATTGAGAAGCATTGCCTAGCTTTAATCTTTGCATCCCAAAGCTAAACTACATGCTTCCTCATAAGGTAAACTTAATCTCTAGATCAATCCACTATAATATCTCATGACATGGTGCTATTGATTTGACGATGATCCATGATCCTCATAGTTTAACATTACCTTTATACCTCATGCATTGAAAGGATAAGCTAGTAGATTTTAGCGACACCCACTTCTTGACTCTCCACTTAGTGATGATCTCCCATGAATAAATCATGAGCTTAGGGGATACTAGCATTCACTACTTGGAGATGTGCTTCGATGGTGTGGTTTCCTCTCAAAGAGGAGAAGAACCACAACCTACTATTCTAGAAAAGTTAGAGGTAGGAATAGTTCTCTTAACTCTAGACCGTGATGTGATGAGATTCTCATATCATCTATCTAATCCTTGCACCAATAATGAAGCTAAATATGAGGCTCTTATTATCAATCTAGATTTAGCCATTACTCTAAGCATCTCGAGCATCAACATCTTCGAGGATTCTCAGCTAGTTATCAACCAAATTGTTGGGTTCTATAAGGTTATAAACTGAAGCTCCATCACTACAACAAGTACACCATGGAGTTGTTGGCCCAAATCCTTGAGGTTACCATTTATAAGATCCCTCGAGGAGAGAACACCATAGTGTATGCTTTAGCTAAGCTTGCCAAAGAGTTGGCATGTCTGAAGGATGAGTCCATATCAATAAAGGTCCAAAATAGACAAGTCTTATCCATTATTGATATTGAACTCATCAAAAAGTACTCTCTTGAAGGGGAGGTTGCCATTGCCAAGAAGGACAAGGAGTTAGATTAGAGGCAACCATTCATGGATTACTTAAATAAAGGAAAACTACCTCAAGAGAAGTCCCAAGCCCATCAGATGAAGCGGAGAGCACTTTCTTATGGTCTTATGGATGGTGTCTTATATTGATGATCTTTCGATCATATGTGGTTACGTTATTTATACAAGCACGAAGCCTGTATGATCGTGACTGAGGTACACTCAGGACTATATGGTGCCAACCAATATGGTCCGAAGATGAAAGCCAAGATCAAGAGACTAGGATACTACTAGCCATCGATGATCAAAGATTGCATGGATATGGCTAGGAAATTCCATCAATGTTAAATACACATTGTGGCCCTACACCAACCACCCAACATTCTACATCCTACATGGGCCTCATAGCCATTCGAGTGTTAGGATACTGACATAGTGGATTTGATTGATCCTAATTCTTTCAAGGGTCATCGATTCATCTTAGTTGTTACTAACTACTTTTCTAAATGGGGAAAGATGATTTTGCTCAAAGAGGTCACAACTTAGCATGTTCTCTAATTTTTTAGGAACCATATCGTATATAGGTTTAGTGTGCCTCGATAAATTATATTTGATAATGGAACAACATTCAAGAGCACCGAGATCAACAACTTTTTCAGGAGTCACAGTATAGATTGGAGATATTCTACCATCAACTACCCAAGGGTAAATGGCTTAAAAAAAGCCTACAATAAAACTCTTATCTAAATATTGAAGAAGACACTCGACAATAACAAGCGATAGTGGCATCAGCAGTTAGTTAAAACCTTATGGGCCCACTTCACCACATATAGAACTCCAACTCAGTCTACTTCTTTCTCTTTAGTGTATGGGTCCAAAGATGTTCTACCATTAGAAGTCCAACTCCCATCACTAAGGATAGCTGTGGGTAACAAGATCACAATATAGCGTGAACACCAAGTTCGTTAGAAGAGATTGAAGGAGGAGACGTCTGTGCATGCTAAAACCTCGAGTTGTATAAAGCTAAAATTATTCAAGCTCACAATAAGTTGGTCCATCCTAAAGCTTTTCAAGTAGGAGAACTTATTTTAGTTTTAAGGAGATTGATTATGGCCTGTCATAAGATGGGAGGCAAGTTTGAACCCACTTGGGAAGGCCCTTTTTTCATAGAGAAGCCCTACCATGGAGGATCTTATCAAATTATTAATCATAAGGGAGAGTGCCCAATGCTTCCAATCAATGGGCTCTACTTAAAAAAATATTATAAATCATGTTTGAAATTAATTATCATCAATGAAAATTCCATTTTGAATTCAATCTTTTCCATGTTGAAAGTATTCTTATTTGCGAATCTGCTATGATGTTTTTAGGGTAGGTGTAATGAACTCGGGCAACATCCTATCCTTCATCGACACAATACAAACACAAACTACACACAAACATATAAAATAAACACATATCTTTTATCTTGAGCTACTCGAGTTGAGATAACGAATGACACTCACTCACGCTCTAGGTCGACGTGCTACCACAGTGTGTCACCCTATTAGTCTTCTTGCTTTGGAGGATGTAAGTCTGCTACACTTTCCTTCTATGCCCTCAACATAGACCCCTCACATGTCATGTCCAATGCATGTGTGATCGCCTATCGGATCTCCCTGCATTGCCTTGACATGGAATTCCAATCAAATCTTATTTCTTCTCTGCACACCTTTAATACTTCAACAAAAAAGCCTAACAATGTATTCCTTCAAATTATCATCTTAACATCAACATTTTATGATTTGTGATGGTGTAAGCTCAAACTAGCTATACAATATCATGCTAAACATATTATATCATAAATTAACATGCTAAATTATATTATATTATATGATGCGATATTATAATATATTATGTTATATTATAATTTGCAATAATATATTATATTTCCTAACATTACACCTCATTAGAATCACATAAAAGTAACAAATAATAAAATTTTCTCAAAATATGAATAATGTTCATTTTGGATGTAAAATTGTTTATTTTCTAATGGTACAAAATAGCATATTTTGGTGTTGCTTTTTGGTGTGTGCTGTGAATTTGGCCAAATTCTTCCATCTCAACCTTCAAATTAATATTTTTGTGAGTTTTGACCTAATGTATTATAATAAAAGTAAAACAAACTAAATAGTACAATAATATTTAGTAACACACCACCACATTCATATATATGTGAAGTTATATTGTTATGTACATTATATTTTAATATGCTTTCATATAATATATTATCTTACATTACACCTTAAAATGAATCTCTTTAAGAAAAAAATTTATAAAATTTGTTTGAAAAATGAATATTTATTTTGGATGCAAAATTCCATTCTTTTGATTAAATGACAAACCATTGCACACCACCAATGATGTTCTCTAAAGCTTACCTTAAATTTGGCCAAATCCCATCTTTTTAACCTATAAATTAGTATTTTTATGAATTATACCAGTACAAACTCTACTACAACATGCTATAACAAACTAAAATATGATAAACAACAAGTACCAATACACTATAGTATGCTACAATGCATGATGCTGCACTATGTTATGGCATTCTATATTATAATACACTATATCATATTATATTATATTGCATATCACATCACAAGGGATTGCTTGAGATAAAAAATCATAAAATCTAAAAACTATAAATTCTAGTCATTTCATATATATTTTAAATTGAAATAATATATTATGATGCCATGCTCTTCCTATTATGAATTTGACAAAATTCCACCATTTTAAAGTCTAAATCAATATTTTTATAAATAATTCTAGTGTAGGCTTGACTACATGATTCTAAAATATTAAAAGAATTTAAAGTATGGAGAACAATATATTATGATTTATGATGCTACACTATCTAAAATGTATAATATTTATTTTGAACATAAAATCTTACTTTCTACATTACAAGTCGCATACCACACCTTTAGTAATACAACCTAATTCCTAATTAAAATTTAACAACTTCCATTATTTGATTTATTAAATCAAAATTTTTATGATTTATATTAATGTACTATAGCATCTTACCATAATATACTAAAACATTTTGACATCTTATAACATACAAAAACACATCACTACATGCTTAATTATATGATGCTACATTATACTATAATATATGGTATTATAATATGATTTAAGGTTAGGGTTTAAGGTATCAAAATCTTTAATAGTTAAGGGAAAGTCTCTGGAAGACATTTTCTTGAGCTACCATAACTATGTTATGAATAAGTCATTCTTTAGATATACCCTTAATGATGCCTTTATTCAAAGTTAAGGGTCTAGGGTTTTGGGTTAAGGTTTAGGGTTAATTTAGGGTTTATGGTTAGTTTAGGATTATTTTAGGGTTATTTATTTGTATTTAGGTTTAGGGTTTTATGATTTAAGGTTTAGGGTTTAGAGTTTAGGGTTTAGGGTTTTAGGATTTAAGGTTTAGGGTTTATGGTTTAGGGTTTAAGGTTTAGGATTTAAGGTTTAGGGTTTAGGGTTTAGGGTTTAGGTTTTAGTGTTTAGGGTTTAGGGTTTCCAAGGTTTAATGTTTAGGGTTTATGTTTTAGTTTAGGGTTTAGGGTTTAAGGTTTAAGTTTTTTTTTATTTAAGAGAGAACAAATTGAGATTCAACATTTCCTTTTTTTGATTTTGTCAACCTAATAGCACCCCAAGTTTACTAAGACACAAGCAATGACATAGATAAAAATTGAGCACCCATAGAGTAAATCAAAAACCCTAGATAAGTTTAGCCATCTCTTCTATAGAGACATGGTTCCATAAGTAAAATCAGATGACCATTCTTCAATTTTTTGTAGTTCCCATAACCAATCTCAGTGGATTCACCATCATATCCCCGATCTCTCCCTCCGCCACCACCATGTCAATATATCTCCTCTCACCTCCATAGCCACCACTAGTAGCACCACCTCCATATCCAGCAACACCTCCAGATCCCCACCACTATGATAACCGCTGCCTCCACCTTCAACTCCACCATAAAATGTAGACTAAGCCTAGTTGAAGGTGATGTTGTTACCGTCAAGGTTATGCCCATTCTTAGGGTTTGGGGTTAGTTCAAGATTTAGGGTTTAGGGTTAGTTTAGGGTTTAGGGTTTAGGGTTGTAGGTTTTAGGGTATAGGGTTTAGGGTTTAGGGTTTAGGTTTTAGAATTTTAGGTTTTAGGGTTTAAAGTTTAGGGTTTAGGGTTGTAGGTTTAATGCTTAGGGTTTAAGGTAAGTTTTAGGGTTTAGAATTTAGGGTTTAGTGTTTAGGATATAGGGCTTAGGGTTTCTTTTTTAAAAATTATTAAGTGAACCGACAGGCTTAGGATTATTTATTTTATTTTTTTATTTATCTATGTAAGTTTATTTTATTTTTTATTTTTATTTAGGTTTATTATTTATTTTTATTTAATTTAGTTTGTTTATTTTACGTTTATTTATTCTATTTTTAGTTTTTTATTTTATTTTTTAGGTTGAGGTTTTATTTTTTATTTTTATGTTTAGGATTAGGTTTTTGGTTTTTTTTAGGTTTATTTTTAAGTTTTATTTTTTAATTTAGGTTTAGGTTTATTTTTAGTTTGTTTTACTTTATTTAGTTTAGGTTTAGGTCTACGTTTAATTTTTTTTAGGTTTACATTTTGGTTTTATTTATTTTCATTTAGTTTATTTAAGTTTAGGTTTTGATTTATTTCATTTTGTTTATTTTATTTTTATTTTAGGTTTAGGTTTTTTTAGTTTAGTTTTTTGGTTTTATTTTATATTTATTTTTAGGTTTATTTCTACGGTTTATGTTTTTATTTAGTTTTTATTTCATTTTATTTTAGGATTATTTTATTTTTAGTTTTATTTTATTTAAGATTTTTATTCTTAGCTTTATTTTATTTTTTTACTTTACTTTAGGTTTTTATTTTTTATTTTTTAGTTTATTTTATTTTGAGGTTTAGGTTTAGGTTTAGGTTTTAGTTTAGGTTTTTATTTTATTTTATTTTATTTAGGTTTAGGCTTTTAGGATTTTAGGGATTAGAGTTTATGGTTTTCAATTTTTTTTTTAAATTTTTTTTTTTTGGGAAACCCCATATATGGTGAATTTTATTAAGGTTACAAGGTCGAAGGGGATAAACTCACAAACCGCTTAGTAAATTATCTACAACCAAAAACAAAATAATAGAGTAAGGAAAGCAAAAGATACAAATTGATTAACAAGATAAGCAAAAGATACAAGCAATAGAGGAAGCAAAAAGCAAAATGGGTGGATCCATGCAGTAAATGTCATCATATTAGGCACCATGTCATGAGAATCAACACAAATGAAAGTGAACCATCATTGTCCGGTCTACCATATTTTTAAGTAGGTCCAAGGGTTTAATTAGATCAGCATGAAGACCCACCATAGGAAAATAGCAGAAAAGGCTAGGCAGAGGTAAGAAGCATAAAAGACCAATAGAAAGACTTGCTGAAATCCAACAAAGCAAATAAAATAGCATGGAATTAACCCATTCCAAACATATGGGACAAATATTAAACAACATTTGGTAACAGATAGGATATATCCAGGAGTGCAATGAAAGCAATGTAGAAGTTAACAACCTCCTTATTACGGTTATAGAAGTTATTAAGCAGTGTAGGCAAGACAATATCCCAAGCCTAAATTAGGGAATTGTAGAAGTCTATCAGGAGAGGAGATGGGAATGCTAGAAGATTACCATAAGGCAGGGTAATAGTTTACAAACAACTCTAAGTAAGACAATAGAGACAATAGGATCAACTTATGAGTAGAAAACTTAGTAATCAGTTACAACCAAGGCGGTAGAGCCAACAAGGTTAAATCCACCCATTAGAGTAAATAATGCATAGGTTAAAATCAAATTAGGCGCATAATCTCAATGATGTAAATTTAATAGAACCAAGAGGAAGAAAAGTTAAGTAGATCTCAAACATTAGGTAGGGTTTTAGGGAAACATTTAGAGGACAACAAACATCCAACACTCACAAAGAAAGTTTGGAGGTTTAGCCAACAATGTAATAATACAATTATTACCATATGAGGTGAAAAGTAGATGTAAAAAGAAACAAAATGGGTTGAGATAATCAACATTGAAATTTAGGTTAAAGTTTAGGCATTAAACCAAAATCCTCAGCTAGAAAGAAACCATAGAAAGACCAATTTGAGATAATAAAATAACCGTAGTTTTTTATAGGTTAGTTGGGGTTAGCAAAACAAAAGCAAGACAACTAGCACCTATTGAGCATGATAGACAACCCGTGTTAGGCATAAAACCCAATGATCTAGTTAGAGGATAGCAAGTTTAAAAGCACCCATTCAAAATAGATAATGCATAAGATAAATTCCAGGTAGATAATGAAGTGGTCTGGCCAAGTCTAGTTGAACCAAGATGGAAATAATAGCAATAATTTAGATAGGCCTCAAACATGTGAATTTATTGCAAACAATAATAATAAGCAGAAAAGCAAAAGCCACCATGCAGCCAAAAACCTCAAAAGAGGCCTGCTGGTGATAAGATCCCAAAAACCCATAAGCATCTTGTTGTGCATTAATCTAGTTTAGCCAACAACCAAGGGTTTACTACCAATAGTAGCCACCCATTATGGTATAGGTTAATATCCAAATAGGCAATAGCATAATCACAGTGATCTACACAATTCTAATAGAACTAATAGGGAAAAAATAGCAGCAGATTAAGTAGACTTCAAACATCAGGTGATTAGCTACAGCCTAGTTGCAAATAACAAAAATAGTGGGGCAACAAACAGTAATTTACATGCGTAGGATAAATAATAGGCGATAAAGGCACTTTTGAATAATGGACAGTAATCTATGACCAACAAATAAAACAACACAATTATTACACCAACCATAAGATAAGGAAAAGAATAATGGGGCAACATAGCCACATAAAGGGTTGAAAAGTAAGCCATCCATGAAATCCTTAAAGATAAAGGAGAGCAGGTTAGCATTTAAATACCATCCTAAAAAATAGGCAGAAGGAAATCATTAAGTAAGTCAATCAGAAAGACAATAATAATAAGAAGGATATTGCGGTTACTCTTTAGGTTAGATGAGGTTAGCAAATATAATTTTTAAAACATCAAAATAGATTAAGAAAAGCCAATAAAAACAATGTTACAACATCGGTTATAAAGTGGTCCAAAGGAATTATCTTTAAGATCCATCAAGACACATAATATAGGGTTTAATCCCACGTGTTAATTTATGGAGTGAAATAATTAATCTTTAGTTATAATAGCAAAGATAATGCAATTTCTCTCCTTTAGGTTGAGGAGGTAAGGTTATGGAACATAGGAGGGATTAAGGAGAAGAATAATAGGGGCCATCCATAAGGGTATTTAGTATAGATTTAAACATTGAGACAAGTTAAAATATAATTTAGAGAGGAAAAGAGGAAGAACACAGTTTAATCATAAAATGAAAACATAAATAGTAGGATCCATAATCAAAATATTGATGGCAAGAGGTTTTGTTGATTAGGAAAATAAAGCATAAAGTAATACATCTTTAGAAACATTTTAGTGGAAGCGGTAGGTAGGGCCAATTTAGGTTAGAGTTAAACCAATAGTAGATTTAGAGATCAGCTAACCAACAAGGGGTATAAGGATGCATCATCAAATTATGAACATCAACACATTAATAGTAGAACAGTTAGATTAAGCTAGGGTAATTAGGTTTAGGTTTTATTAAATTTTGAAAATGATCATGTAGTTAATCAAGTTATATAGTGAAAGTTTAGGGTTTTCAGTTTAGAGTTTATGTTTTAGGGTTTTAGGTTTAGGTTTAGTTAGGTTTATTTTAGGATTTATGATTTTTTTAGGATTTAGGTTTGGTTTTGGTTTTTTAGGGTTTAGGTTTAGGTTTAGGTTTAGTTTTTAGTTTAGGTTTTATTTTAGTTTAATTTAGGTTTAGTAGGTTTAGTTAGGTTTAGGATTTTTTTAGGGTTTAGGCAAGGGTTTAGGGTTTAGTTTATTTTGGGTTTAGGTTTAGGATTTATTTTTATTTAGGGTTTAGGTTTTTAGGGTTTTAGGGTTTATGATTTTTTATTTTTTTAAATTAAGTTAGGTTTAATTATTTTGTTTTTTTAATTTATTTTAGTTCATTTATATTTTTTATTTAGGTTTATTTTTTCATTTAGTTTAGTTTATTTATTTTAGGTTTATTTATTTTAGTTTATTTTTTAGGTTTTGATTTAGATTTATGTTTATTTTTTAATTTATTTTTATTTTTATTTTATTTATTTGGTTTAGGTTTACTATTTAATTTTTGGGTTTAGGTTTTATTTTTAATTTTTAGGTTTAGGGATAGGTATTTAGTTTATCTTTTTAGGTATAGGCTTTAGGTTTTTATTTTAGGTTAATTTTTAGGTTTTATTTTTTTTAGTTTAAGTGTAGTTTATTTTAGGTTTTATTTATTTTAGTTTAGGTTTAGGTTAATTTTATTTTGTTAATTTTATGTTGAGGTTTTTTTCTAGTTTAGGGTTTATTTTTATTTGTTATTTATTTTTAGGATAATATTTTAGGTTTAGGTTTTCATTTAGTTTTTATTTTATTTTAAGTTTATTTTATTATTATTTTACATTTAGTTTTTTATTTTATTTAGGTTTTTTATTTTTTGGTTTATTTTATTTTTTACTTTAGTTTAGGTTTTTATTTACATTATTTTATTTTAGTTTTTTATTTTATATTTTATTTTATTTTTATGTTTAGGTTGGTTTAGGTTTAGGTTTTAGTTTAGGTTTTTATTTTATTTTTTTTATTTAGGTTTATGTTTTTTATTTATTTTATTTTAAAGTTTTATTTAGTTTAGGCTTTGGTTTTAGGTTTTTACGGTTTAGGGTTTAATTTTTAGGGTTTGGAGTTTAGGGTTTAGGGTTTTGGGTTATAACTTTTAGGATTTATCATTTAGGGTTTAGGGTTTAGGGTTTAAGGTTTTAGGGTTTTAGGGTTTATGGTTTAGGGTTGTAGATCTATGGTTCAAGTTTAGGGTTAATTTTAGGGTTTAAGGTTTGGGGTTAGGGTTTTTTTATTATAGTTTAATTTATTTTTTATTTAGTTAATTAAGTAAACTAGTAGGTTTAGATTTATTTAATTTAATTTAATTTATTTTAGTTTATTTAATTTTATTTTTATTGAGGTTTAATTTTATTTTTTATTTAGTTTAGTTTATTTATTTTAGGTTTTTTTATTTATGTTTAAGTTTTTTATTTTATTTTTTAGGTTTAGGTTTATGTTTAGGTTTATTTTTTTAGTTTTAATTTATTTTTATTTTATTTTTCATGTTTAGGTTTATTTTTCTATTTTTAGGTTTAGGTTTAGGTTTTTTTATTTTATTATTTTTTAGGTTTAGGTTGTTAAGTTTTATTTTAGGTTTAAGTTTAGGTTTAGGTTTATTTTTTATTTTAGGTTTAGGTTTAGATTTTATTATATTTTTTAGGTTTAGGTTTTTTGGTTTTTTATTTTACATTTTTTAACATTTTAATTTTAGTTTAGGTTTTTTGGTTTATTTTTAGTTGACTTTATTTTATTTAGTTGAGGTTTAGGTTATTTTAGGTTTAGGTTTAAGTTTTTTTTTATTTTAGTTTAGTTTATTATAGTTTAGGTTGTGGTTTATTTTATTTTATTCATTTTATTTTTATTTTAAGGTAAGTTTTTATTTTTAGTTTAGGGTTTGCATTTTATTTTTATTTATTTTTAGGTTTTATTTTTAGGTTTAAGTTTTTATTTAGTTTTATTTTATTTTATTTTAGTTTAATTTTATTTTTATTTTGTTGTTAGTTTTAATTTTATTTAGGTTTTTAATTTTTAGCTTTATTTTATTTTTTAATTTAATTTAGGTTTTTTTAGTGTATTTTAATTTTCTTATTTTATTTAATTATTAGGTTTAGGTTTATGTTTTAGTTAAGGTTTTAATTTAATTTAATTTTTTTTATTTTATTTAGGTTTAGGTTTTTTTTATTTATCTTATTTTTAAGTTTACTTTACTTTAGGTTTAGGTTTTTAGGTGTTTAGGGTTTATGGTTTGGTGTTTAGGGTTTAGGATGGGGTTTAGGGTTTAAGGTTTTAGGGTTAAGGGTTTAGGGTAACGGTTTAGGGTTTAGGATTTAAGGTTTAGTGTTTAAGCTTTATGGTTTAGGATTTTAGTTTAGATTTAGGGTTATTTAGGTTAAGGTTTAGGTTTGGTTTAGGTTTTAGTTTAGGGTTTATCATTTAGTTTAGTTTAAACTTTAGTTAGTTTAAGGTTTATAGTTTAGGGTTTATAGTTTAGTTAGTTATTTTAGGTTTAGGGTTTAGGGTTTAGGTTTAGGGTTAGTTTATAGTTTTAGGTTTAGGTTAGTTTATGGTTTTTTAGGTTTAGGGTTTTAGGTTTTAGGTTATGTTGTAGGTTTAGGTTGTTTTTAGGATTTGATAGTTTTAAACTTAGGTTTAGGGTTTAGGGTTTAGGATTTATTTTTTAGGTTTAGTTTAGGTTGAGATTTTTTTAAATTAAAGCGGTAGGTTTAGTTTTATATATTTAGTTTATTTTTTATTTATTTTAGTTTATTATTTTTATTTATGTTTATTTTTTATTTTTATTTAGTTTATTTTAGTTTAGGTTTTATTATTTCAGTTTATTTTTTAGGTTTAGCTTTAGGTTTATGTTTATTTTTTTATTTAATTTAATTTAATTTTAATTTTATTTTTTAGGTTTAGATTTTATTTTTTATTTATATCTTTAGGTTTGGATTTTTATTTTATTTGTTTAGGTTTAGGTTTGAGGTTTTTATTTTATGTTTATTTTTAAGTTTTATTTTTTAGTTTAGATTTAGGTTTATTTTTAGTTTAGTTTATTTTATTTAGTTTAGAGTTTAGGTTTAGTTTGTTCTAGGTTTAGGTTTACGTTTTATTTATTTTAGATTAGTTTATTATAGTTTAGGTTTGGGTTTATTTTATTTTGTTTTTTTTATGTTTAGGTTTTTTTTAGTTTATGGTTTAGGTTTTATTTTTTATTTATTTTTAGGTTTTTGTTTAGGTTTATTTTTTAAGTTTAGGTTTTTATTTAGTTTTTATTTTATTTTCTTTTAGGTTTATCTTATTTTTATTCTTCATTTAGTCTTTATTTTATTTAGGCTTTTTATTTTTAAATTTATTTTATTTGTTTAGTTTAGTTTAGGTTTTTATTTATTTTTTTTAGTTTAGTTGTTATTTTTTATTATATTTTATTTTAGTATTTTATCTATGTTTAAGTTTTTAATTTATTTTATTTTTAGGTTTTATTTAGTTTAGGTTTAAGCTTTGAGGTTTTTATGGTTTAGAGTTTAGGGTTTCGGGTTTAAGGCTTAGGGTATGGTGTTTAGGGTTTTGGGTTTAGGGTTTTGGGTTTTAGGGTTTAGGGTTTAGGGTTTAAGGGTAGTTTTAAGTTTTAAGGTTTAGGGTTTAGTGTTTAAGGTTTAGAGTTTATGGTTTACGGTTTAGAGTTTCGGTTTAGGGTTTAGGGTTAGTTTTAGGATTTAGGGTTTTGGTTTTTTTTTGTTCATTTAGGATTTAGGGTTTAGGTTTAGTGTTTATGGGTTTTTAGGGTTTAGGGTTTAGGGTTTAGAGTTTAGGGTTGTATGTCTAGGGTTGTAGGTTAATGATTTAGGGTTTATTTTTAGAGTTTAGGGTTTATAATTTAAGATTTTAGTATTATGGTTTTTTAAGGTTTGGGGTTTAGGATTTAGGGTTGTAGGTTTAGTGTTGGAGGTTTAGGGTTTAGGGTTTAGGATTTAAGCTTTAGGGTTTAAAGTTTTGGGTTTAGTGTGGAGGGTTTTAGGGCTTAGGGTTTAGGGTTTAGGGTTAGTTTTAGTGTCTAGGGTTTAGGATTAGGGTTTTTTATTTATTTATTTATTAATATGTTTTTTTGGTAAAAGTTTACATTTAGGGTTTAGGGTTCAAGTTTTCAATTAGGGTTTAGGGTTTTTGGTTTTTTTAATAGAGAATAATTTTACATTCAACATTTCTTTTTTTTAATTTCATCAACCAAGTAACATACCAAGTTCTCTAAGACATAAGCGGTAATATAGATTAAAAATGAGCCTGGTTAATGGTGATGCCATCAAGGTTCTGCCCATTCTTAGAGTTTAGTCTTATGTTTAGGTTTATTAGGTTTTAGGTATATGTTTATTTTTTTAATTTTTTTAGTTAATTTAGGTTTACGTTTAGGGTTTGTGGTTTAGGGTTTAGGGTTTAGGGTTACAGTTTAGGGTTTAGGATTTAGGGTTTAGGGTTTAAGGTTTGAGGTTTTAGGGTTTAGGATTTAGAGTTTAGGCTTTAGGGGTTTTAGGGTACAACATTTACATTTTAGGTTTAGCCATTTAGGTTTTTTTTTAAGAGAGAATAAACTCAGATTCAAAATTTCTTCTTTTTGATTTCATTAACCAAGTAACACACTGAGTTTTCTAAGACATAAGTGATGACATAGATAAAAAATGCACGCATAGAGCAAATAAAACTCTAAGTAGAACCATCTCGACTTTAAGGAATCTGATTCGAAATAGTCAGTACCGTTCTTTAGTTTCTCCCTGATCAGATTGACCGTTAGTTTAAGGTTTACAGTTTAGGGTTTAGGGTTTAGGGTTTAGGGTTTAGGGTTTAGGATTTAGGGTTTTAGGGTTTAAACTTTTAGGGTCTAGGGTTCAGGGTTAAGGTTTAGGGTTTAGGATTTAGGGTTTAGGCTTTAGGGTTATTTAAGGTGTAGGGTTTAGGGTTTAGGGTTTAGGGTTGTAGGTTTAGTGTTGTAGGTTTAGGGTTTGGGGATAGTTTTGGGATTAGGGTTTAGGGTTTAGGGTTTAAGATTGAGGGTTTATGAGTTTTTTTTTAAATTAGGTAAACTGGTATGTATAAGTTTATTTAGTTTATTTTTTATTTATTTTATTTTATTTTATTTTTATTTTTATTTAGGTTTATTTTTTATTTTATTTAGTTTAGTTTATTTATTTTAGGTTTATTTATTTTAGTTCAAGGTTTTTATTTTAGTTTATTTTTTAGGATTAGGTTTAGTTTAAATTTTTATTTTTTAGTTGAGTTTTATATTTATTTTGTTTTTTAGGTTTAGGTTTTAGGTTTTTATTTTAGGTTTATCTTTAGGTTTTATTTTTTAGTTTAGGTTTAGGTTTAATTTTAGTTTATTTTATTTTTTTTTGGTTTAAGTTTATGTTTAGGTTTAGGTTTAGGTTTTATTTATTTTAGTTTAATTTAATTTATTTTAGGTTTAGGTTTTATTTTTTATTTATTTTTAGGTTTATTTTTTAGGTTTAGGTTTTTATTTAGTTTTTATTTTATTTTATTTTTTGGTTTAATTTATTTTTATTTTACATTTAGTTTTTTATTTTATGTAGCATTTTTAGATTTATTTTATTTTTTTTTTAATTTAGTTTAGGTTTTGTTTATTTTATTTTAGTTTAGTTTTTATTTTTTATTTTCTTTTATTTTTAGGTTTATGTTTTGGTTTAGGTTTTAGTTTAGGTATTTTTTTATTTTATTTTATCATTTTATTTAGGTTTAGGTTTTTTTTTAATTTTATTTTTAGGTTTTATTTAGTTTAGGTTTAGGTTTTTAGGGTTTAGGGTTTAGTGTTTAAGGTTTAGGGTTTGGGGTTTAGTTGTAAGGTTTAGGTTGTAGGTTTTATGGTTTAGGGTTAGTTTTAGGGTTTAGGGTTATAGTTTAGTGTTTAGAGTTTAAGGTTTACTATTTGTGTTTTATTTTTTCATTTCTTTTATTTAGGATTTAAGATTTTTAGGGTTTAGGGGTTAGGGTTGAAGGTTTAGGGTTGTAGGTTTAAGGTTTAAGGTTAGTTTTAGGGTTTAGGGTTTAGGGTTTAGGGTTCAGGGTTTAGAGTTTAGGGTTTTTTTTTTCAAATTAAGAAAACTGGTAGGTTTAAGTTTATTTAGTTTATTTTTTATTTATTTTAGTTTATTTTATTTTTTATTGTAATTTATGTTTAGTTTTATTTTATTAAATTTAGTTTATTTATTCAGGTTTATTTATTTTAGTTTAGGTTTTTTATTTTAGTTTATTTTTTTAGGTTTATTTAAGTTTTTTGCTTATTTTTTTAGTTTAGTTTTATTTTTATTTTATTTAGGGTTTAGAGTTTAGGGTTTAGGGTTTTAGGGTTTAGGGTTAGGGTTTATGGTTTTTTTTTAATGAAACCCCATATAAGGTAATTTTATTGCCCCGAAAAAATAGTTATAAGGCCCTTAAGAGGGGAAAAACTCAACATCTAATGCTCAAAGAGCTACAACCAGCCTAAAGGGTAAATCCCCTGTCTAAGTACAATCAAAGCAAAGCAAAAGGGAAAATAAAGCAACATATATGAATTGATAAAAAAGAAAAGCCTTTGAACCATCTTCATCATGGGCTCTTGAGGATGAGAGAAGCCTATGTCTCCATTAGAAAGGAAGCCAACAAAAAAATAGCATAAACTCTGCAAACATCTAAAAGAAAGAGTTAGCACAAATAAAATGCTACAAATTAAAGTAAAAATAAAAGCATAATATTATGAGAGAATTATAGAAGAGTGTGTGAGAACGGGCTCAGGCTTAGTCACAAAAAAATGGGGCAACCGCAAACATGAGCATCCAAACTTCGAATGAAGGGTTACATCATAAGTGTTACTACCCCAAAGATGAGTGAAATCATCCCGACCATCATAGCCCACACACGATGTGGAGCATGCCATTGGGAGGAAATCATATGGTCTTTAGTACCTGCATACCCAAAATATAGCCACATACAACATAGATAAGAATGGAAAATGGGTGCCACCACACCCTTATAAGGTAAGTACCACCAGTTGATGTCAAACAAAGCAGGAGAATTTAGAGTCAACATCCCAATCCAGATGAAAATCCAGATGAAAAGTCCACAACAATAAATATGGATGTCAAGGAGAGGCATGAGTACCCATATCCAGTAGATAAATACAAAACAACAAGCTACAGATAAAGGGTTGAAGTACCAAAGTAAAGGCTAGGAAAGAAAATAAAACAAAATATGGCCTGCTGCTCAAATTAATAACCCTGCAAAATAAAAGCAGTACCATCCTACCCAGTTGAGAGCTTTTTTCCAGGTAAACCACCCATAAAGAGGGAGCCATTCAGGATCAGTCAAGGAGATGATAACAATCTGCTTGATAAAAGTATATTCACAGCAGTAATTGCATAATGGTCCAAGGGGGAAATGAAATAGCAGATAGATCCATACCGCAAAGGCCCAAATGAAATGGCTGTTCAAACAGCATCAACAGAACAAGAAAATAGGCACAAAAGTTAGGTTGCAGAACATAATAACCCGAAAGATCGTGCTGGCAATAACCAAAAGAAAACAATTGACATAGGATATTGTCGCATCAATCAAAACCAAAATAAAAATCAAGAAATAATCGGTACAATCCATCAAATCGTGAAACGACCCGGCAAGGTAAACATCACCAGAAATTACAGTGGTAGAGGAATCAAGAAACAAACCCAATCGTGTAATGAAACAACAGTGATGGAAAGCAAAAGGAACATTTTGTCTCTACCAGTTGGGAAGAGAGGCAGCACAAACCATTAGGTTAGCCAATTAGGAGACACAAACTGAAAGAGCAACTTAAAAAGAGCCCAAAATGGATCAGGACAAAAAATAATTAACCAACAGTTGGGGGAACAAAGGCAGGCTCCAGCAGTACAGGATAACCATAAAAAGATACAAATGATAAAAATGATACAGATAAATGCATCAGTAACTAATAGTTCCATAAGCCAAAAAGAGCATGGTGAACATGATACTCCAAAATATCATTCAGATTATAAGCAAAACCCCAATTATGGCCACCCAAATAGATGTTATAAATCACCTTGATGATCACAAGAATTGCGGTCTATAAGATTTAAGAGGAATGATAAGGCAAATAGACCCATACCTCAAAGTCACAGATAATCTGGCTAACCACATAGTAAACAAAATAGCATAAGACCATTCAGGATACCAACCATAATAGTTAGCCTGCTGAAGGTACCAACCCTTAAAACCATTCACCCAGTAGCCAAAATAGCAGACCAAATATTGATCCCAGGAGAGATTAATATAGGCAGTACATTTATTGTATTAAAACAAAAAGAGAATTGAATGAAATAGCAACATTAAATCCTTCAAAATAAGGATAAATAGTCCATTGGCTAAGCAATCAATGTCACTAGGTACAACAGGAAAGAAGGCCTAAAAACAATCCCAATTGTGTAAAGAGACAAACAGAAAGCATTTCCAATCAAGCCATAAGACAACCCTGATGGCAAGCAAAAAAATCATTCTATCACTGTAGATTATGTAAAGGGGCAACACAACTAAGAAGATGAGGGAAAAAGATAACACAACCCCCTTCAGTAAGGGAACCATCATGTACAATAATACCCCATAAATAGAAAGATAATTCCCAATAAATCGGCAGCTATATCTACAAAGATAAGAGCCTCCAATACAAGAAAACTAGTTAAAAGTTTCAATACACTGCATCAGGAGAAAACCAAGAGCAACAAAAAATAAAGGAAGAAAAGATTAAAATAAATAGGATAGGAAAACCATTAACATATCCAAAAACATAAAACTAAGGTTAATTTTTGATATAGGGTAATCCAGTATTGTCCAAATTAACTAATCCATGCAAGTGTTTAGGAAGATTAATATAATCAAATAAAATTATATCTTCTAATCTGGCACCCATATTAGCAAGATAATCAGCACATGCATTACCTTCATGCCAAACATGAGTGATTTTGAAACAAACTTGAGATAGAAGTGCTCTAGTGTGATTAAGGAGGTAATACAAATTTATATCGCCCACCTTGGTGGAGGTCAACATATCAATCAGTAAGAGAGCATCCACCTCAATCCATATGTTAAGCCAACCTTTTTGTAAACAAATCTCAATAGCTTTGTTGATAGCCATTAATTTAGCAAAGATAACAGAACATGTAGTAAGAGGATAGGCAAAGGCACAAGTAACATATCCTTTAAAGTTTTTGAAAATTCCACCATAGCCAAAAGAATTTTGAGAAACGGAGCTGTCAATTTTAATTTTGATAATATTTTTATGAGGCTTTATCCAATAGACAATCTTATCTTCTTTACAACTATGATAATCATGCAAGGTAAGACCAAGTTTGTTGACCATAAATTTATAGCCTTTAAATTTAGTGTTGGTATTTAATCTGGCATTAAATAATGCGTGAATTTTTTCTTTAGTTCTAGCAATAATCCTTTTATGGTTCACAGGAATCCCATGATGTTTGGCATCATTTCTATGCATCCATATGAACCATATAAGAGTAATGGCAGTTATCACCATAATGTGGCCTTTTAAAGTTTATTTATTATTTATTTTAGTTTATTTTATTTTAGGTTTAAGTTTGTTTTTAGTTTAGGGTTTAAGTTTTTCTTTTTATTTATTTTTAGGTTTATTTTTTAGGTATAAGTTTTTATTTCATTTTAAGTTTATTTTAGATTTATTTTAAGTTTAGTTTTTTATTTAATTTAGGTTTATTATTTTTAGGTTTATACTACTTTTTAGTTTAGTTTATCTTTTATTTATTTTATTTTATTTTAGTTTTTAATTTTATATTTTATTTTATTTATAGGTTTAGGTTTAGGTTTAGGATTAGATTTTAGTTTAGGTTTTTATTTTTTATTTTTATTTTATTTTATTTACATTTTTATTTTTTTATTACTTTTATTTTTATGTTTAATTCAGTTTAGGTTTATATTTTTAGGTTTTTAAAGTTTAAGGTTTAGGGTTTAGGGTTTGGGTCTAAGGCCTAGGGTTTAGGGTTGTATGTTTTAAGGTTAAGGGTTTAGGGTTTATGATAGTAGGTTTAGGGTTTAGAGTTTAGGGTTTAGGGATAGGTTTAGGGTTTAGGATTTAGGGTTAGTGTTTTTTTTTATTTTTTATATTTATTTATTTTTAAATTAAGTAAACTGGTAGGGTTTAGGTTTATTTTGTTTACATTTATTTATTTTATTTTATATTATTTAAGGTTTATTGTTTTAGTTTTGGGTTTAAGTTTTATTTTTTATTTATTTTTTGGTTTATTTTTTAGGTTTAGGTTTTTTTCACATTTTATTTTATTTTATTTTATTTTAGGTTCATTTTGCATTTATTTTAAGTTTAGATTTTTTATATTTAGCTTTGTTACTTTTAGGTTTATTTTATATATTTAGTTTAGTTTAGGTTTTTATTTATTTTAGTTTTATTTTTTATTTTATTTTATTTTTAGGTTTAGGTTTAGGTTTAAGTTTAGGTTTTAGTTTAGGTTTCCATTTTATTTTATTTTATTTTAGTTTAAATTTTTTTTATTGATTTTATTTTTAGATTTAATTTATTTTAGATATAGGCTTTTTGGTATTTAAAGTTTAGGATTTAGGGTTTAGGATTTATGGTTTGGGGTTTAAGGTTTAGGGTTTAGGGTTATAAGTTTTTAGGTTATCAGTTTAGGGTTTAGGGTTTTAACGTTTTAGGGTTTAAGGTTTATGGTTAATTTTAGGGTTACAGCTTTTTTTTTAAATTAAATAAACTCTTGGGTTTAGGTTTATTTAGTTTATTATTTATTTATTTTAGTTAATTTTATTTTTTTATTTTTATTTAGGTTTATTTTTATTTTTAGTTAGTTTGTTATATTTATTTTAGGTTTATTTATTTTAGCTTAGATATTTTATTTTAGTTTTTTTAGCTTTATGTTTAAATTAAGGTTTATTTTTTATTTTAGTTTTATTTTTAAATTTTAGGTTTTATTTTTTATTTGTAGGATTAGGTTTATCTTTTCATTTTATTATTTTTAGGTTTAGGTTTCGGGTTTTTATTTTAGGTTTATTTTAAGGTTTTATTTTTTAGTTTAGGTTTAAATTTGTTTTTATTTTATTTTATTTCATTTTATTTAGTTTGGGTTTAGGTTTAGGTTTAGCTTATTTTAAGTTTAGGTTGTGGTTTTATTTATTTTAGTTTAGGTTTAGGTTTATTTCATTTTTATTTTAGGTTTAGGTATTTTGTAAGATTAGGGTTTAGGTTTTATTTTTATTTACTTTCGATTTTATTTTTAGGTTTTTTATTTAGGTTTAGGTTTTTATTTAGTTTTTATTTTACTTTAATTTAGGTTTATTTTATTTTTATTTTAGGTTTAGTTTTTATTTTATTTAGGTTTCTTATTTTTTAGATTATTTTAGATTTTATTAATTTTAATTTAGTTTAATTTTTTATTTTCTTTTTTTTTTCTTTATAAGTTTAGCTTTAGGTTTTTATTTATGTTTTTATTTTGGTTTAGATTTTATTTTTTTATTTTTATTTTTAGGTTTTATTTAGTTTAGGTTTAGGTTTTTATTTCTTTTCAGGGTATAGGGTTTAGGATTTTTTTTTAGGTTTAGGGTTTAGGGTTTACTATTTAGGGTTTAAGGTTTATGGTTTAGGTTTAGGGTTTACTATTTAGGATTTAGGGTTTACGATTTTGGTTTAGGTTTAGGGTTCAGGTATTAGTTTAAAGTTTAGGGTTTTTGATTTTATTTTAAAGAGAACAAATTCATATTCAACCTTTCTTCTTTTATTTTGTTTAGTTTCTTTATTTTAAGTTTATTTATTTTAGTTTAGGTATTTTATTTTAGTTTATTTTTTAAGTTTAGGTTTAGATTTAGGTTTATTTTTTAGTTGAGTTTTATTTTTATTTTACTTTTTAGGTTTAGGTTTAGGTTTAAGTTTAGGTTTCTATTTTATTTCATTTTATTTTGGTTTAAATTTTTTTTATTGATTTTATTTTTAGATTTAATTTATTTTAGTTTTAGGTTTTTAGGTGTTTAAAGTTTAAGGTTTAGGGTTTAGGGTTTAGGGTTTAGGGTTTAGGGTCTAGGGCTTAGGGTTTCGGGTTGTAGGTTTTAAGGTTATGGATTTGGGGTTTAGGGTTTAGAGTTTTAGGGTTTAAGGTTTATGGTTAATTTTAGGGTTCAGGGTTTAGTGTTATAGTTTTTTTTAAAAAATTAAATAAACTATTGGGTTTAGGTTTATTTAGTTTATTTTTTTATTTATTTTAGTTAATTTTATTTTTTATTTTTATTTATGTTTATTTTTGTTTTTAGTTAGTTTATTCTATTTATTTTAGGTTTATTTATTTTAGCTTAGGTTTCTTATTTTAGATTTTTTTAGCTTTATGTTAAAATTTAGGTTTATTTTTCAATTTATTTTTATTTTTATTTTATTTTTAAGGTTTAGGTTTTATTTTTTATTTGAAGGTTAATGTTTAAGTTTTTGTTTTATTTTTTTTAGGTTAGGTTTTAAATTTTTATTTGAGGTTTATTTTTAGGTTTTATTTTTTTAGTTTAGGTTTAGGTTTGTTTTCAATTTATTTCATTTTATTTAGCTTGGGTTTAGGTTTAGGTTCAGCTTATTTTAGGTTTAGGTTTTGTCTTTATTTATTTTAGTTTAGGTTTAGGTTTATTTCATTTTTATTTTAGGTTTAGGTTTTTTTTTTTAAGTTTAGGGTTTTGGTTTTATTTTTTATTTACTCTTAGGTTTGATTTTTAGAATTATTGTTTAGGTTTAAGTTTTCATTTAGTTTTTATTTTATTTTATTTTTTGTTATTTTAGGTTAATCAATCTTATTTTATTTAGGTATTTATATGATTAGGTTTATTTCATATTTTTACTTTAGTCTAGGTTTTTTTTATTTTATTTTAGTATTTTATTAGTTAAGTTTATTTTATTTTTTAGGTTTAGGTTTTTGTTTTAGTTTATGTTTTTATTTTATTTATTTTTATATTTTATTTATGTTTAGGTTTATTTATTATTTTATTTTTAGGTTTTATTTAGTTTAGGTTTTTATGTTTCTAGGTTTTTAGGGTTTACGGTTTAGGGCTTTTGACTGAGGGTTTTAGGGTTTAGGGTTTGAATGTTTAGGGTTTAGGATTAAGGTTTAGGGTTTAGTGTAAAGGCTTTAGAGTTTTTAAGGTTTAGGGTATAGGGTTTAGGGTTAGCCTAGTGTTTAAGGTTAGTTTAGGGTTTAGGGTTTAAGGTTAGTTTAGGGTTTAGGTGTTAGAGTTTAGGGTTTAAGGTTTAGGGTTTACGATTTTAGGGTTTAGGTTTAGGGTTTAGGGTAGTAGATTTAGGGTTTAGGGTCAGTTTTAGGGTTCAGCATTTTGGGTTGGTGTTTTTTTTTAATTTTTTAATTTTTGTTTTAAAAAAATTAATTAAACTAGTAGTTTAGGTTTGTTTAGTTTATTATTTAATTATTTTAGTTTACTTTATTTTTTATCTAATTTAGTTTTTATTTTAGGTTTATTTATTTTAGTTTATATTTTTTATTTTAGTTTATTTTCTAGGTTTAGGTTTATTTTTTAGTTTAGTTTTATTTTTATTTTACCTTTTTATGTTTAAATTTTATTTTTTATTTTGAGGTTTAGGTTAAGATCTTTTATTTTATTTTTTTAGGTTTAGGTTTTAGGTTTTTATTTTAGGTTTATTTTTAGGTTTTATTTTTTAGTTTAGTTTTCAATTTATATTTAACTTTTTTATTTTATTTAGTTTAGGTTTAGGTTTAGGTTTAGTTTATTTTTGATTTAGGTTTTATTTATTTTAGTTTAGTTTATTTTAGTGTAGGTTTAGGTTTATTTTATTTTTATTTTAGGTTTAAGTTTTTTTTGAGTTTATTGTTTAGGTTTTATTTGTTATTTACTTTTTAAATTTTTATTTAGTTTTTATTTTATTTTATTTTTATTTTAGGTTTAGTTTTTATTTTATTTTGGTTTTTTATTTTTTTAGTTTATTTTAGGTTTAGGTTTTTATTTTAGTTATTATTTTTTTCAATTTAGTTTACATTTTTATTTATTTTATTTTAGTTTAGTTTTTATTTTTTATTTTATTTTCTTTTTAGGTTTTTGTTTAGGTTTAGGTTTAGGTTTAGGTTTTAGTTTATGTTCTTATTTTATTTTATATTGGTTTAGTTTTTTCAATTTATTTTATTTGTAGGTTTTATTTTGTTTAAGTTTAGGATTTTAGGTTTTTAGGGTCTACATTTTAGGGTTAGTTTAGGGTTTAGGGATTAGCATTTAAGGTTTGGGGTTTAGGGTTTAGGGTTCAATGTTTCTTTTTGGGTTGAGGGTTTAGGTTTTCGGGTTTAGGGTTTAAGGTTTTAGGATTTAGGGTTTAGGGTTTAGGTTTTAGGTTTAAGGTTCAAGTTTTAGTTTAGGGTTTAGGGCTTAGGGCTTAGGTTTAAGTTTTTTAATTTAGTTTATTTTTTAGGTTTAGGTTTAGGTTTATGTTTATTTTTTAGTTTAGTTTTTTTTTTTTATTATTTTGGTTTAAGTTTTATTTTTTATTTTTAGGTTTAAGTTTAGGTTTTTATTTTATTTTTTTAAGTTTAAGTTTTAGGTTTCTATTTTAGGTTTATTTTATTTTATTTAGTTTAGAGTTTATGTTTAGTTTATTTTAGGTTTAGGTTTAGATTTTATTTATTTTAGTTTAGGTTTAGGTTTATTTTATTTTTTTAAGGTTAGGTTTTTTATTTTTATTTTTATTTAGTTTAGGATTCAGGTTTTATTTTTTTTTAATTTCACATTTAGTTCCATTTTATTTAGGTCTTCTATTCTTTGGTTTATTTTATTTAGTAAGTTTAGTTTAGGTTTTTATTTATTTTATTTTATTTTATTTTTATTAGTTTATTTTATTTTATTTTTTGGTTTAGGTTTAGGTTTTAGTATAGGGTTTTTAGGATTTAGGCTTTAGGGTTTAAGGTTTAGGGTTTTAGGGTCTAGGGTTTAAGGTTTAAGGTTTAGGGTTAGTTTAGGATTTTTTATTTAAGTAAACCAGTTGGTTTTACTTTATTTAATTTATTTTTATTTATTTTACTTTATTTTATTTTTTTATTTTTATTTAGTTTTATTTTTTAATTTTATTTAGTTTAGTTTGTTTAATTTAGGTATATTTATTTTACCTTAGGTTTTTTTATTTTAGTTTATTTTTTAGGTTTAAGTTTTGGTTTATTTTTTAAGTTTAGGTTTTATTTTTATTTTGTTTAGGTTTAGGTTTTTTATTTTATCTTAGGTTTAGGTTTTATTTTTATTTTAGTTTAGGTTTAGATTTTTAGTTTATTTTATTTTATTTAGTTTAGGTTTAGTTTAGTTTATTTTAGGTTTAGGTTTAGGTTTTATTTATTTTTGCTTAGTTTATTTTAGTTTAAGTTTAGGTTTATTTTATTTTGTTTATTTTAGGTTTAGGGTTTAGGTTTAGGGTTTAGATTTTATTTTATATTTATTTTTAGTTTTATTTTTTTGGTTTTGGTTTTTATTTAGTTTTATTTTACATTAGTTTTTATTTTATTTAAGTTTTTTTATTTTTAGGTTTATTTGAATTTTTAGTTTAGGTTTTGATTTTATTTTATTATTTTATTTTATTTAGGTTTAGGTTTAGGTTTTAGATTAGGTTTTTATTTTATTTTATTTATGTTTAGATTTTTTTAATTATTTTATTTTTTATGTTTTATTTAGTTTAGTGTTTTAGGTTTTGGTTTAGGGTTTAGGGTTTAGGGTTTAGCATTTAGGGTTTGGGTTTTAGGTTTTAGGGTTTAGGGTTTAGGGTTTAGTGTTTTAGGGTTTAGGGTTTAGGGTTTATGGTTAAGGGTTTTTAGGCTTTAGGATTTAAGGTTTAGGGTTTAGGGTTTAGGTTTTAGGTTGACGGTTCAGGTTATAGTTTAGGGTTGATGGTTTTTGGTTTTTTTTTTCTTAACATTTTTTTAACAAAGAGTAAATTTTGATTCAACATTTCTGCTTGGGGCTAGCTAAAGCCTCATGTTCCCAAGATGTCTAGATTATGAACCCATTACCATCCAGTCTTAGGTAAATCAAAACATGAATGGATGAAAGAAAACTCAACATTCATACATTTAAGCTATAAGCACATGCATTTCTTATGTATTTATAACTAGCATCATAACACATATTATTGATTTATAAGCTTTTGAGAAATACATTTAGATTTAATAGTTATAATATATAAATTAAATCAACACATGCAAGCTTACATAAAGAAAATTGATTTTATTTTACTTGATTTTGAAAAGATGGATGCATGAATTCAAATGACATACCAAATTTAACATGATTGGACAATCAAATATAAGCATGTGATTCACCAACCAAACTAGTTCTTAAGGATAATCAAATCAAATAAGATTATTTAAAGCAAACCAAAGCTTCTTTATTAATTAAGTTTTGGATTTGATTTGATTTAAAGAGAAGAGAAATCATCACTTGCTATTTTAAACCCATTCCCACATTAGTGATTTGATTTAATTTAAGGAATGTAATTAAGTTGATTTTATGGGTTAATTAAGTTGAACCTTTAATTAGATGAATTAATTATTCTTACTTATGTCACCTTAAAGTAATTAACTAAATAATTATGAGCCAACATGATATGCATGGAAAATAAACTTGCAATGATCCTAAGAAATAAAAGGGGCCTAATGCAATTGGCTCATGATTAATAGTTAATTAAATTAAGGGACTTAATTAATTACTCTTTTTGTTTCCCACACATGTGGACTAACCATAATTTCATTAAACTACTTTAGGTTATTAAACACCTAAAAATCTATCTCATGATTTAATTAATTAAGGTTTGATGTGATTATGATTCCAATTTGATTAAGTGATTTAATTAATTAGTTTAACCTTAATTAATTTCATTTTAAAAAAGATTGAAATGAACTTATGGAAAGGGGTCATAACCCTTTTCCTTAGTACACTTACTGTTCAACAATGATTAATAAACTTAATTAACCAGATTATTATTATTCATGGGATTAATTAATCATTAATTAACTTAACAGAGTAGTTAATGTTTGATTAGTTAGTTTTCCTAATTAAGTGAGCAATAAATCCCAAGAAAATCATAGGAGGTAGAGGTCATCCCATTAAATTAACCCACAAAATTTAGAATTAATTGTTCAAGTAATTAAAATGTAATTAAGCTATTTAATTTTATAATTAAACCATAATTACTATTCAAAATTTTTTAAGATCATTTTTAATTAATTCTCTCAAATACCTTTAAAATGTGTATTTATTTCATTTTTTTTATCTCTCTATGATTTCTTATGATTTTAGAAGTTTTAATCATTAAAAAATGATTAATTGAGCCTAATTAAAGCCTACTCACACCATGCGCAGTTGATGCGTGCTTTATTTGGCATCGTGAGATTGGCTACTTAAAACTTATCTGACTCAGCGCCTACATGGCATCAGCAGAGGTGCTTCCTCATCTACCATTCAATCTAAGATCGGATCCACACAATCCCATAACTTAATAGATTAAATCGATCGATCTAGCGATCTAATCACGACTCTGCTCCAATCATGGAATGGACGGTGCATGATCTAACGTCAAAGTGAGGTGGAGTGCATCCACCATTTCTCACTTAACTGATCGGAGCTTAGATCAACTCCAAAAGGATCCCACACCTTTATGACAATGATCAAGATCAAGATCATGAAAAGTTTTCTTCAAAAGCTCCAACCCATTTTGCTTAAGGATCAGTTTTGGAAGCACACTTCACCAGAGCTCAAGACTGGTGGCTCAAACAATTAAGGAAGCTTCATTTAGTGGGGATGAAGTGCTATTGAGCACCAATTGGATCAATTCCTTGATGTTTGCTTGGAAGGCCACGAACCAATGATTTAGAGGTCGGCTTTGATCGAAGTCCGACCCTTGGTGCTTGGGAAGCTTGGGAGATGATTCATTCTTGCTCAACGAGGCCTAGGGAAGGTGCGTGCAAAGTTAATTTGAGTTTGATGGAGAAATGGGGAAGTTAGGTCATAAATGGAAGTGTCCTATTTCAGGATAAATGAGAATGACATTGTAAGATCGAGGAACGAGCTTGGAAGCTTAGGGAATGTCTCTAGTGGCTTATCTTGGATAGTTGGGGCTTGAGGAATGATTTTTGTGTGTATTTGAGTGAACATGAAGGGGGTATACCCCCTTCATCTTGATCAGATAGTGGGATCAGTTTGGCTTTTAGTGCCATCCCACCATCTGGAGTCATGGCGGGAGGAGAGTTGGTTGGGTTCAAGAGGTGTGTGGAGGAATCATTAGTTTCCTATAGGTTTCAAATGCTCCAATGGGGAGGGTGAGTTGATTTCACCTCCCATGGATCATGGCCAACCCAACCACCCCATGGGTCAGGTTAGGCAGTGTCCTAGGTGCCTAGGTGGACCCTTGGGAGAGTACCAAGTGGCCAATGAATGGAAATGACCAATTACATGAGTGATTTATCTCATGCGATGCCCTTTACCTAAAGGTAGAATGATCATTTGGCATTGGATTTGATTTGGGAAGATTTGAAATGAGCCAAAAGTGGGTTAGCCCAAATTTCAAGTCAATTGGAGTTGAGTTAGTTTGGCACAATTTGAATCATTTAGGTCAAAAGTTACGCAAGTTGACCAATTGGTTAATTTCTATCAAACTAAGGGTTGGGTCAAGTTCATATGATCATTGGGATGTTTTGGTTTATTTTGGCTTAGATTTGATTTTGGCTAATATGAATTCATTTGGGTAAAATGGGTTAAGTTGACCAATTTGACCAAATTGGTCAAATTGGCTTGGGTTGGTTGTTGGTTTGGGTTTAGTTGACCAATTGAAGATGATTGTATGCTTTGATTTTAATTAATTTGGATTGGTTTTTATTTAGGCCAATTTGAACCTTTAGGTCAATTTGGGCTAAGTAGGTCAATTGGGTTCAATTGGGTCCAATCATAGCTTTGGTCAAGTTCAATAGTTAATTTGGAATGAACTTGAGCCAAATCAATTTGGCCTTTAGGTCAATTTGGATCAACTTGGGTCAAGAGGGCCAAATGGGTTTGGTTTGACTCAATTGAAGGTCAAGTCATACTCAAATATTGATTTTGATTTGATATGAATCATTGGTTTCAAGGATTTGCAAGCGTAATTTGGCTAGTTTGGATTCATATGGGTTAAGGGGTTGACTTGGTCAAATGACCAAGTTTACTTAGTTTGACCCAATTTATGATAATTGATCAACTTAGGGTGTTCAATAATCATGATGGGAGGTTTTGATGGGCTTGGTTCAATCCAATTTAGGTAAGAATAGAACTAAGCTTAAATGGGTCAAATTAGCCGGTTTGGGTAAAGTGGACCAATTGGGTTTAGTTGGCTTGATTTTGGGTTGAGTTTGATTTAGTTGAGTTTATATATGGATTTGGGATTGATATGTAAATTCAATTGCAATTGGCTTGGGTTTAAATGGGTTTTGGTTCATTTGAACATTTCAAGTCAAAAGGGTTAAGTTAGGTTTGACTTGGGTTGATTTTGGTTTAGTTTAATAATTGTAGATTTTATTTATATTTGTGAATATGATTGAAGGTATGATTGATTCATGAGAAATAAATTGAATTTCTTTCAAAATGAAAGAACTAAGTCCATAAAACCCTAAACCCTAAAGCCTAAACACTAAATCCTAAACCATAAACCCATAACCAACCTAAACCCTAAACCCTAAACCCAAACCCTTAAAAACCTAAAAACCAAAACCTAAACTAAATAAAACATAAAAATAAAATATAAAACCTAAACCTAAAAAAAATAAAATAAAAATAAAACTAAACTAAAAAATAAGCATAAACCTAAACCCAAACCTAAAAAAATAAACTAAAATAAAAAACCTAAACTAAATAAATAAATAAACTAAACTAAATAAAAATAAAAAATAAACCTAAATATAAATAAAAAATAAAATATACTAAAATAACTAAAAAATAAACTACATAAACATAAAATTATTGGTTTAGTTAATTTTTTTTTTTTTTAAAAACCCTAAACCTAAACCATAAACCCTAAAACTAACTCCTAGCCCTAAACCTTAAACCTACAATCTTAATCCTCAAACACTAAATCCTAAACCCCTTACTCTAACCTAACCCTAAACCCTTACAACCCTAAACCCTAAAGCCTAAACATTAAAGCTTAAATCCTAAACCTAAACCCTAACCCTAAACCTAAAACCTAAACTTAAACTAAAACCCTAAACCCCAAACCCTAAAACCTAAACCCCTAAAACCTAAACCTAAACCTAAACTAAATAAACCTAAAATAAAATTAAAAAAAAATAAAATTAACCTAAATAAAAATAAAATAAACTAAAACTAAACCTAAACCTAAAAAAATAAAATAAAATAAATAAAACCTAAACCTAAAAATAAAAAAAAATAAAATAAACTAAAACCTAAAACCTAAATGTAAAAATAAAATAAACAAAATAAAATAAACCTAAAACCTAAAAAAATAAAATAAAATAAAATAAATAAACCTAAACCTAAACTAAAATAAATAAAACCTAAATCTAAACCTAAACCTAAACTAAATAAAATGAAATAAACTAAAAATAAACCTAAACCTAAAAAAATAAAATAAAAACCTAAACTTAAAAATAAAAAATAAAACCTAACCTGAAAAAAAAATGAAACTTAACTAAAAAAATAAACCTAAAGCTACAAAAGATACTAAAATAAAAACCTAAACTAAAATAAATAAACCTAAAAAAAATATAAATATAAATAAAAATAAAAAATAAAGTAAATAAACATAAACCATCCAGTTTGCTTAATTTAAAAAAAAACTCTAAATCCTAAAAACTCTAAACCTCAAAATAAACCTAAACCTAAACCCTAAAATATAAACCTAAAAAAACCTATAAACCTAAACCCTAAACCCTAAACATAAACTTCCTTAACCCTAAACCCTAAAACCCTAAACCTAAAACTAAACCTAAACCTAAAACCTAAACCTAAACCTAAACTAAACTTATCCAACTAACCCTAAACCCTAAACCTAAACCCTAAACCCTAAACCCTAAACCCTAAATCAAAACCCTAAACCCTAAACCCTAAACCCTAAACACTAAACCCTAAACCTAAACCCTAAACCCTAAAAATTAAAATCGAAACCTAAACTAAATAAAACCTAAAAATAAAACAAATTAAATAATCCTAAACCTAAATAAAATAATAAAATAAAATCCGAAATAAAGACCTAAACCTAAACCTAAAAATAAAATAAAATAAACTAATAAAAAATAAATTAAAATAAAATAAATAAAACTTAAACTAAACTAAAAGATAAAATAAACTTAAGAAAAAAACTAAATAAAATATAAACTAGATGTAAAATAAAATAAAATAAAACTAAAATAAACCTAAGATAAAACTAAATAAAACCTAAACTAAAAATAAACCTAAAAAAATAAAAAATAAAACTTAAAACCTAAACTAAAAATAAACCTAAACCTAAAATAAAAATAAAATAAACCTAAACTTAAATTAATATAAATAAAACCTAAACCTAAACTAAATAAAATAAAATAAATTAAATATAAAACATAAAAATAAACCTAAAATAAAACCTAAAATCAAAACCTAAAAATAAGAAATAAAACCTAAATGTGAAAAATAAAATAAAAATAAAACTCAACTAAAAAATAACCTAAACCTAAACCTAAACCTATAAAATAAAAAACCAACTAAAATAAATAAACTAAAAAAATAAACAAAATTAAATAAAAAGAAAATATAAACATAAATAAAAATAAAAAATAAAATAACTAAATAAACTAAATAAACCTAAACATGCTAGTTTACTTAATTTTTTTTAAAAAACCTTGAACCCTAAGCTAACCACAAACCCTAAACCCTAAACCCTAAAAACCCTAAACCCAAAGGCCTAAACCTAAACCCTAAAGCCTAAATTCTAAACCCAAACGCTAAACACCTAAACCCTAAAACCCAAACCTAAACCCTAACCTAAACTAAAACCCTAAAAAAACTAAAAAATAAAACTAAATAAAATAAAAAATAAACCAAACCTAAATAAAATAAAATAAAATCCTAAACTTAAAACTAAAAAAAAAATAAACTAAAATGAAATAAATAAAACCTAAACTAAACTAAATAAAATAAAATAACCTAAGAATAAAACCTAAATATAATAAAACTAAACATAAAATAAAAATAAAATAAACCTAAAATAAAAAAATAAAACTAAATAAAAAACCTAAATAAAAAAAATAAACCTAAAATAACTAAAACCTAAACCCTAAACTAAAATATTTAAACCTAAACTAAAAAATAAAATAAACCTAAACCTAAACCTAAACTAAAATAAACTAAACCTAAACCTAAACCTAAACTAAAATAAAATAAACTAAAAAATAAACCTAAACTTAAACCTAAAATAAACTAAAATAAAACAAAACTAAAATAAAACCAACTAAATAAAATAAAAAATAAACCTAAATAAAAATAAAAAATAAAATAAAATAAATAATTAAACTAAACTAAACCTAAACCTACTTTAATTAAAAAATGCTAAACCCTAACCCCTAAACCCTAAAAAACCCTAAACCCTAAACCCAAAACCCTAAAAGCATAAACACTAAAACTCTAAACCCTAAACCCTCATCCCTAAATCCCAAACCTTAAACAGTAATCATAAACCCTAAACCCTAAACCCCAAACCCGAAACCTAGACCTAATGTAACTAAATAAATTAAAAAATAAACCTAAACCCTAAAGCCTGATAAACCTAAACCTAAACCTAAACCTTAAGAATGGGCAAAACCTTAATGGTGGGAACATCATCGCCAATCGCTGCCTAGATCTCTGTGGAGGCTAAGGAGGCGCATCGGGTGGTGGGGATCTGAGGGGTGTTGGATATGGAGGTGGTGGTCGTGTGGAGGTGGAGGAGCAATGAAGGTTACAACCGGTGGTGGTGGAGAGATCAAGGATATGATGGTGGATCGCCACAAACCAAGCGATTCATGGGAACTGAAAAATGAAGATCTACCAATCACTTATGGAATCATCTTTACAATAGAGATGGTTCTAGTTATCTAGGGTTTTTTATTTACTTTATGTATGCTCACTTTTGATCATTATCATAGCTTGTGTCTTAGAAAACTTGTTATGTTACTTGGTTGATGAAATCAAAAAGAAGCAATGTTGAATATGATTTTGTTATCTATTAAGAAAATAAACCAAAAACACTAAACCCTAAATTAAAACTTAAACCCTAAACCTAAAACATAAACCCTAAACCTAAAACCCTAAACCATAAAAAGTCTAAACTCTAAACCCTAAACCATAAAACCCTAAACCTTAAACCCTAAACCCTAAACCCTAAACACTAAACACTAAACCAAAAAAAACCAAAACCCCAAACCCTAAACCCCAAACACTAAACCCTAAACCCTAAAAGCTAAAAAACTTAAAAAATTAAAAAAAATAAAATAAATAAAACCTAAGCCAAAAAATATTAAAAACATAAACTAAAACCTAAACCTAAACCTAAACCTAAACCTAAACCTAAACCTAAAAAAGAAATAAAAAAATAAACTAAAATAAAATAAATAAAACCTAAACTAAACTAAAATTTAAAAAACCTAAATAAAATAAAAAATAAAACTAAAAGAAAAATAAAACAAACCTAAAATAAATAAAATAAAAACTAAATAAAAACTAAAACCTAAAAAATAAACCTAAAATAAAACCAAAAAATAAATAAAAAATAAAACCTAAACCCCAAACTAAAAAAAACTAAACATAAAATAAAAATAAAATAAACCTAAACCTAAAATAAATTAAACTAAACTAAAATAAATAAAACCTAAACCTAAACCTAAACCTAAACAAAATAAAATAAAATAAACCAAAAATAAACCTAAACCTAAACTAAAAAATAAAACCTAAAAATAAGCCTGAAATAAAGACCTAAAACCTAAACCTAAAAAAAAAAATAAATAAAAAAACTTAAACCTAAACCTAAAAATAAAAAATAAAACCCAAACCTAAAAAATAAAATAAAACTAAAACTAAAGTAAAAATAAAGCTAAACCTAAAACCTAAACCTAAAAAGCTAACGAAAAAAAAAACCTAAACTAAAATAAATAAACCTAAAATAAATAAACTAAAATAAATAAAAATTAAAATAAACCTAAATAGAAATTAAAATAAAATAAACTAAAATAAATAAAAAATAAACTAAATAAACATAAACATACTAGTTTACTTAATTAAAAAAAAATAAAAAAACATAAAAATATAAAAAAATCTTAACCCTAAATCTTAAACCCTAAAATTAACTCTAATCCATAAACCCTAAACCCTAAACTCTAAACCCTAAACCCTAAAACCATAAACCCTAAACCCTAAAACCTAAACCCTAAACCCTAAATCCTAAAACCTACAACCCTAAACCCTAAACTCTAAACCCTAAACCCTAAAACCTATAACCCTAAACCCTAAACCCTAAACCATAAACCCTAATCCCTAAAATCCTAAACATGAAAACCCTAAAAACCTAAATCAGAAAATAAATTAAACCTAAAATAAAAGAAATAAACATAAAAATAAATAAACCTAAAAGCTAAACTAAAATAAAATAAACAAAAACTTAAACTAAGCTAAAATTAGAATAAACATAAAAATAAATAACCTCAATAAGATAAAACTTAAAAAAAATTAAAATAAAATAAACCTAAAATAAATTAAAATAAAAACCTAAACCTAAAAAATAAACCTAAAAATAAAACTTAAAAATAAATAAAAAATAAAATGTAAACTCTAAACCCTAAACTAAAATAAATAAAACCTAAACCTAAACTGAAAATAAATTAAGCCTAAACCCTAAACTAAATAAAATAAAATAAATACAAAATAAACTTAAACCTAAACTAAATATTAAAACCTAAATATAAACTTAAAATACAAACCTAAAACCTAAACCCAAAAAAATATAATAGAAATCTAAACTAAAACCTAAAAATAAAAAGTAAAACCTAAACCTAAAAAATAAAATTAAAATAATTGTAAACTAGAAAATAAAGATAAACTTAAACCTAAACCTAAAAAATAAACTAAAATGAAAAACCTAAACTAAAATAAATAAACATAAAATAAATAAACTAAACTAAATAAAAATAAAAATTTAACCTAAATTAAAATATAAAATAAACTAAAAACCCTAAACCCTAAATCATAGAGCTTAAACCCTAAAAACTAACACTAAACCCTAAAACCTAAACCTATAACCCTAAACCCTAAACTTTAAAAAATCCTAAACAATAACTAAACCTAAACCCAACTAAATGCTAATAAAAAACTCTTAAAAACCTAAACTTAAATCATAAAACCTAAAACCTAAAGCTAAACCATAAACCCTAAACCTTAAACCACTAACCTTAAACCTAACCTTAAACCCTAAACCATGGACCCTAAACCCTAAAAATGCTAAACCCTAAAGCCTAAACACTAAATCCTAAACTCAAAACCATAAACTTTAAAACCCTAAAGCCTAAACCCTCAACCTTAAATCCTAAAAACTATAACCCTAGACACTAAACTCTAAACCCTAAACCCTAAACCCTAAACCCTACACCCTATATCCTAAATCCTAAAAACTTAAAAATTAAAACTTAAACTAAATAAATCATAAAAATAAAATAAAGAAATAAACCTGAACCTAAATAAAATATTAAAAAGAAAAACCTAAACTAAAACCTATACCTTAACATAAAAATAAAATAAAATAAAATAAAATAAAATAAATAAAAGCCTAAATTAAACTAAAAAAATAAAATAAACCTATGAATAAAAACATAAATAAAATACGAACTAAATGTCAACCATAAATAAAATAAACCTAAAATAAAATACACTAACTAAACTAAAACCTAAAATTAAATAAAAAATAAAACCTAAACCCTATATTAAAAAAAAACCTAAACCGAAATAAATTAAAATAGAAAACCTGAACTAAAATAATTAAATCTAAAATAAAAAACTAAAATAAATAAAATAATAAACATAAATAAAAATAAAAAATAAATTAAACTATAATAAATAAAAAATAAATTAAATATACTAAATAAACTTAAACCTATGAGTTTACTTAATTTTTTCTTAAAAAAACCTTAAACCCTATATTCTAAGCCCTAAGCCCTAAACCCTACACCCTAAATCCTATAATGTTAAACCCTAAACCTTAAACCCTAAAAAACCCTAAAAGTTAAACCCTAAACCCTAAACCCTAAAAGCATAAACCCTAAAACCCTGAACCCTAAACCCTAAACCCTAAACCCTAAACCCTAAACCATAAACCCTAAACCTTAAACATTTACCCTAAACTCTAAACCTTAAACACCAAACCCTAAACCTTAAACACCAAACCCTAAACCTTAAGCACCAAACCCTAAACCAATACCTAAAGTACCTAAATAAATTAAAAAATAAACATAAACCCTAAAACCTAATAAACCTAAACCTAAATCTAAACCCTAAGAATGCAGTAACCTGAGACGGAACATCATCAACCAGCTAGAATCAACGATGGAGGTGAAAGCTAATGCGGTGGATATGAGTGGGATATGAGGTGGTGAGTAGTGGTGGTTATGGAGGTGGGACGAGCGATGGAGGTTACAGCCATGGTGGTGATGGACGGAGAGATCGAGGATATAATGGTTCATCCCACTAGTCAAGAGGCAAGGGTGGTTTTGATGGGAACTAGAGAAACTAAAGAACGACCGATCTGATCTACTGCTTATGAAAATAAACATAAACATAAACCTAAACCTAAAAAATAAACTAAAATAAAAAACCTAAACTAAAATAAATAAACTAAACTAAAAAAAATCAACCAAAATAAAAATAAATAAAATAAACCAAAATAAATAAAAAATAAACTAAATGAACTAAATAAACCATAACTTATTGGTTTACTAAATTAAAAAAGAACCCCTAAGCCATAAACCCTAAAACTAACCCTAAACCTATAGCCCTAAACCTAAAAAAACCCTAAACCCAAAACCCTAAATAAAATAAACCTAAAATAAAATTAATTTAAAACTAAATAAAAACCTAAACATAAACAATAAACCTATAAATAAATAAAAAATAAAACATAAACTCTAAATTTAAAAAAATCATAAACCTAAAATAAAAATAAAAGTAACTTAAACCTAAACTAAAATAAACTAAACTAACTAATATAACCTAAACCTAAACCAAAACTAAATAAAATAAAATAAACTAAAAATAAACCTAAACTAAACTAAAATAAACCCAAAATAAACCTAAAATAAAACCTAAACCTATACCTAAGAAAATAAAATAAAAATAAAACCTAAAACTAAAAAAAAAATAAAACCTAAACCTAAAAAAATAAAAAATAAAATAAACTAAAATAAAAAAACTAAACTAAAATAAATAAACAAATAAAAAATAAATAAAATAAAATTAAACCTAAATAAAAAAAATACATTAAAATAAATAAATATAAACTAAGTAAACTAAATAAACCTAAACCTCTGATTTTACTTAAAAGAACCTAAACCCTAAATCCTAAACCCTAAATGCTAAACCTACAACCATAAACCCTAAACCCTAAAAAAATCTTAAACCCAAAATCCTAAACCCTAAACACTAAACTAACCCTAAACCCTAAACCCTAACACCTAAATCTTAACCCTGACCCTAAACCCTAATCTAACCCTAAACCCTAACCCCTACCTCTAACCTTAAACTATAAAAACTATAATCCTTAAAGTTTAAACCCTAAACCCTAAACTAAGCCTAATCTCTAAACCCTAAACCCTAAACCCTAAACCCTTAAAACACTAAACCTTAAAGCTTGAACACTAAACCCTAAACCCTAAACCCTAAAGACTAAAGCCTAAAGCCTAAAGCCTAAACCCTAAACCCTATGTCTTAAAAACCTAAAAAGCTAAACATAAACTAAATAAAACCTAAAACTAAAATAAATAAATTAACCTAAAAAAAATAAAAAATAAATAAATCAAAACTTAAACTAAAACCAAAACTTAAACCTAAAATTAAAAAAAATGAAAATAAAAAATAAAGTAAAATAAAATAAGTAAAAACCTAAACTAAACTAAAAAATTACAAACCTAAATAAAATAAAAACTAAAAATAAAATAAACTTAGAATAAAATAAAATAAAAACTATATAAAAACATAAACATAAAATAAACATAAATGAAAGCCTAAAAAAATAAAATTAAAATGAATCTAAAATAAATAAAAAACTAAACTAAACTAAAACAAAATAAAAGAAACCTAAAAAATCTAAAATAAAATAAAATAAAAAAATAAATAAACCTAAAACTAAAATAATCCTAAAAATAAATTAAAAAATAAAACCTAAACCTAAACTAAAAAAAACATAAAACCTAAAATAAACAAAATAAAATAAACCTAAACCTATACTAAGAGAAACTAAACTAAATAAATAAAACTAAACTTAAACCTAAAGTAAAACTTAAACCTAAACTAAATAAATAAAATAAATTAAATGTAAACTTAAACTAAAAAATAAAAAAAATAAACCTAAATAAAAAATCCTAAAACCTAAACCTAAACCTAAAATAAAATAAACCTAAACCTAAAAAAATAAAAAAAAATAAAACTAAACTAAAAAATAAACATAAACCTAAATAAACCTAAAATAAAACTAAAATAAATAAACCTAAAATAAAATAAACTAAATATAAATAAAAAATAAACCTAAATAAAAATATTTGATAAATAAACTAAATAAACCTAAACCTATTATTTAATTTTTTTAAAACCTAAACCTAAAACTAACCCTAAACCTTAAACCCTAAACCCTAAACACGAACCCTAAACCCTAAACTTAACTAAACCCTAAACCCTAAACTCCCAAACCTAAACCTAAACCTAAACCCTAAACTAAAACCCTAAACTTAAACACTAAAACCTAAATCCTAAATCAAAACCCTAAACCCTAACCTAAACCTAAACCCTAAAATAAAATAACTAAAATAAAAAAATAAAATAAAATAAATAAAAAAAGTTAAACTAAATAATAAAATAAATAAAAAATAAAACCTAAATTAAAAAAACCTAAACTAAAATAAATAAACCTAAACCTAAACAAAATAAATGAAATCAAAGCCTAAACCTAAAATAAACCTAAACTAAATAAAAATAAAATAAACTAAAAAATAAACAACTTAAACTAAAAAATAAAACTTAAAATAAACCTAAAATAAAACCAAAACCTAATTCTAAAAATAAAATAAAATGAACCTAAGCTAAAATAAAAAATAAACTAAACCTACAAAAATAAAAAAAATAAAGCTAAACTAAAATAAACATAAACCTAAACTAAAAAATAATAAAATAAAACATAAACTAAAATAAATAAACATAAATACTAAATTAAAAATAATTAAATAAAATAATTAAAAAATAAAACTAATTACTTAATAAACTAAACCTAACTAAACCCTAAATCATAAACTTAAACCTAAAAAAAATTAACCCTAAACCCTAAACTAAAAAACCTAAATCCCCAACTAACTTAAATAAACCTAAACTACTAAATCTAACCCTACTAACTAACCTAAACTATAAACCTAAACCTAAACCAACCTAATCCTAAACCCTAAACCTAAAACCCTAAACCTAAACCAAAACACTAAACCCAAAACCCAAAACCCTAAACCCTAACCCTAAATCCTAAAACCAAAAAACCCAAAACCCTAAACTCTACATCCTAAAAACCTAAAAAATAAAACTTAACAAAATAAAACTTAAAAAGAAAATAAATAAAAATCCTAAACCTAAATAATAATAATAATAATAATAACTAATAATAATAATAAAATAAATAAACTAAATAAACTAAATAAAATAAATAAAAACTAAACTAAAAAATAAACTAAAATAAATAAAAACCTAATAAAAAAATAAATTAAAATAAATAAAACCTAAACCTAAAATAAGCTAAAATAAATAAAAAATAAACCTAAACCTTTAATTAAAAATAAAAACCTGAACCAAAAATAAAAATAAACCAAAAAATAAAAAATAAAACATAAACCCAAAAAATAAAATAAAAATAAAACTCAACTAAAAAAATAAACCTAAACCTAAAAAATAAATAAAAATAAAAACCTAAACTAACATAAATAAACTAAACTAAGTAAAAAAAAAAAAACCTAAATAAAATGAAAAATAAAATAAATAAAAAAATGAAATAAATCTAAACCATTTTACTTAATTTTAAAACCCCTAAACCCTAAACAAAACCTAAATCAAAACACTAAACCTCATAAACCTACAACCCTAAACACAAACCCTAAACCCTAAAACCCTAATTCTAAACCCTAAACCTAAACCCTAAACCCTAAACTATAAAACTTAAACCCTAAACCCTAATCCTTAAACCCTAAACTCTAAAAGCATAAACCCTAAACTAACCCTAAACCCCAAACCCCAAAACTAAACCCTAAACCCTAAACCTAAACCCTAAACCCTAAACTAAACCTAAATCATAAGAATGGGCGTAACCTTGAACAGGAACATCACCACCAACCAGGCTAGATCTAGTGGATAAGGTGGAGGCAAAGAAGCATCGAATTGGTTGGGGATCTGAGGTGTTGATGATGGATATGAGGGTGGTGGTTGATGGTTATGTTGGTGAAAGGAGTAATGGAGGTTACAACCATGGTAATGGTGGAGGGAGAGATTGGGGATATGATGGTGATCCCACTAAAGAAGTGGTTCTAAGAAGAAATTGAAGAATGATTGATCTAATATGCTACTTATGGAACTATGTCTTTATAGTAGAGATGGTTCTACTTATATTGGGTTCTTGATTTGTTGTATGGGTGCTCATTTTTTATCTATGTCATCACTTGTGTCTTAGAAAACTTGGGGTGCTACTTAGTTCATAAAATTTAAAATAAGAAATGTTGAATTTCAATTTATTCTTTGTTAAAAAAACCCTAAACCCTAAACACTAAACATTAACCCTAAACCCTAAACTAAAACTTAAATCCTAAACCTAAAGCCTAAAGCCTAAAGCCTAAACCCTAAACCCTGCTAAACCCTAAACCCTAAAAACTCTAAACCCTAAACACTAAATCCTAAACCCTAAACCCTAAACCCTAAACCCTAAACCCTAAACCCTAAACCTTAAACCCTAAACCCTACACCCTAAACCCTAAACCATTAACCCTAAACCCTAAACCCTAAAACCTTAAATCCTAAACATTAAACCCTAAAATCCTAAATTAAACCTAAACCCAACCTAAACACTAACTCACCCCAAACCCTAAACTAAACCCCAAACCCTAAACCCTAAACTCTAAACCCTAAACTAACCCTATACCCTAAACCCTAAACTAACCCTAAACCCTAAACCCTAAACCTTAAATAAAGATGTCATTAAGAATAGATCTAAAGAATGAACTAATCCTAACATTGTAATGGTAGCTAAAGAAAATGCATTCAAGAGACTTTCCCTTGACTATTAGAGATTTGAATACTCTAAACCCTAGCCCTAAATCAAATTATAATACCATATATTATAGTATAAAGCATCATATATTTGAGGTAGATGTGTTTTAGATGTTATAAGATATTTTGAAATGTTTTTGTACATTTTGGTATTATTCCCTATAGTTTATATTAATATAAATAATAAAAATATAGATTTAATAAATCAGATGATGAAATTTGTTAAATTTGAAGTGGGAATTAGTTGTAGTACCAAAGGTGTGCTACGCCACTTATACTATAAAGTAAGATTTTATGTTCAAAATAAATATTATATGTTGTAGCATTGTATAACATCATATATCATAATATATTATTCTACACATTTTATTTTTTTTAGTATTTTACAATCATACAGTCGAGCCTACACTAGCATTATTTATAAAAATGTTGATTTAGACTTTAAAATGGTGGGATTTGACCAAATTCATAATAGGTAGAGCAGGGCATCATAATATATTATTTTAAATTAAAATATGTAAGTGATACGACTAAAATATATAGTTTTTTTGTTAGTTTGATTAATTTTATGATTTTTTATCTAAAGCAATCCCTTGTGATGTGATATGCAATATAATATAATATAATATGTTATAGTGTATTATAATATAGGATTACATAACATAGTGTAGCATCATGCATTATAGCATACTATTGTGTATTACTACTTATTATTTAGCATATTTTAGTTTGTTATAGTATGATATAGTAGAGTTTGTACTTGTATTATTCCTAAAAATACTAATTTATAGGCTGAGATGATGGGATTTGGCCAAATTTAAGGTATGCTTTAGGGAACATCATTGGGGGTGTGCCATTGTGTGTTATTTAATCAAAAGAATGGAATTTTGCATCCAAAATAAATATTCAATTTTCAACCAAATTTTATAATTTTTTTTCTTAAAGTGATTCATTTTAAGATGTAATGTAAGATAATATATTATATGAAAGCATATAAAAATATAATGTACATAACAATATAACATCACGTATATATGAATGTGGTGGTGTGTTACCTAATGTTATTGCACATTTCAGTATGTTTTACTTTTGTTATAATACATTGGGTCAAAACTCACAAAAATGTTAATTTTGAAGGTTAAGATGGAAGAATTTGGCCAAATTCATGGCACACACTAAGAAGCAACACTAAAATTATGCTATTTTGTACCATTTAGAAAATAAATAATTTTACATCCAAGATAAAAATTATTCATATTTTGAGAAAATTTTATTATTTGTTACTTTTACGTGATTCTAATGAGGTGTAATGTTGGACAATATATTATATTATAGCAAATTATTATATTATAGTAAAATATAGTGTGTTAATTTACACTATAATATGTTTAGCACGATATTGTATAGTTAGTTTGAGCTTGCACCATCACAAATCATAAAATGGTTATTATAATGTTAAGATGATGTAATTTGAAGGAATACAATGTTAGGCATTTCAGTGAAGTATTAAAGGTCTGCATAAGAGAAGAAATAAGATTTGATGAGCATTTCATGTCAAGGACATGGAGGGACATCTACTAGGGGATCACACATGCATTGGACATGACATGTGAGGGGTCTTTGTCGAGGACATAAAAGAAGAAAATCTGCTAAGGATAAGGTTTGAATTTGATTTGATTGTACGATTTATGGAAAGAATATCTGCTAGGGATAAGAATCTATAATCCACCATAGATTAAGATCGAATCAACTTTAATTTGTTTTATTTTAATTGATGTGGAGGCACATCTGCTAGGGCTCGAGTCTACTGGGGATCGGGTATATGAACCTTCCACTAGAGAAGCAGGTTTGGGCTATCCATTGTGGATTAGGATTTGAGTTTGATTTCATAGATTTGGATAGGGATGTATCTGCTATGAATAAGAGTTTGGTTGGATTTCTTGGACTTGGACTCTACTGGGGGAGTTGGCTTAATTTGGCTCCACTGGGAAGGATGGTTTTGAATTTGATTTATCTGCTTGACTTAGTTATATATGATTTGGGGCTCCGCTAGGGAGAAGGGTATGATTTAACTCCACTTGGAAAAATTAGATTGGGTTTAATTTAATTTGAGTTAATGTATGGATCTGGTGTGTGATGAAAATCGAAGAGGCTATATCAGCCTTGACTTACCATAGGTTCACAAATCCAATGGGATAGTCTACCAACTGTGAGGTAGAGCTAGCCAACCTAAGGGGTTGCCTTTTGGTATGCAATGACTATGCTAAAAAGAAGGCGTAGCAGACTTACATCTTCCAAAATGAGGAAAAACTACTGGGGTGACCTATTGGATGCGTAATAAATCTCACCTAACCTAGGGTGATTACTGAGTGAATGTCACTGGGGACTTATGTCAACTCAAAAGTACTCAAGATTAATTTTATCATAAATTCATGTGATTTGGTATGATTTCTTTGGTTTAGTTTGATTTTGAATTAAGGGCATATCTGCTGGCGATGTGAGCTTGGTCAAATTTGATAGGCCTAAGTTATCCTATAAATTAAGGGCATCTCTTAAATGAATCCAACATGAAGTAGCTTACTGGCCACATAGTAAGGCCTACCAAACTAATAAGATGCTCGTTGGTGTGCAATGGCCAAGTAAGGAAGAAAACTGTAGCAAGTTTACATCCTCCAAAGCAAGAAGACCATTAGGGTGACACACTCGCAGGGTAGCACGTCAGCCCTACCTAGAACGGCTACTGAGTGACTACCATTGGGGGTGTTATCTCAACTCAAAGTAGCACGAGATAAAAGATATGTGTTTATTTTATATGTTTATTTGTACTTTGCATTTATGTTGTGTTGATGAAGGATAGGACATTGATCGAGTTCATTACACCTACCCTAAACACTTCGTTGAGGATTTGAAAATAATAATACTTTAAATATGGAAGAGATTAAATTTGAAATGGAATTTTCACTGATGATAATTATTTTCAAACATGATTTATAATATTTCTTTAAGTAGATCATGTTAATTGGACGCATTGGGCACTCTCCCTTATGATTAATAAGTTGATAAGATCCTCTTTGGTAAGCCTTCTTTATGGAAAAAGGGCCTTCCTGCGTGGGTTGAAACTTGCCTCCCATCTTACAATGGGCAACAATCAATATTCTCAGAACTAAAATAAGCTCCCCTACTTGAAAAGCTTTAAGATGGACCAACTTGTGAGCTGGAATCATTTTAGCTTTATACAACTCGAGGTTTTGGCATGCTCGTAGGCATGTCTCCTCATATATTTCAATCTCTTCTAACCACAACTTTGAGTTATGCTCTATTGTGATCTTGCTACCCCCAACTATCCTTAGTGATGGGAGTGGGACTTCTAATGGTAGAATGGCTTTGGACCCATACACTAAAGAAAAAGGAGTAGAATGAGTTGGAGTTTTGTATGTGATGTAGCAGGCCCACAGGGCTTCAACTAACTGCTGATGCCACTAATGCTTATTATTGATGAGTATTTTCTTCAATATTTGGATGAGTTTTATTGAAGGCTTTACTAAGTCGCTTTTGAGTAGTTGATGGTAGAATATCTCCAATCTATGACTGCAAATTTATTGATCTCGGTGCTCTTGAATGCGGTAGCATTATCAAATATAATTTGTTGAGGAACTTTGAACTTATATATGATATAGTTCCTAAAAATGTGGAGCACATGCTGAGTTGTGACCTCTTTGAGCAGAATCACCTTTGCCTATTTGGAAAAGTAGTCAGTAGCAGCTAAGATAAATTGATGACCCTTAAAAGAAGGAGGATCAATCAGACCCACTATGTTAATACCCTAACACTCGAATGGCCATGAGGCCAATGTAGGATGTAGAATGTTGGGCAGTTAGAGTAGGAACACCATATGTATTTGACATTGGTGGCATCGCCTAGCCATATCCATGCAATCTTTGATCATCGATGGCCAAATAGTATCCTAGTCTCTTCATCTTTTCACAAGCACCACATTGGCTCCATGTAATCTTAAGTATACCACAATAATGATCTTACAGGCTTCATACTTATATAAACAATGTAACCACATATGATCAAAAGATCACCGATACAAGGCACCATCCACAAGAGTGTAGGAAAGTGCTCTCTGCTTCATCTAATGGGCTTGGGACTTCTCTTGAGATAGTTTGCCTTTATTTAGGTAATCCATTAATGGTTGCCTCCAATGTAACACCTCATCCTTCTTAGCAATGATAACTTTCCCTTCAAGAGAGTACTTTTTGATGAGTTCAATATCGATAATCAGAGCCACATATTTGGCATCGTTATTGGTATAAGGATTGGATAGATGATATGTGAATCTCATCACATCGTAGTCTGAAGTTAAGAGAACTATTCCTACCTCTGCCTTTCCTAGAATAGTAGATTATGGTTCTTCTCCTCTTTGAGAGGAAGCCGCACCATCAAACTACATCTCCCAGTGGTGAATGCTAGTATCCCCTAAGTTCATGATTTTTCATCAGGGAGATCATCACTAAGCAGAGAGTCAGCAAGAAGTGGGTGTGCTACTAAAAAATCTGCTAGCGCTTAACCTTTCACTGCTTGGGGAGGGGTACAAAGGTAATGTCAAACTACAAGAGGATCATGGAATGTCATTTTAACCATCCAGATAACATCGATCGTGTAATGAGATACGGTATTGGGTTGATCCTAGAGATTAAGTTCACCTTATGAGGAAGCATGTAGTGTTGTAGCTTTGGGATGCAAAGATTAAAGCTAAGTAATGCTTCTCAATGGGTTGATAATTAGCCTCAATAGGGATTAGATTATGACTGAGGTAGTAAAGTGCATTTTCCATCCCTTCATCATTGCTTTGGGCCAACAATGCACCAAGGGAGTCATTTAATGGAATAGTGTAAAGTATGAGCTCCTAGATAGGACCGCTATCGATGTCATCAAGTAATGCTTGATGTTTTTGAAGGCATGCTCACACTTATCATCGCACTTGAACTTGGCATCCTTTTTGATAAGTATGGAGAATGGCTAACATCTTTCGGATAGGTTGGATATAAAGCATCTTAGATATGCCAATCATCCTTGGAATGATCTGAGTTGAGTTAAAATTTTAGGGGGTGGCATTTCTAATATCACCTTGATCATCTTCAAATCGATTTCAATTTCATGGTGCCAAATAACAAACCTAAGGAATCTCCCTGAAGCTACTTTTAATGCACACATCTAGGGGTTCATTTTGAGGTTAAATTGTCTTATTGTTTGAAAACTACTCTTAAGTCAAAGAGATGGTCTTCCATTTCTCTACTTTCGATGATCGACATGATGATGAAAGAATGAGTTCATTGAAGATTTGAGTCATAGCCACTAGTATATAGCATCAACATTTTTAAGGATGAAAGGCATGAATTTATAGTAATAGATTCTAATCAGGGTTCTAAAGTAGTGTTTCTTTCATCTACAGAAACCATCTTTATTTAGTTATATCCATCTAAGCCATCCATGAAAGAGAAGACTACATGAGATGAGGTAATGTCCACCATATGTGACTTTGGTAGAGTAAATTAATCTTTTGGACATAAATCCCTCAAATCAATGCATAGGTGAATTTGGCCATTCTTTTCTTAATTAGGAAGACACTGCCTATTTAGGTAGGGTATTTTTCTTCCCATATGAAGCCAGCATTGATCAAGTTCTTAACTCTAGAAATGACCTATTATTCTATGCCTAATTGCATGCATTTAGGAGCTTTCTTGATAAGGTTAGTAATAGGCTCTATTGCTAGTTTATGGACCTCTACGTTAGGAGCCAATCCAGGAATCTCTTCGTAACTCCATGGAAACTGATCCTAAAGCTCAATCAATAGCCTAACTAAGTCATTGGCTTCAATTTCATTCAATAAAGAACTGATGTATGTCGGGTATGGATCCTCTTTAGTTCCTAAGTTGATTTCCTTGAGCTTGTCGATGGTTGACTTGATCTCTTCTTCGAACTCTGGTGATGCATCTTTGACATCAAAATCATCTAGATCATTTGAAGTTTCTAAGCACAGCTCCTCATATAAGTTAATGTGATTTGAAAAGAACCTATCAATTCCAAATGAATGGTGATGATTAAGAATCATCATCATCGACCGGACCCACTATCAATCTTAGTCGGTCTTGATTGAGAGCTTTTGCATTTGTTCTTACATATTCTTTCGAAATAGTCTGACCTATGCTTAGACAAAGTATGTGGGATTAACCCTTTCTCTATTAAAATATGAACATAAGGAAAGTATCAATCAAAAGGTGAATCTATTAAATCTTTATATGAATCATCATCAAGTTCTACATCAACTTCTTTATTATTAGGGTTTAGGTTTAAGTTTATGTTTATTTTTTAGATTAGTTTTATTTTTATCATATATTTCAAGTTTAAGTTTTATTTTTTTATTTTTAGGTTTAGGTTTAGGTTTTTATTTTATTTTTTTTAGGTTTAGGTTTAGGTTTTATTTTTGGTTTATTTTTAGATTTTATTTTTTTAGGTTTAGGGTTTATTTTAGTTTATTTTATTTTATTTAGTTTAGGGTTTAGGTTTAGTTTATTTGCTTAGGTTTAGTTTTATTTATTATTAGGTTTAGGTTTATTTTATTTTTTTTATTTTAGGTTTAGGTTTTTTTTAGTTTAGGTTTTATTTTTTTTATTTTTATGTTTTATTTTAAGTTTATTTTAGTTTTAGGTTTTATTTGTTTTATTTTCTTTATTTGTGGTTTATCTTATTCTTATATTTAGCATTCCATTTTATTTAGGTTTTATTTTGATTTATTTTATTATTATTTATTTTAGGTTCCATTTATTTTATTTTTAGTTTAGTTTTTATTTTTTAGTTTTATTTTATTTTATTTTTTTTTATTTCATTTAGGTTTTCTTATTTATTTTATTTTAAGTTTTATTTAGTTTAGGTTTAGGTTTTAGAGTAGGGAAGGGTTTGCATTTGTATTTTAGGGTTTAGGGCATTTAGTGGGCTATGAGGTTAGGTTTTAGGATCAGTTTAAGATTTAGGGAGGCTTTAGGGTAGGGTGGGGTTTGGGGAGTGGGAGGGTAGGTTTAGTGCTCAGTGGCCAGGTAGCCAAGAGGTTTAGATTTAGGGTGGTTTTCTATCTTTATCATTAATTTATTTTATCTTTAAATTAAGCAAACCAGAAGTCATGTTTATTTATTTTAATTTTATGTAATTTTAGTTTAGGTTTTATTTTAGTTTATTTTAGGTTTAGGTTTATTTTATTTTAGTTTTTTTGGTTTTATTTTATTTTAGGTTTAAGTTTAGGCTTTATTTTATTCTTGGTTTAGGTTTAGCCAGATTTTAGTATTTTTATTTATTTTAGTTTTTTAGGTTTATTTTAGTTTATTTTATTTTGTTTTAGTTTATTTTAGGTTTAGATTATGTTTTATTTAAAAAGTTTACTTTATTTTAATTTAGCTTTATTTTATTTTTATTTTAGGATTAGTTTATTTTAGTTTAGGGTTTAGTTTTATTTATTTTAAGGTTTATTTAGGTTTATTTAGTTTTATTTATTTTATTTTATAGGTTTGGTTTTATTTTATTTAGGTTTTATTTTAGTTTAGTTTATATTTTATTTTATTTTTGATTAGTTTTATTTTATTTTATTTTCTTTTGTTTTGGTTTAGGTTTTGATTTAGTTTATTTTTATTTTATTTTGGTTTTTTTTTATTTATTTTATGTTTAGGTTTTATTTAGTTTAGATTGCTTTTAACTTTTTTTTTAGGGTTTAGTTTAGGATTAGGGATTAAGGTGGGAGTAGGGTTTAGGGTTTAGTTTATAGTTTTGGGTTTGTTAAGATTTAGGTTTTAGGTTTAGGGTTTAGGTTTTAGTTTAGAGTTTAGAGTTTTAATTTTTATTTATTTATTAATAGATAATAAATTCAGATTCATTATTTCTTCATTTTGATTTCATGAACCAAGTAACACACCAAGTTTTCTAAGACACAAGTGATGACATAGATAAAAAATGAGCATGCATTGAGAAAATCAATAATAATAGATAAGTAAAATCATCTCTACTATAAAGACATAGTTCCATAAGCAGCAAATCAAATCGATCGTTCTTCAATTTCTCCAGTTCATAGAACCCCTAGAGAAGTGTGTCCACCATCATCCTCGATCTCTCCCTCCACCACAACCATGATGGTAACCTTCGTCATTTCTCTCACCTCCATAACCACCACTACTGTGACCACCACCTCCATATCCAACAGTAGCTCCAGATCCCCCACCAGCACTATGATAATGACCGCCTCCACCTTTGGCTCCATCCCCAGATCTAGATTCAACCTGATTGACGGTGATGTTCCTACCGTCAAGGTTCTGCTCATTCTTAAAGTTTAGGTTTAGGTTTAGGTTTATTAAGTTTTAGGTTTATGTTTATTTTTTAATTTATGCTTACTTTAGTTTAGGTTTAGGGTTTGGTTTAGGTTTAGGTTGTGGGTTAGGGTTAGGGTTTAGGTTTTTTTGGGTTTATGATTTTAGGTTTAGGGTTTAGGGTTTAGGTAGGGTTTAGGGTTATAGGTTTAGGGTTTAGGGTTTAGCATTTAGGTTTAGGGTTTTTTATTTTTTTTATTTTTTAAAAATTAAGTAAACTGGAAGGTTTAGGTTTATTTAGTTTATTTTTACTTAATTTAGTTTATTTTTAATTTTATTTAATTTGGTTTATTTATTTTAGCTAAGGTTTTATATTTTAGTTTATTATTTAGGTTTAGGTTTATGTTTAAGTTTATTTTAGTTTAGTTTTACTTTTATTTTATTTTAGGTTTAGGTTTTATTTTTATTTTAGGTTTAGGTTTAAGTTTTATTTTATTTTTTAGGTTTAGGTTTTAGGTTTACTTTTAGGATTTATTTTAGTTTAGGTTTAGGTTTATTTTAGTTTATTTTATTTATATTTTATTTGGTTTAGGTTTAGGTTTTCTTTATTTTAGCTTAGTTTATTTTAGTTTAGGTTTAGTTTTATTTTATTTTACTATTAGGTTTTTTTGTTTAAGGTTTGTTTTATTTTATATTTATTTTAGGTTTATTTTTTAGGTTTAGATTTTATTTTGTTTTAATTTTATTTATTTTATTTTTATTTTAGGTTTCATTTTTATTTTATTTAGGTATTTTATTTTTTTAGTTTAGTTTCAATTTTCATTTATTTTATTTTAGTTTAGTTTTAATTTTTTATTTTATTTTCTTTTTATGTTTAGGTTTTAGTTTATGTTTTTATTTTATTTTAATTTTTTATGTTATTTTGATTTAGGTTTTTTATTTATTTATTTTTAGGTTTTATTTAGTTTAGGTTTAGGTTTTTATCTTTTTTGGGTTTAGGGTTTTGGGTTTGTTTAGGGTTTAATGTTTAGGGTTTAGGGTTTAGGGTTCAGGGTTTAGGGCTCTAGGGTTTAGGATTTATCCTTTAGGGTTTTTATGATTTAGGGTTTATGGTTTAGGGTTTATGTTTTGGGTTTAGTGTTAAGGTTTTAGTTTAGGGTTTAAGGTTTATGGTTTTTTTTAATAAAAAAATTAATTCAGATTCAACATTTCTTCTTTTCATTTTCATTAACAAAGTAACCCACTAAGTATTTTAAGACACAAGTGATGACATAGATCAAATTAAAAATCCTAGATAACTAGAACTGTCTCTATTATAAAGGCATAGTTACATAAGTAGCAGATCAGATTGGCATCCTTTAGTTTCTCTAGTTCCCATTAGAACAACCCTGGCCTCTCTAGTAGCAGGATCAACCATCATATCCTGATCTCTCTCTCTCTGCCACCACCACAGGTGTAACCTCCGTCACTCCACCTGCATCCAAAACCACCACTACTCCGACCACCACCTCTATATCCACCAGCACCTCTAAAGCCCCCACCACCACTATGATAACCAACACCTTCACCTTCACCTCCACTGCCAGATATAAACTGAGCTTGATTGATTGTGATGTTCCTACTGTCAAGGTTTTGCCCATTCTTTGGGTTTAGGTTTAGGTTTAGGATTATTAGGTTTTAAGATTTAGATTTATTTTTTTAATTATTTAGTTTAGTTTAGTTTTAGGGTTTAGGGTTTAGGTTAGGTTTTAGGTTTAGGGTTTAGGGTTTTGGGATTTAGGGTTTATGCTTTTAAGGTTTAGGGCTGGTTTAGGATTAGGGTTTAGGTTTAAGGGTTTTTGTGTTTTGTGGTTTATTTTAGGTTTAGGATTTAAGGTTTAAATTTTTTTTTTTTTAAATTGAGTAAATCGGTAGGTTTAGGTTTATTTAGTATATTTTTAATTTATTTTAGTTTACTTTATTTTTTTATTTTTATTTAAATTTATTTTTCATTTTTTTCTAGTTTAGTTTATTTATTTTAGGTTTAATAATTTTAGTTTATGTTTTTTTAGTTTTTTTTAGGTTTAGGTTTATTTTTTTAGGTGAGATTTATTTTTGGTTTATTTTTTAGGTTTTGGTTTTATTTTATTATTTTTAGGTTTAGGTTTTAGTTTTTATTTTACTTCTTTGGGTTTAAGTTTTAGGTTTTTATTTTAGGTTTATTTTTAGGTTTTATTTTTCAATTTAGGTTTAGGTTTATTTTTAGTATATTTTATTTTATTTAGTTTAGGTTTAGGTTTAGGTTTAGTTTATTTTAGGTTTAGTTATAGATTTTATTTATTTGAGTTTAGTTTATTTTTGTTTAGGTTTAGGTTTATTTTATTTTTATTTTAGGTTTAGGTTTTTTTTTTAGGTTAGGGTTTTGGTTTCAATTTTTATTTTTTGTAGGTTTTATATTTAGTTTTATTTTTTAGGTTTTGGTTTTTATTTAGTTTTTATTATATTTTATTTTAGGTTTATTTTATTTTTATTTTACATTAGTTTTATTTTATTTGTGGTTTTTTTATTCTTAGGTTTCTTTATTTTAATTTAGTTTACATTTTAATTTTATTTTAATTTGATTTAATTATATATTTATGTTTTTTATTTTATTTTATTTATTTTAGGTTTAGATTTTATTTATTTTATTTTTAGGTTTTATTTAATTTAGCCTTTAGGATTTTTTTTAGATTTTAGTTTTATGGTTTTTGGGTTTAGGGTTTAGTGTTAAGGGTTAGGGTTTAAGGTTTAGGATTTAATGTTTAGGGTTTAGGGTTTAGGGTTTTTACGATTTAAGGTTTATGGTTTAGGATTTAAGGTTAGCTTAGGGTTTAAGGTTAGTTTAGGGTTTAAGTTTAGGGTTTAAGCTTTAAGGTTTAGTGGTTTTAGGGTTTAGGGTTTTGGGTTTATGGATATGGTTAGGGGTTAGGGTTTATGGTTTAGGGTTTACAGTTTAAGGTTTAGGGTTTAGGGTTAGATTAGGGTTTAAGGTTTAGGGTTTAAGGTTTTTGATTTTTTTTTAATAGAGAAAAAATTTAGATTCAACATTTCTTCTTTTTAATTTCATCAACCAAGTAACACGTCATGTTTTTTAAGATAGAAGTGAGGACATAGATAAAAAATGAGCATGCATAGAGAAAATTAAAAAAATGTAGATAACTAGAGCCATCCCTACTATAAAGACACGGATCCATAAGTAGTAGATCAGATCGACCATTCTTCAATTTCTCTAGTTCCCATCAGAACCATCCCTGCCACTCGAGTAGCCGGATCCACGATCATATGCCAAATCTCTCCCTCCACCAACACCATGGCTGTAACCTTCATCGCTCCACTCACCTCCATAACCACCACTACTCCGAGCAACACCTCCATATCCACCATCCCCTACAGATCCCCTACCACCAAGTGGAAATATCTGCCACCTCCGCCTTTGCCTCCATCGCTAGATTTAGACTATGCTTAGTTGATGGTGATGTTCCTACCGTCAAGGTTCTACCCATTCTTAAGGTTTAGGTTTAGGTTTATTAAGTTTTAGGGTTTAGGTTTATTTTTAAAATTTATTTAGTTACTTTAGGTTTAGGTTTAGGGTTTGGGGTTCAGGGTTAGGGTTTAGGGTTTAAGGTTTAAGGTTTAGTGTTTAGTGTTTAAGGTTTTAGGGTTTATGCTTTAGGGTCTAGGGTTTAGGGTTTAGGTTTTTTAGGATTTAGGGTTTATGGTTTTTTTAATTAAGTGAACTGATAGGTTTATGTTTATTTAATTTATTTAGTATATTTAGTTTATTTTTTATTTATTTTAGTTTACTTTATGTTTTATTTTTATTTATTTTAGGTTTATTTATTTTAGTTTAGGTTTTTATTTTAGTTTATTTTTTAATTTTAGGTTTAGTTTATTTTTTAGTTGAGACTTATTTTTATTTTATATTTAGGTTTAGGTTTTTTTTTTTTTTATGTTTAGGTTTAAGTTTTTATTTTATATTTTTTAGGTTTAGGTTTTAGGTTTTTATTTTAAGTTTATTTTTAGGTTTTATTTTTTAGTTTAGGTTTAGGGTAATTTTAAGTTTATTTTATTTTATTTACTTTAGGTTTAGGTTTAGGTTTAGTTTATTTTAGGTTTATTTATTTTAGTTTTATTTTAGTTTAGTTTAGGTTTATTTTATTTAGTATTTTATTTTATTTTAGATTTAAGTATTTTTTTTAGGGTTTAGGTTTATTTTTTATTTTATTTTTTAGTTTATTTTATTATTTTAAGTGAGGTTTAGGTTTTAGTTAGGGTTTAGGTTTTATTTTTTTTTATTTTAAGTTTTATTTTAAGGTTTATTTTTTTTAAGTTTAGGTTTTATTTAGTTTTATTTTAATTTATTTTAGGTTTATTTTATTTTTATTTTATTTTATTTTTTTATTCTTAGGTTTATTTATTTTTTAATTTAGGTTAGGTTTTTATTTTATTTTTTAATTTTATTTTATTATTTTGGTTTAGTTTAGGTTTTATTTAATTTTATTTTATTTTATTTAGGTTTGGTTTATTTATTTATTTATTTTAGGTTTATTTAGTTTAGGTTAGGGTTTAGGTTTAATTAGGTTTATTGGGTTTAGTGTTTAAGGTTTAGGTTTTGGGTTTAGGGTTTAGGGTTTTGTTTGTTTAAATTTTAGTTTTATGATTTTAGGGTTTAGGGTTTTAGGCTTAGGGTTGAGGTTTTGCATTATGGTTTAGGGTTTTAGTGTTTTAGGGTTTAGGGTTTTTGAGTTAGTTTAGGGTTTAGGGTTTATTTTTTGGGTTTAGGTTTTAGGGTTTAGGGATAGTTTAGAGCTAAAGTTTGGTTTAGAGTTAGTTTAGGTTTAAGCTTTAGGGTTTAGGGTTTAGTTTAGGGTTTAGGGTTAGGGTTTAGGGTTTATTTGGGTTTAGGGTTTAAGTTTGGATTTAGGGTTTAAGATTTTTTTTAAGGTTTTAGGCTAGATAGATCCATAAGTAGCAGTTGGACAAGATTCTTTTTTCTCAGTTTTGAACCAGACTAGTAGCGGATTAGATCATATGGAGATCTCTTTTACCACCTTTTACCTTCATTAGCTCCTCTCCATAACCATATGATAGTGTATTCCATTATTTCCCCACCACCATTTATATTTGGCTCATTTTGACTCCATAGTCTAGACTAAATTTGATGGTGATGTTTGTCAAGGTTTAACCATTCTTAGGGTTTAGGTTTAGGTTTAGGTTTATTAGGTTTTAGTATTTAGGTTTATTTTTTAATTTATTTAGTTACTTTAGGTTTAAGTTTAGGGTTTGGAGTTCAAGGTTAGGGTTTAGGCTTTAAGGTTTAAAGTTTAGGGTTTAGGGTTTAAGGATTTAGGGTATATGCATTTAGGGTCTAGGGTTTAGGTTTTTTAGGATTTAGGGTTTATTGTTTTTTTAATTAAGTGAACCGATAGGTTTATATTTATTTAGTATATTTACTTTATTTTTATTTTTATTTAGTTTAGTTTATTTCTTTTAGGTTTATTTATTTTAGTTTAGGTTTTTATTTTAGTTTTTTTTTGTTTTAGGTTTAGATTTATTTTTTAGTTGAGTATTATTTTTATTTTATATTTTAGGTTTAGGTTTTTTTTTTTTTTTTCATGTTTAGGTTTAAGTTTTCATTTTATTTTTCTAGGTTTAGATTTTAGGTTTTTATTTTAGGTTTATTTTTAGGTTTTAGTTTTTAGTTTAGGTTTAAGGTAATTTTAAGTTTAGTTTATTTTATTTAATTTAGGTTTAGGTTTAAGTTTAGTTTATTTTAGGTTTTATTTATTTTCATTTAGTTTATTTTATTTTAGGCTTAGGTTTATTTTATTTTTATTATATATTTAAGTATTTTTTTTGTTTAGGGTTTAGGTTTATTTTTTTTATTTTTTTTGGGTTTTATTTTTAGGTTTATTTTATTTTTTTATTTTATTTTTTTATGTCGGGTTTAGGTTTTTTTAGTTTAGTTTAGGTTTATTTTTTATTTATTTTATGTTTTATTTTAAGGTTTATTTTTAAGTTTAGGTTTTATTTATTATATTTTAATTATTTTAGGTTTATTTATTTTTTATTTTATTTAGGTTTTTTTATTCATAGGTTTATTTTATTTTAGTTTAGTTTAGGTTTTTATTTATTGTATTTTAGCTTTATTATTTTTTATTCATTTTTTTAGGTTTAGTTTTAGGTTTTAATTTTTATTTTATTTTATTTTGGTTTGGTTTAGGTTTATTTATTTATTTTATTTTTAGGTTTTATTTAGTTTAGAATTAGGTTTTAAGTTTTTAGAATTCATGATTTAGGGTTTAGGGTTTAGTGTTTAAGGTTTAGGGTTTAGGTTTTAGAGTTTATTATTTAGCTTTTAGGGTTCAGTGTTTTTAGGGTTTAGGGTTTAGGGTAAGCTTAGGGTTGAGGGTTTAGGGTTTAGGCTTTATGGTTTAGGGTTTTTAGGGTTTAGGATTTAGGGTTTTGAGTTAGTTTAGGGTTTAGGGTTTGGGATTTTTGGGTTTACGGTTTAGGCTTTATAGTTTAGGGCTCAAAGTTTGGGGTTTAGAGTTAGTTTAGGGTTTAGGCTTTAGGGTTTAGGGTTTAGGGTTTAGGGTTAGGGTTTAGGGTTTAGGGTTTAGGGTTTAGGGTTTAGGATTTAGGGTTTAAGGTTTTTTTTAAAAAAAAAATAAGTAAACTGGTTTATTTAGTATATTTAGTTTATTTTTTATTTATTTTAATTTACTTTATTTTTTATTTTATTTAGATTTATTTTATTTATTTAGTTTATACTTATTTTATTTTTTTATTTTAGTTTATTTTTAGGTTTAGGATTAGGTTTAAGTTCATTTTTTAGTTGAGGTTTATTTTTATTTAATTTTTTTGGTTTAGGTTTTATTTTTTATTTTTAGGATTAGGTTTAGGTTTTTATTTTATTTTTTTAGGTTTAACATATAGGTTTTTATTTTAGGTTTATTTTTAGGTTTTATTTTTTAGTTTAGGTTTAGGTTTACTTTTAGTTTGTTTTATTTTATAATTTAGGTTTAGTTTAGGTTTAGTTTATTTTAGGTTTAGTTTATTTTAGTTTACTTTATTTAAGTTTAGGTTTAAGTTTATTTTATTTTGTTTATTTTATTTTTATGTTAGTTTATGTTTCTTTTAGTTTAGGGTTTAGGTTTTATTTTTATTTTATGTTTTATTTTATTAATTTTAGGTTTAGGTTTTTTATTTAGTTTTCATTTAAGTTTATTTTATTTTTTATTTATTTAGTTTTATTTTATTTAGGTTTTTATTCTAGGTTTATTTTTTTATTTTTTAGTTTAGTTTATTTATTTATTTTTTAGTTTATTTATATTTATTTTATTTTATTTTTAGGTTTATGTTTAGATTTTAGATAAGGTTTTTATTTTATTTTATTTTATTTTTTATTTCTTTAGGTTTAGGTTTTTTTTTATTTAATTTATTTTTTAGTTTTATTTAGGTTTAGGTTTAAGTTTTAGTTTTTTAGGATTAGGGTTTAGGGTTTAGGATTTTATGGTTTGGGGTTTTTTTTAGGAATAGTGTAGGGTTTTATTAGGGTTTAGGGTTTAGTTAGTTTAGGGTTTAGGGTTAGTTTAGGGTTTATTATTTAGGGTTAGGTTTTATTTTTTATTTTTTTTTAAATTTAAGTGATAGGTTTAGGTTTATTTTGTTTATTTTTTTATTTATTTTGGTTTTTTTTAATTTTTTTATTTTATTTAGGTTATTTTTTTATTTTATTTAGGTTTATTTACTTTTATTTTATTTTATTTTAGTTTATTTTATTTTTATTTTAGGTTTAGTTTTATTTTATTTAGGTTTTTTTTGTTTAGTTTAGGTTTTTTATTTAATTTACTTTATTTTAATTTTAATTTTTTATTTTATTTTCTTTTTAGGTTTATGTTTATGTGTTTATTTTATTTCAATTTATTATTTTATTTATTTATGATTTCTTTCATTTATTTTATTTTTACATTTTATTTAGTTTAGATTTAGGTTTTTAGCTTTTTAGGTTTTAAGGTTTAAGGCTTAGGGTTTAGGGTTAGTTTTGGATTTAGGGTTTAATGTTTAGAGTTTGGGGTTTAAGGTTTAAGGGTTTATGGTTTAGGCTTTAGGGATTAGGTTTTAGGTTTTTGGGTTTTAAGGTTTAGGGTTTAGGATTGTAGGTTTTAAGGTTTAGGGTTTAAGGTTTAGGGTCTAGGGTTTAGGGTTTAAGCTTTATGGTTTTGAGTTTATGGTTTAGGGTTTTAGGTTTTAGGGTTTAGGGTTGTAGGTTTAGGGTTAGTTTTAGGGTTTAGGGCTTATGGTTTACGGTTTAGGTTTTTTTATTTTTTTTATTTTATTTATTTATTAAGTTTAGGGTTAGTTTAGGGTTACTTTAGGGTTTAGGGTTTAGAGTTTTAAAATTTAACAATTAGGTTTATGTTTATTTAATTTATTTTATTTTTTATTTATTTTAGTTTATTTTTTTATTTTTTAGTTAGGTTTATTTTTTTATTTTTATTTAGTTTAGTTTATTTAAGTTTATTTATTTTTGTTTAGGTTTTATTTTAGTTTATTTTTTTTAGGTTTAGGTTTAGGTTTATATTTATTTTATAGTTTAGTTTTATTTTATTTTATTTTTTTATGTTTAGGTTTATTTTTTTATTTTTAGGTTTAGGTTTAGTTTTTATTTTATTTTTAGGTTAAGGTTTTAGGTTTTTTATTTTAGGTTTACTTTAGGTTTTATTTTTTTAGTTTAGGTTTATTTTGGTTATTTTATTTTATTTAGTTTAGGGTTTAGGTTTGTTTATTTGGTTAGGTTTAGGTTTTATTTATTTTAGTTTAGTTTATTTTAATTTAAGGTTATGTTTATTTATTTTGTTTATTTTAAGTTTAAGTTTTTTGTTAGTTTATGGTTTAGGTTTTTTTATTTATTTTTAGGTTTTATTTTGGTTTATTTTTTTGGTTTAGGTTTTTATTTTATTTTTATTTTATTTTATTTTGTTTATCTTTATTTTATTTTTATTTTTCGTTTAATTTTTATTTTATTTAGGTTTTTTATTTTTTTGTTTAGTTTAGGTTTTTATTTAATTTAGTTTATTTTAGTATTTATTTTTTATTTTCTTTTCTTTTTAGGTTTATGTTTATGTTTTTATTTTATTTCAATTTTTATTTTATTTTGTTTATGGTTTTAATTTATTTTATTTTTTTTTATTTAGTTTATTTAGGTTTTAGGTTTTATTTAGGTTTAGTTTAGGGTTTAGGGTTTTTTGGATTTAGGTTTAGTGTTAGGGTTTTGGTTTAGGTTTAGGGTTTAGAGTTTAGGTTTAGGGATTAGGGTTTTTGGGTTTAGTTTAGGGTTTATTTAGGTTTTAGTTAGGTTTAAGGTTTAGGGTTTATTTACTTTATTTATTTATGGTTTAGGGTTTTATTTAGAGTTTAGGGTTTAGGTTTATTATTTTAGTTTACTTATGGTTTAATTTTATTTATTTATTTTGTTTATTTTCAAGGTTTATGTAGGTTTAGGTTATTTTAGAGTTTAGTTTAGGATTTATTTATTTATTAGGTTTAGAGTTTTTTTTAAAATTAATAAAATTTAGGTTTATTTATTTAATTTATTTTATTTATTTTAGTTTATTTTTTATTTTATTTATGTTTCTTTTATTTTTATTTATTTTATTTATTTATTTTAAGTTTATTTATTTTATTTAGGTTTTATTTTAGTTTAGAGGTTTAGGTTAGGTTTATATTTATGTAGTTTAGTTTTATTTTATTTTATTTTTTATATTTAGGTTTAAATTTTTTAGGTTTAGGTTTAGGTTTTATTTTATTTTTTTAGGTTAGGCTTTAGTTATTTTAGGATTACTGGGTTTTATTTTTAGTTTAGGTTTATTTTGGTTTATTTTATTTTATTTAGTTTAGGGTTTAGGTTTAGTTTATTTTAGTTTAGGTTTAGGTTTTATTTAAGTTTAGTTTATTTTAATTTAGTCTTAAGTTTATTTATTTATTTTATTTTAAGTTTAGGTTTATGGTTTAGGTTTTTTTATTAATTTACTTTTTGGTTTATTTTTAGGTTTAGGTTTTATTTAGTTTTTATTTTATTTTATTTTATTTATGTTTAATTTATTTTATTTTTCATTTAGTTTCATTTAGTTAGGATTTTTAGGGTTATTTTAAGTTTAGTTTAGATTTAGATTTATTTTATTTTAGTTTAATATATATATAAAAAGTTTAGGTTTAGGTTTTAGTTTAGGATTTAGCAATTTTCAGGTTTTATTTATTTATTTTAGTTTAGGTTTATTTAGTTTAGGTTTAATTTAGGTTTAGGATTTAAGGTTTTATTTAAACTAAAGAATTTATTCTAAAAAAAACAAGAGTCCTTATTAGAGACTAAACTCAAAAAGAAAAAAAAAACTACTTCTCAAATGAGCTACAGGAGAATCTTAAAGGAATAAAGAAAAAAAAATGAGGAAAAAACAAAAAAGCCCAAGCAAAAGGAAAAAAAAGGGGAAGAATCCCAGCTCAAAAGAACCTCAAAGGAGAAGAACCAATGGAAAATTAAACACTGCAAGACAACTCTAGCCATCTAAGAAAGGAGACCATCAATAACTCAGCTCCTCAAGAAGAAGAAGAGATCAAGTAAAATGAGAATCAACACAAGAAATCTCGAAGAGATCAAAACATTAAGAAAAAAAATCAATATGAGGAAAGAAGGATAATCACAATAATGAGGCATCAAATCTAAGTGTATCCAGCTTCAAAGATGGGTTACAAATAGGAAAAGTCACCAACCATAAAATTATCAAGGAAAAAAATTCATCATATCATCATAGCAATCCCAAAAGAAAATACAAACTATCATAATAGCCACCCAACCAAAGAAAAGAAGCTAAGGAAACAAAAGAGAGAGGAAAACAACAGAAAAAATTAACATAAGAATTCCCAACAAAACCAAATATGAACACCTCTTAAAAGTGGAGAAAAGAAACTCACAAAAGAAAAGAGCCCTCAAAGACAAATAATAGAGCCCATAACAACAATCCAAAAAAAGGCACCAACCAAAGGAAGGAAACATCTAATAGAATAGCCACACAATGAGCACCAAGAAAATAGGGAAAGAAAGAAGAAAACCAACCAACATAAAAAAGAGGTGATAATAGCTAAAATAAAAGCTAAGAGAAATAGGGACAAACCACATGAGGGACAAAAGCCCAACCTACCACCAACAAAGAGAGCTAAAGCACCAACCAAAGACAAATACAAGAACAAAACCACCATCACAAAAAATAGAAAAGAAGAAACCAATAAAAGGGCACCAAGACCAGTGAACATGATGCCAAAACACCAAGTTAGAAGAAGAAAAATTAAGAAATACTCCAACAACAAGAAAAC